>JAWWEO010000036.1:17642680-17812734 GCA_035582975.1 Ormyrus labotus
CCCCCCCCCCCCCCCCCCCCCCCCCCCCCCCCCCCCCCCCCCCCCCCCCCCCCCCCCCCCCCCCCCCCCCCCGAGGGGAGAAGAGAAATTGCTTGATTCGGTGTGTCATCGAAGCCGCACGCGAATCGTTTGCGCTTCGTTAGGTGTGTACACAGGGGTGACGCTCGGGGTACGGCGAGCCGCGAGCGAGCCGTCTCTCGATGTGTCGGTGTTGGTCGGCACGGTGAGCGGCGGCGAGCGGCGACTCTCGCGTTACATTGTTCCGGCCGCTGCTGCCGTCTGCAGCGCGACGCTTGTTTTATGAACAGAGTTCAGCCAGTGCGCACGGCCGAATTTGCACACGCGGGGGAACCTGTGTGTGTGTGCGTTGCACCGATGCACCCGAGGCCCGGCCGACTGCACCGCGGCATTACAACCTCCATCGAACAGCCAATCCCTTTTTAGCCAATCCTAAATAACCGAAATCTACAACTTGGCAAGTATTCAAGGGAGTAAGAAAGCCAAAGCCGAGTCCGAGTCCGAGTCCGACGATCAACTGCTTCCGAATTATTTAGTTTCTAATTGAAAACTAGCGAAGCCGCACGATTCCTAGCGGCCAAAGCAACTATGCGGCCAAAGTTTCCCTCAATTTTTAGCGCCTTTTCAAAAGCGGAATGTTGCCACGCGTAAATTGTACGTTAAACTTTACTCTTACGCCGTTAAAACTTTTTGATCATTCCGAAGCTATATTGTTCAAGTAGTTTCAGTGCTCTTCATGCACGAGTTATTGCAGCTTAAAGTAGAGCATACGCGTAATAGTTACGATCGATATCAAATGCAAATCAAACCCCGGCTACCGAATGCATACGCAGATCCATATTGGAAGACAAGCTATCCGGAGACACTTCAGATACAGCTTCAAGGGACTACTTGACGTTTCATTACTTGCCTGATAAAATTTATGTCACACCGAAACCAAACACGTCTAGCTCGCAAGTCCAAACAAAAAACAATGACGTTTCGAAAATACTAGATTAACTCGTCTATATATAGAGCCGAGCTGTCAGAATGTCTTGGAGGATCTCGTTATCGAAGGATAATTCGACACGAGAGGTATGGCCCTGCCTGCTCTGCTCTATGTACTATAACCTCCCCCCCTCCTCCCTTTCCTCCTCTCTCTCTCTCTCTTCGGACTTTGATGGATTTCCCATTGTAGCACTTTAGCCGCAAGTTCAATAGTTATTGCTGCCCGTTGATAGGCTACGCTTTCACCCAGTATGTATGCTTATCGAATCGAATTCCAAGCGTAAGAAAGAGAGGGACGGAGGGAGCGGCACTTTGAAACTAAATGAATATTGAGACGGAAGTCGTTATTGGCAATCGTGCGCCGAATTAGAATGCGATTCGTCCGCAGCCGGAAGAATTTCGAAAATATCCGGGCGTCAAAAAATGAAATGACAAATTAAAGCAATGCGACGATACGCTCCTCTCCTCGGCATCCAGCTTGATTTTCAATTAACCGCGTGGCACTCTTGGCAGCTTTCCTCTCGAGCTCCCCCACTCTTCTTATATAGCCGCGCTGGATCACTCGGTCGCGCGAACCTGTCGTCTAGCTATCGATTCTGGGAAATCGGCAGCGCCAACTTGAACGTGTAGAAGGAGAGAAGCGTCAACGACAGAAGAGCAAGGAGCGCTCCGCGAGATAGAAATTCCCTGCTACTCTCTGCAGGGGGTAGCAATTTCCGAGTCTGTCCTTGTGCCAAGAATTTCAGCAGCTCGCTACTTTTCTACCTAGAGTAGTAAGAAAGAGAGAGGGAGAGGGAGAGAGCGAGAGAGAGAGACTACTCCCTCGACTCCCTCGACTCCCCGGCCAGCAGGCTGGGCTGAGTTGCGGGCGGCGTTGCATATTCATTAAACGCCTTGCCTCTCTCTCTCTCGTGCGCCTCTTTGTGCTAAGCTAAGCCGCACGTACCTGCAGCTGTAAGCATCGAAGGGAAGGCCGTGTGTGCAGCGGCTCCCGCTCTAATTCAGAGGCAGCGCAGAGGCTGGCTCTAAGAAAAGCGTCTGTCGTTAACGACCGAAATTTAATAGGGATTTGCATTTTGAGCGTTCTTTGCGCGCGCGATAACGACTCGATTCGCGGCCGCAAAAACGCGAGGAGCCGCCGCCGCCGCCGCCGCCGCCGCCGCCGCCGCGAGCTTTTCCCCATCTGTATCGCGCGAGCACGCTTCTGGACTTGCGCTAGTTTCTCTAATTAATTCGAGGCTCCGCCGCACGAAGAAGCAATGGGGCGAGCACAGCAGAGCTCGCCGCCCGCGAGAAGAAGAAACTCTGCGCGCGGACAAGATTTGTTTCTGTTCGCCCTCGAATGGGCAATGTAAATCGTGCGCGAGCACATGCATTCGACCGCAGGCCGGCCTGCGGAGAGATACAGCCACCGCTCGAAATTATGCATTTTCTTGTCACACCACCAGATAAGATCCGACTGAATATTAATGCCCCCTGTAATAGTTTGTAAACTAGGTCCGTCCGTGCACGAGGGCCACTTTCTCTCTATGTTATCCTCCATCTCCCGCTCTCTTGACTCTCTCGCTCTTCTTTCCTTCTTTATCTCCCCCCCTGCTTCTTATTACTTTGTTAATATTTAGTGGACCGCTCTTCTGCGACAAGTCCTATAGAATTGTTGCAAGAAGCAGGCGAGTCTATGCATATTTATTATTTATGATGCAGGTTTGCGTCGTCGTGTGGCGTGATAATGCACCGTCGAGGCTCGGGCTACGGGCCTCCTGCTTCCACTTGCACTTTTCTCGGCGCCTTTCATTATTTCGCCTCTTCGGCAAGTTTCTCTTAAGGTCGGACGATTAAGTATGGATATACTTAGCCGGAGAAAAGCCAGAGAGAGAGATGCGCACCTGCTCTGCAGCATAAGATAATAAGGAGCTTAACGATGGAGCGAGCGGCGGCAGTTTATTCTCGATCGGCCCGAGCCCTATAGCCACTCATTTGCAGCCGCTCATTCCCTATTCCTCACATATTATATCCCTTTAAGTAAGCCGTTTCGCCTTCTCTCGCGCTTCTTTTTCCATTATTCATCGGCGCCCCCTTTCATCGCGGCTCCGGCGCACATTTTTCAGATATTATACGAAGCGTGGATTCACTGAAAGCGAGCCCGAAACTGTGAATTGCTTTTCCAAGGGCGGCCGGGTTGCGGTTCTACAGTTTCCGCGCGCAAATGTTATTCCAGGAGATCATGCCTGCCTGCCTGCCTGCCTGCCTGCCTCCTCGCATCGCAAAGGAATATTTTAGTAGCTGGCGATTAGCGGAGAGCAGGCTCGCAGCCAGCGCGGTAAACAAGCATTTGATAACGCCGAGAAATTTATCGTAGGCCTCCCGATGCTTCGTCAAACCATTGCGTTCGATAAACGAAGCCTGCAATTATGTTATTCGGCTACTCTGGTCGTACACGGAGCACGCGTGTCCGGGTGGGGCCAGCGGCGCTTGCTTTTATCACGCTCTCTCGGGCTGCTGCTGCTGCTTATTTTTGCATTATGAATTTTCTCCGTGCGGGAGTTTAATGAAAATCGAGTTCAAGTTTTAATTACGCGCGAGCGGACTTAATTAATCGAGGAGGAAGCCAGACAAAGAGAGCATGTTGACGACGTCGGGACTCTCACGAAGCAGTCGGGCTAGATCGATTCAACAATTAAGAATTCACTCCTGATATAGAGCTTGAAGGGCCAGCCCGCCTTTACCCTCTATACCTATACAAAAGGTTATTGCAATTAACGCAGGCGTCGGAGGCTGAAGCTTTCAACCTCGCACCTCCCTATATACGTATATACATATATACACTCTTTCATTCTCTCGTGCACTTAATAATCGCGAAATTTATCGTTCAAGCCAGTTTTTGATTGCAGAGACTCTGTAGTAGCGCCTTTCCTTAATGAATGGCCTTAACCGAAAACCGATAAACGTCGCCTTAATTCATACGTGCGGACATTACGCCGCAATTTATGGTCCGAAATTCGCGATTCCTTCGGCAAAGCAACAGTTTCGGAGAGGGAGAGAGAGAGAGAGAGAGAGAGAGAGAGAGAGAGAGATTGACCTTTGACGAGCTTATCGGGCAGTAATTATGAGAGCCGCTCGTAAAATCGAGCTCCACCCCGGTCTTTGAGCAGCACGACTTTGACGTGATTTAACAGCGCTCTTCTCTTCTTCTCGGGTGCTCCACTTTTTTGCCGCGTAAATCTCGAGGAGGGCCTCCCTTTCACGCCTCCGAAGGGCCGCATCGCGACGGCGGCGGTACAAGGCCACGGACCAAGTTAGCAACGTCTTATTTCTGGAATGTCGACGATTCACTTCAGTTGGGAAAGACAATTAGATTGATGGCGTGTTCAAACTCGATCGAAGCAACTTTACTCGGGTCCTTTAATCTCCATCGGAGCTGAATCGAGGAAGAGTCGAGACTTGGAAAATTAACTCGGAAAGTCGGACAACGAGAGTGACTGTATCCCATTGTAAGAGCGTGTGTATACGGCGAGAGGCCGGGTTTTCCACGAGTTTTCAAAATTTCTCAAATTGCCATCAGCGCCACCTAATTGATCATTCAGACAAGAGCAGAGGCAGCTTTTTCCTTATGGATGAGGAATTATAAACAGGTTCTAAATAGGTTAGCGCGGCCCGGGATAATGGAATATTAAATTTCCAGGGCAAATGTTAAAAATAGCGCGCAACCAGATCGCATATGCATTGTATTCTTAATTAAAGGAAGCTCGCTGATTCGCTCAGCGGTCGCTTAAGACGAAGAAACAATAATTCTTCGCGCAAGACGAAGCGCCGTAATTTGCAGGGCAGGGGCGGCCAAATCCAATTCCGAGGCGCTAGGCAGTAGTTAGCTGCCAAGTCGGCTTTAATGTCTCGTGTACACAGAGCGCAGAGCTAAGGGCTGACGCTAACAACGACGGTCCTCGCATAAGACATGACGTTCCCGCCAGATCAGACCGAGGGAAGCATACACTAATTTGCATTAGCAGCCTTCAAAAACTGAACGTTTGCTCATTCGATTAAACTAACTCTAATAACGCATTTCAACAATCGAGCTGCAGGAATATTTTTCAACCGCGACGAGCCAACGACGAGAAGAACCCCGATAACGAAGAGGAATTGTTTGTCCGGTAGGAGGAGGAGGGAGAGAGGCGAGGGGCGAGGCCTTAACCTGCAGGTATAATATAGACTGGTCGGATAACTCGGCACCTTCTCCTTCTCTCTCTCCCTCCGACTCTGCCTCGTTCGCCCGCTTGTACTATCTTCTCCATTATGAGTGTACAGCTCGGCCTCTCTCCGAGTGCAGGAAACAAGCGACCAAATGAAGATACATCGCTTTCATTATGAGCTACCTGGCGACCGACCTCCGCCTCGTTCGCGCTCTTGCGACTTTGCCGCGTCACTTCTTCCACGGCGGCTTCCGAAATTAAAGCGATATTGTTGCGCAGGCGCACACTCAATATGCAGATTTTCCCATGAATTTCTAGATTCCGGGCGAAGCGATGCGCGTAGAAGCGATTTATTAAAGCCCGCGAGGAGAAAGCCAAAAAAGAGGCGGCGGCCGGCTTGAAAAAAGCCCGAGAGAGGAGCGCAAAAATACAGAAGCCGCGCGCCGGGCATTTATCTTGTTCCGCGTGAAGAGAGCCGCCGCAGCTGTGTCGGCTGAAAAATTTCTCTACATCACCGCGAGAATCTTGAGAATATTGCAGCGAGTTTACGCGGCGCGTACGGCGGTACGCCGGTAAAGAAAAGGTAGGAAGAGATGATTGAAAGCGGAAAGTGAGTTGCTCCTCAATTAAACGGGACATTGCGAGTCGACAATGAGCGAGCTGATTTGCGGCGACGACGCCCGCGGCAATTCGCTCGGCCGGCTGAATAGAGCTTCGTTTCGTCAATTGATAGTGAGCTGTAATGCGCGACAATCGCATGCATTGCCTTATTAATCTCACTATTACGGCAATTTAACATCTGCGCCCCTATTATTTTCCTCGGCATACGTTCCCTCGGCCTTTCGCGAGCTTGCGGGAGAAGCTTGCCGAGAGCTTCGAGCGGCGACGCCGGGATTTCGCGCGATTTAATAACTCAATTTCGCGGCTGACCCGCCGCAACATTATTCAAAACACTTTTACCGAACAATGGGCCCCCGCAAAGCTATGAATTTTCATTTTACATTCACGGAAAGAATGGGGCGCCTTCTATTAAGCGCGCTGCGCTGCCCTGCGCCACTCGTTAAATGAAGCCCGAGAGCGATTTTTTTTATTTCCGTAGCAGGCATATTTGCTTTTAATTTGTAGCAGCAGCGGCTACTCGGTTTTTGACCGGCCGAAAACCTTTCTTTCCACTTGCTTTTTCATACTAATTTTCATAGTTTGAGAGCACTTTATTGCGAAACATATATAGACGAAAAAACGGACGAGAAGCGAGCCTTACGTTAAGCGAGCCTGATAATCGGATTAAAGACAATTAAACGTTTAACGCCGGGAGCGATTATTTATTTTGGCTCGAGTTTTTATTGCTTCGGCGAAAGGAATGAAATTTCGCCCGCTGAGCCTTACCGTTCATTCATAAATATGCATGCTGCGCAGGCGTTCCCGAGACGGAGAAAACTGGCGAATAAGCTACTTACGTATATGCCACATACATTTATTTATATGTGATACGGTTATGCGCTTTATCGGTAAAACAACATCCCCTGTCGAAAGCCTCTTCTTTTTACTTGTACTCGATCCGACGCGCCGTTCCGCGAAAATTCCCTCCTCTCGAGTCCTCCGCTTCGTGTTTATCCGGCAAAAATTATATAGACCTCGTGTTTAGCATAAGAATTGCGCCGATACCCAACCCCGGCAGGCACGAAAATTCACCTCGGCGAAGCGTTTTTCCCCCTGCCTCTCCGCCGCTCTCTCTCTTTCTCTCTCTCTATTCCCCTCGCGGCCTCGCTGCCAATTGTTTCGCGAATCATCGAATTACCCGCCGTAAGTAGATCAAGTCGCACGCGCGACTCTTTCTCCTTCGCGCGAGAGTCTTTCCGCGCCGTTTCGCGCACAACGGAACGGCCCGTATTGTTTGTTTAACGAAAGTTGGCCCGCAATTGATTCGGCCGAGTCACGCCATCGCGGCGAATCTGGGCCGCAGATTGGCCGCGAGATGAAAAATAAATTCTAAAGAAGAAGAGGAGTCGGGGCAAGAAAAATTGATCCTGTCGAGGGAGCCTCGTCCAGGGAGACTTGGATCGAAGCTTCTCACGCGAGATGGCGCGCTTATTAGCAGCGGCGGGCCAGTTCGCCGGGAGAGATGCTTTTCGTTATTACCTGTTGACACGAGCCCCTTACTACGCAGTTGACCCCCCCCCCCCCCATTTATAGCGCGCTGCCAAGACTTATCGGCTCGTTCGACGACCGTTATATCTAACGGATATCAGGAGCGTCGTCCGCTGTTAATAGTACACGAGTCGGGGAATCTTGCGACTTACCTGTAAATCGGGTTGACGTCTTGCTTGTACCAGACGACGAGAATGTACGAGTCGTTGGGACCCGGCGGCTGGATGTCGCAGGGTAGAGCGGCGCTGCCCTCGAGAACTGCCGTGGCGAATTGCGGCGGTCCTGCAACAGGAAATACTGATCGGATAGTCGCCACCTGTACCCAACGCAGCACAGCGCTACTGCTTGCTACCAAACTACGCTCTATTACCTTTATATAAACGTGCAATTATTTAAAAATATTTCATAATATACATAATACATAATATATATTTTTCATCGAAATCTACTGCTGCGAAATATCTCAAGCATCCGAGGAATTTCGTTAAACGAAATGAATGAAAGGCAGGCGCGGAGGATATCGGACAATCATTTTCCCTGTCTCCCTTAATTTTCGTCTTGAAAACGGCAAAAGAGAGGTTCTAGAAAAGCCAGAAAGGCAGAGGGAAGTTGATAGCGAGGCAACACAAGGAGAGCGGAAGCGGAACCGGAAGCGAATATGTCGGCTGTACGACTCGACTAAAACTGCTAAGGTCCGAAATTTACGAAGAGATTCCCGAGCGCTTTCAGAGCTGCTCCGGTTCTCGTATTTTCTTGGCCCTAGTGAACCGCACATTTTTTCGCCCCCCCCCCCCCAACTCTTTTTTTCCTTTTACGAACCCCGTCCCGCCCTTTTGCAAATCTCCCAATTATCTAATTCTTATCAAATCTAGCGTGCGCTGCAATTCATAGTGCGGGCAGGAATAGCAAGCGGTTAGGAAGCTCCGATTCGAAGCAGGCAGCGGGCAAAATAACGAGTTTGGATTTATGAAATTCAGCGAGCCCGGCACCGTTTTCCGCGGGCTCGAATACGCAGAGTCTGTTTTAATGTAATCTGCAGCGTAATAAACGCAAGCTCTGTACTAGGATAAATCGACAAAGGCCAGATAGAGTAAAGGATTCTTCCGATTGACCTCTTTCCTTCCTTTCCTGTCCTCTAGGCTCTAGGTAGGCTCTTTTTATGTTTTTCTATCAGTCTTTTCAGAGTTTTCGAGTGGGAAAACGCCAACTATTAGAATTGCCACTTGCAGTTTGCCGGCCAAGACTCTCTGCACTTTCTTATTAGCTCTTATTTTCTCCCGCCTTTGACCTGCCGAGACTTTGGAAACTTTCCGCTCTCCAATTATCGGCGCTGTAATTTTTTGACTGCCGACTTGTCGAATGAGTCTTGCTCGGCAGCCAGCTGCCGGCTCAATTTTACTGCGAGCTTCGGATCTCGAGCGGAAATTGTCTTGGGTCGCGCGCGTCCTCGTACTCCTCGATACGACGCGGAGAGGAGGCGTTATACCGTAAAGCAAGTAAACAACTATCTCGAGCCTCGTTCCTTTTATATCCGCTATTTTATCCGGCGCGTAATCCTGGCGAGCCGCGCTTATTACTGTCAAAACGGGCCGCAATTTCGCAGGAGCGCGCAGACGATGTGTATCGCATGAAAAATTAATCCGGCCTACATGCGAGAGAGAGAGAGCGCGCCGCCGCTGCGGCTTGCGGCAGAAATTCAAAAATGTCGCCTCCCTTATCTTGAAAGTTTTACGAAAGGACAGGACGTAAATGCTAATGCGAGCGCCGAGTTTTCAAGTGAATTTTTCATTACGCCGCGGAAAATGAAACACCGAAACGGCCGGCCATTTAGGCTTCTGCCGCCGCTGTTGCGTCGTCGAGGCGGGGGCGCAGGTGCGGACAGCCGAGAGTGCCGTTATAAGACAAAGAAAAGCGGAAATCAGGGTTAGCAGTCGGGAGAGCCGCGCGCTTAGCTTAGCCGCCGGGCAGCTTCGCTGGCGGCGGTGGTAAGCCGATAATCCGCGTGTCAGACGCTGCCCCGGAAGCCGCACAACTCGACGAGCGACGAGCCCTTCTCTCTCTCTCTGCATAAGTGCGCCCGCTCCGAGCCCTTTCGAAGCCTGAAACCGATAGCTCCTCGGTACGGCTACTTTTTATCGAAGGGAAAAGCAACCTTTTCCAGCTCCGCTAATCGCGCGAGACTCCCCCGGGAGCAGCGACTTGGCTAAGCAGCGCGCGATCCATCATTTAGAGTGCGTGCCAATTTGGAGCACGATCCCGACTCGCTAAGAGATTAAAATTAAATCTATTAATTCGAGCTCCCCTACATACATTTTGAAAATGGAAACGCGCGAGTCTCTCGCTGCCGAATGAGCCGATGAAATCTCGAATCTCGAGGATTCGATATTGGATTAGCGAGGACGAGCACTCGATCTCCGTAATGGCATTTTTGTCTCTCTCTCTCGCGAGGACTCTCGTTCGAGCTTTACGAGAGATTCATGCCCGATACGCTGGCCCGATAAGAAGCGCCGCCGCGGCCCCCTCGCTCTCGTAAAGATACGAGCCGGCCTAGCGCGGTCCAGAGGAATTCCATTTCTGCCGGGAGAGAGCCACGTATGCCCGACGTATGCCCGAAGCCCATCGACGGCCAGTTTCGGAGATACGTGCCTCCTCGAGAGAGAGAGAGAGAGAGAGAGAGAGAGCGCCGGCGCTTGCCAAAATCTCGAATATTCTCACGTCTTTTCCTGGCAGCTGCACTCGACACACCTTTCGCCGTTAATTAGCGCTCTCGCAGCTCGCTTCGCCGTTCGCTTCGCAGACTTTTCGAAAAGCAAACAACAAAAAAAAAAAGCTCATTGACGGAATTTTTGGAAAATTTCATCACTCGTATTAAGCTCGCGCTCCATTACCGGGCAACAGCATTAAAGCGACTCAAGTTTCGCTTTCGTAGCCCCGCTGAAGCTCGGGGCTCGTTGAAAACTCGAGGGTGAATAGCGTGCTTCCTTTCCATCATAGGGGTCTTTCGCGGGGCTGCCGGAATTGGGATTTCCAGGGAGCGCGCGAATCGCTTCGAAACTAACCGCAAGACGCCGCTACCGCCGCCGCCGCCGCCGCCGCCGCCGCCGCCGCCGACGCTTCTCCGCTTTCACGCGAGTGAGCAGGAGCGAGAGAGAGAGAGAGCGCGGGGAGCACGTCGCCCTCATCCAAGTTTCAGCGGAAGCGAGGCCACTCCTCGAGCCCTACAGTTTTCGCCTCTATTCATTTATTACGCCCCCCTCGTCAAGTGCGAAGCGCCTTGATTCCCGTATTGTTCGGGGCGGCGATTATGAATTTGGAAAAAAAACTGCCCCTTCCCGCCGGGGCTATCTGGGGCGGTATCGAGCGGCGGCCGAGAGTGAGATGCTGCCGGGGAATTCTTGTCACGCGGCTAAAGGCTGACCCGCTGGAAACAATAAGCCTCTCGCTACGTGATGCTCTTTCCAAGAGGAGGAAGAAAGCCTGCTTATATAATAAATATCTGATTCGTTTTCTTTTCCCTTCTTTCTTTACACTGCTTTTTTCCGCTCTCCTTCTCTCCTTCTCCTCTCTGGCCCAGGAGAAATCATTTCTTCCGCCCGGAAGGATATCCGTGCAGAGAGCGATAATATTTCGGAGCGATAATGTTTCCCCGCTTTATATATATATGTATACATATATATATAAATGCCGATCTATATATATGCTGGGCGGCAGCTTTCATACACTCGCTTTCGGAGCTTCGATATCAGAAAAAAGAAGAAGAGAGGAGAGACGAGGTCAGCCATAAAATCTGGATCGCTGCTTCGGATCGTCCGGTATTAGGGAGATTCGAGGGCAAAGGGGGGGAGCCGAAGCCGAGGGCCGTTCGGTTTGTCCCCGAGGATGCGGGCACGAGAGATCTTTGACCAGGCGAGCCAGAATCCTCGAGTTTCAATTCATTCTTTATTAAAATCTAAGGCGAGACGACCAGACGGATCGCTCCGGTGAAAACGGGTAGAAAGATGCTTTTATTCCATTTTTCTAATGAAACGTTATCGAAAGAGCGAGAGAGAAGGAGAGAATTAAGGGGAGCAAGCTTGTTAAACGCGGATGAAAAAAAGAAGAGGAAAGAAAGAAGTGTCCGAGTGGCACCTACTGACCGAACTACCCGTACAAATAGACTCTTATCCACTCCTCTGGTTCTGGCCGCCGACCCTTCCATATGTTTCCATCCACTTGTGCCTCTCCTTCTCTCCATTTCCTTTAAAAGCAAGCTTCCTTGTCCTTAACTCTTTTAGATTACCACTCTCGGCGAGCAGATCTCGGGTACTTCCTGTTCCTTGGTTACAGACTGAGTGGACTCGAACCTACTACTAGTAGCATTTCCATTTTCCAGCTCTCTCTCTCTCCTTTTCCCTTCCCTTGCAGAACAAGATCTTATCGCGCGTTTAATCTTCTGGCTTTTATTTTAAAATTAAGCCATTAACTGACCTTTTCCAGAACCCGGTTCTACTTGCAATTAGTTGTCGCCTTGATATTCGTCATCGATCTCTTTTGTTGGGCGGCGAGTCCGCGAGCCATCGACTTCCGATGTCCTCCTCATTATCTAAAGTGCTCTCTATTTTGCGTCCAGCCGCGCGGTTTTGTCCGCGAGTTTTTTCCGCGAGAGGAGGGCTAGCTCGAAGCTGCGACATCACCTTGATTATCGTCCCTGCTCATCTTGCTCATGAGAACGGGAAACAATGTCATTCATCCGACTGACTCCCATAAAGATTATTTGACGTTTTGGGCATCGCGCCAGTCGCGCTCGTAAATTCGAAATTACGAGCTGAAACTTAAGATATGAAGCTCCGGAAAAGCCAAAGGAGAAGAGCTCGACGTACTTTGCTGTCCGTAGCCACATATACGGGCTGCTTCTTATCTTGGAGTGGAAAGAGAGAATGTTGCCTGGAAGTAATTCCTTATTATTCCTTATATACGTGTAATTTAACGCTTTAATCAGAGGAAGGATTTTTGAAGGATTTTCACCCGGAGCTTGATTGGCCAATCCGAGTTTGAGTAAATTTTCTTGTTTCAGCCGCTTTTCTTCGGCTAAAAAAACGGCCTAAAAAACGGGGAGAAAATTTGCCCGGGAGATCGTTAAAGTGTGCGATTTCGCGCTTCCGCGATAAACAGTTGTAAAAGCGCTTAAAATGCCAAGATTGATGGACGCCGCGTCGCACAGTTTATAACCCCTCGAACGGGCCAAAAGCAGCTCGGCGCCGTATCTCTAAAGTAATTACAGGGGGCGAACTCGCGGCTGTTTAAGCTCTGCCCCCCTCCCCCTCCCGGCGCGGCCGTTTTCATCAGAGCGAAATACTCGCGGCAAGTTTCTCCTGCAGTATACGTATAGGCGGCGCGCGCGCCGTTCTCGATGGCCAATCCATCGAGAGGAGGCGAGGCCGTTTCAAACACCTCTTGACGTTTATTAATGGAACGTACGCGAGCCTCCCTTTCGAAAGCGATCGCCGGCTAGAGCCTTTATCTTGCCTTTTCTATGCGCAACTACTCTTTCCTTCGCGCTGCCTTTGTTTTTTCCTTTCCTTGCCTTTCCTTTCCTTTCCCTCCCCTTTCCTTTACTTTCCGCCCGTTCCCTCTCCCGTCTTTATCATAGAAGCCCGTTTTCCGCTCGCTTTTTTCTTACTCCACCGCGCGCCGTGAAAGGTCTCCGCCAACTTTTTTACACGGTTAATTGAATTTTTTCCCTTGCATTTTACAAACTTCGTTAGGAAACTTTGTCTTACGGTACATTTCAAAAACTCCGAGTATATAGCAAGCTAATTTACCCCCGCAACTATCAAACAATTTATAGATAATTTAATTGCATTTTTCTCGACTGGCTGCCCTCAGTTATATGCCAGCGAATAAATCAATGCCGAATTAGCATCAATTAGCACGAGTCAGCATCTCGGGCCGTCTAATCACGCATTAGCCGCTCGGTCTCCCCCTCCTATTGGTATAAGCATGCAGCCAATCAAGTCAAACGCGAGATAAGAGGCTTGAGGCCTGTCTAATCAAATCTTTTCCCTCGGCAGGGACAACGAAATGAAGATAACTTTGCTGTCCGTAAATCTCAAGGCGGGGTATATATAGCTCAGTAAGCCCAGAGAGCCACACACGCGAGAAAAGGGGAAAACTTTCCGGATTCAGAGGAAAATAAGGTGCTGGAGAAAAGGGTCAGGAAAACACGAGGCTTGCCAATCGACGGCTCGCGCCTTGAGAAAGTCGTTGAGCGGCGGTCGGCCAGGAGCCAAACCAGAGAATCCACAGCCGAGAGAGGAAGAGAGAAAGAGAGAAAGAGAAACTTGACTTGCTTCAAGTCCCGTGGAATTTAAGGAAGATTTAGGATCATCGCCGCTCCTACATCTTTAATGCTCGAGTGTTTTACGTTCTCTTCGAGTAACGAGCCTTCTATTACCGCGACTCCAAGACGAATTACGTGATTCCTGTACGAACCTCTAAATTGCTTATTATATGAGCCAGCCGAAAATAAGACCTCTTATACATCACTCGGAATCACGTATCTGAGAGCTCTGCAAATGTTGAGTCATTTTTTAAGCTCAGAAATGTAATTGAATCAAGGCTTAAGCCGGAGTCTGGAGTCTCGAGTGAAAATTCAACGAGAAAGCTCTGCCTAATTTGTGCCTCGAAAAAAGATGAGTCATTTTCTCTTTCTCTTTCTCTTTCTCTTTTCCGCTCCTCTTGCGTTTTCCTTTGCGGTCAAGCTTTCGCCAAGTCCAGATTGTCTAACTTTGTCGAAAAGAGAGAGAGAGAGAGAGAAGAGCCAAACCACAAGTGGAAAAGAACTGCAGCTAGCTCTTCTTCTGGGAGTCAAGTCTTGAGTAGAAATTAGCATTTCTTTGTCAAGATTGACCAAGTCAATGCAGATATCGAATTGGTCTGTTTCTCTCGAAAAGGAGACCGGCAAGTTGGAAGCCCCCACCGAGGCTGATTAAGGAGCCGGGCTGGACGCCCGAGGGGCTGATATGATCACTGGCCATCGATGCTACTAATTTGTAATCGGTCCAATTTGGGCAGGGGAATCAGGCCGCTTTTGCGTTTAGCGGAAATTTTCGAGAGGAAGGAAGGAGGTAATGGAAATCTCTTGTAGCCAGTATTTCCTGGAAAACTATGTTGGAAGTTTGCTTTCTGTCTGACACAGTTGCCGGCTCGCGCAGGTATATGTGTCTCGTCGGCGAGTTATCTACTCAATGTATTAAGGAGTTTCAGGTGCTTAAAGGCCTCGAAGGAGGAGGAGGAGGAGGAGTGGAGCCGAGGCCTTCTCCGACTCTCCGGAGCTCGGCCGAAAGGGAGAAAGGAGTAATAACTTGCTCTGGCCGGGTTAATAGTAAGAGTGAGTAGGGCGAGCTTTAGCCTCGTCTTCGCGAGTCTTCAGGCAGAATTATGATACGGCCTCTGTACACGTACTTGAATTTCTCCTCTCTGTCCTGCTTTGCTCGAGCGGAGAGGATTAGAAGCCGGCGTCGTAAAGGATAGTAAAGAAGAAGAAGGAACTGAAGCACCGCCGCAGCGCGGCTATATAACTCGGCGAGAGCGAGAAACGAGTCAATGTGAGAGATAAGTGAAGAAAAAAAGCCGCGGAAAGGGAAGCCAGCATCGCCAGCTCGCTCTGAAAGAGAAAACAGATAAAGAAGCTGGGGCTTGTCGCGAACTGGTTATTCTCAATGACATTTGTCCTCCTTCGACGTCGTCATCCCTCCATCTTTTCCTATTTTCTCCCTCTAAACCAAAAGCAACAAGCGCTGTTAAACAATTTAGGTAGGTGCATTGCGCGCCACCGGGCTTTTTTCAAGTGCAAACTAACTCAGCCTCTCTTTCGCTTTCGTTTCTTTGAAAATCCCCGAGAGACTTGAAAAAGCCACGCGTCTCGAGAGTTATGAGAGCGGAAGGAGACAGGATTCCAAGCTCTCATTAAGAATCCTTATTTTATTAGTCACTTGCTATCTAGCAGTCTGCTTCTCTTCGAAAAAATTAGTCTTTTTCAGAAATTTCGGAAAACATTTATCAATCGGAGGCTCAATTAAGTGAATTCGAATCAAAGATAATATTTAAAAGAAAATAGTATCTTGATAATCTCATAAACGCGCCGAAATTTATGCCTCTACTCAAACTAGGTCCTTTTTTGCAGGTCTGCTGCTTTTTCCTCCACTTGCAGCAAGTTTCCTCTATATCAGTGAATTTTCCAGTTCAGCAACAGCGCATTACTCTGTTGAGCTTCAGACGTCTGATTTATATCTAGACGGCAACTTACAACGATAATTTTCATCCATTTGTCTACCTAATTATACTCGCTACTGAATCTGACTAAAAACGAACTTTTAACACTGCATATCATCTTTTGAATTCGTTTTAAAAATGAAAAACAAACTTTGTCAACATTGGAAAAGGATATAAAATTTAAATTTTTCTTTTACTAGAAAACATAATAATATAAATAAATATAAAAAATTGTAATCCTTATCGTCTTAGATCTCGATTCCGGCCTTTTTCGAATTTTAGACTTTCTTTCGTTGGGAAGATGTTTTAAAAGAAATTTAGATCCTGGTTAGCAGTCCAGGATTGGATTTTCCTTTTCATTCCTTTTTCTTTTCTTGAGAAATCTCGCACTCATTCCTGAAAGAGGGTGGAAAATTCTTCTTTTCCTAGAGTTGACCATTCTCAATAGGTACTCGGACAAAGAGTCGGAAATTAATCCTTTCATTAGAAAGCTATTTCCTACGCTAAAAGTACTTTTAGGAAATATTTCCGACTATTAGAACTTACATTCTAGGTTTAAAATCGAAATTTTCCTGCCGACTTTAGTCGGAGTCATTAATATTAAGCAGTCGAGGAAAACGATTTAACTGGGGCAACAATTGAAAAAAATTCTCGCAAAATAAAAATATAAAAGTGTATTAGTGAATTTTTTTTAACAGCATTACCCGCATTATCGCGAATGGAAGTTTTCATTTAGTAGACTCGTCTATATCGTCTGAATAAATAAAATTTCGAAGGATGAAGAAAAATCGAATTTATTTCCGGCGAAAGTGCAGCATCCGGTGAATGCATAAGTTAATAGCTCGTCGTCGTTTTTCGCGAAAATTAAAATCAGTTCGGAAAAAGTATCTGTTCCATTTCGGTACTTCCTTTTCATTGGAGTAAAGCGGCACTTGAGCTTCGGCGCAAAGAAAAAGCAGCGCAGGATTAAATACTGCCCGCAGCAATGGGAGAACGGGGAAAAATAATTTGCAAAAGCGGCGCGCGGCCATATTTCGCTGATATTTCGCTGGGGGTATTTCGCTCGTTTTTAAATCGAAATTCAAAAGAAGAGGGAGGATAAATGGGCTTTCGCTATCGGTTACCGTGCACATTCGACTAATCGAAGCTCGGAGCACGGCGCGCGGGAGAAATGTAAAGCAAATAATTTTTCGGGCGCACAAGAGCGCGCCCGAGCACGTTCAATGTGCACGGCGAGCCGGTGTATATTTGTCAGCGCACAACACAGTCGCTCTGCCCCGCGAAAATCGACGTCATTACGATGAAGTATGGAAAACTCTTGTAATGATTACCGCGGCGCGCTCGGCTGCCGCTTATTTAACGGCGTTTGCGCACTATTGCTCGCGAACGGTAATGCTTTTTACAATTTATCTCTCTCCCGAGCGCGGATTAATACGGCCGCGCGACCACTGCCAGCACTTTTATCCGGAATAATTATTATTAATACCTATAAATCTCTGTTGAATCTTATCTACCTTCCTCTTAGCCCGCGCAAAATGCCCGGCAGGGACGGGAGAGAGGATAAAAGCCGTGTACAAAGGGAGGAGGAGGAGGAGGAGGAGGCCGCTTTAAAAGATTTCATTTTAAGCACGATTATTGTGTTTGAAGCTTGCGCTTTTTCTGCTAAAAGAAAGGTGTCTTCTTAAAATGTTTGCCTTTCGGGGAAGGAAGCAGTCCTCTCGCCGGCTGGCTCTTTGCAAAGATTCGCAAAGCTGATTGCTGAATTATAATTAAATGCATCGATTGCTCGGGAAAATGTCAGCTCTTTTAAATTACACTGCGCACGCATATGCAAATAAGGTCTCGTTCGTTTTTTCTTTTTGCCCTTCGGGTCGATTCCTTTCAACTCCTAAGCTTCATACGGTAATCCTTATACTTTCACTTGATTCTTTGAAGTAGAGCCAGCTTAAACGTAATCTCGATCGACGAATGAATGAATTAGGAAACTGGTGGAAAACGCTCCTTCCACAATTAGAAAATCACTCGGGCGTTTTCAAATGGCCGTTTCAGAAGGCTGTATCGCCTTTGTAAGGTAAGGTGAGCCGTTTCGTTTCGCCGTCGTCCCGCGGCGCGTAACTCGTACAAAAGGAGGAAGGAAGGCAGGGGGGGCAGGCGTCTAATGATGATCTCGCCAGGCTCGACGCGAGGACAAATTGACGAGAGATTGTGTTTCAGAAAAATTAGTGGAAAAAGGCTCGCGCGTAACGAGAGAAGCTCTCGCGACGGAACGAGTGGCACTTTGGCCCATTGTCTGACGGCGTTCATCGGTTTTCATCCGATAGATAGATAGAATTCGTCGCATTCGGAAACTACCGGCACTTTTCTCTTTTTCGTGCCGTTTCCATTTCGAGGCCGCGGATATTGGATGACCGACGCTGCGGTGTGGCCCGCTGATTCAATTATTCGAGAGGAGAGACTTTTTAACGAGGGAGCATCGGACCTTTCAAATGTTTGTCGCTAAATTTTTTCCCGCACCCGGCCGCGCATCATATCGTTAGTAAGCGAGCGAGTTTTTCCGCTTTAATATCTTTCCCGCCGAGGGAAAAGCCTCTGCGCTGCCTATCCAAGTGTTATATACATTTTCGGCACTACTCGCTGCCGCTGCTGGTTTGGCTAAAAATTTTGAGGAAATAAATAATTTTCAGCTTTTTTAATATTTGAAATTGGCTCGAATGCTTGCGTGTTACATGCGAGTCGGTGAAAAAAAAAAAAGCAAGAAATGTGTTTTATTTTTGGCCGCGTATGAGAAATGAGAAAAAAAGTACGTGATCTGTGGCGAAGCAGCGGCGTTCTTGATTAAAAAGTTCTGAAGAGGGTGGCTTTGTCCCCTGAGGCGTCAACGCGGAAAAAAGAAAACATTTTAATTTAGTTCTTTTCGTTGCCGGGGATCGATAGGGAATTTTATAACCCCCCGGATTAATTACCAGGAGGACAAATATGTAGATTTAAATTTTGCAGGCAAACGTTTTCAGTCTATTACACCGATTCCGATCTCTGCAATATTTATTAGAATGGAGAGGCTCTGGGTATTAAGCCGTAAAATAATGAAAGCCTCTCCTGAATAGCGCGCTCAGATTTTAGCTAGAGCGTCAATGCGATTAATCAAACGGCTAAAAATGCCAAAGTTTACACGTACGCAGAATCTATTTAATCAGTAAAATTATTCAATTTGCTCGGCTCTCCTCTTTGCTAATGAAATTCCATGCGTGAACGGCATTACTCTTTCATGATAATTAGCGCTTGCCCGCTAATGCTGAATTCGGACCGCTAGCAGTAAGTATCCCCCTGTCTCTGCTCTCTTTCGCCTGTAATCGAGCTTCCAGAGCGGGAGAGCTCGGCCCCCATAATCAACTTAATGGACCTTATCGGCGGCCGTAAAAAAATTCTATTGCCTCGTCAAGTAGCGATAGCATCCGGAACTTTAAAAGTTTTATGCTCCACTAGATTTGCCCCCTACTCCTGCTGCTGCTGCTGCCGCTGCCGCTGCTGCTACTGCTGATGCTGGTCAAGACTCCGAGATGTACGGACTTTGAAAAAAAAAAAAAAATAAATTTCGAATAGATTTGGAAGAAGCCCGGCGAAAACGAGAGCGAGCCAAGTAGTAAAGAGCGGAAAACTGGGTCGGACGCGATTCGTCACGGCAAAGTCGCGGGACAAAACGCTCCTCTCCGCAAGAATCTCAGGGAACAAAGCGAAAGAGTTGGCGCTTGCTAGCCGTTAAAACGCTTTTTCACGGTCAAGGCTCTGCGCGCGAACCTTTCTGCGAAAAAAAAAAGCTCTCTCGCTTTCCATTAAACGACGCCGCGAAAGGAGGACGCCGAGCCCTCAATAGTTGTGAAATTGCAGCGAGTTTTTTGAGGGGCCGGGAACGGGGGGCGAGGCGCAGGAATTCGATCGGGAAAGTGCCCGTCTCTGCTCATCAATTTACTTAACAGTCCAACAACTCCCATTGACCTGTCGCGAAGCAAGTCCGAGCAAAGTTTCCTAATCGATTTCGGCAACTATTTCGTCAATCTGACTAAGAATTTATTTAATTCAGATCTAAGAGGAGCGGGGCTTTGGGGCGAGATAAATTCCTCCTCGGGAGCGAGCAGCAAGTTAGCTGTTAACCGTTAACACCACTGTATCGGTTGGCTTGCCACGAGCCGCAGTCATTCTGCCTCTTCCCGCCGCTACTACTGTTCGCCCCGAACTTGAGAGCGAACTCGAGCTCGCGAGCAAACTGCAAGTCCAATTCGAGGTAATTGACTTTGAGCGCGCACTTGCGTACTCTGCACCCCCCACCTCCCACCCCCTAAGCCTCGAAGCAACCTATGCAAGCCGATAAGAGCAAGTTGTTCGAGCAGCTTGCTCAAATTAGCAAAGAAAATTAGCAATCCGCTTTTTACGGCAATAAAACAAGTTTAGATGAAAAGTTGGCCGCGTGGAACTCTGCCAGGGCGATTATTCAGCGAGCAAGTCGCGGGGCTCCGCGCCAGCAGGGCCAAGTTGCGCAGTGTGCTTGCGATGATAATTAAACATCAATATTTATACGTGATTATTTTCCTTGTTCGCAAGCAAAGCACCGAGCGCAACGCGACTAGCATTTCGGGGGTAGACCAGGTAAGGTAAGGTAAGGTTTCAAGAGCCATAATACCAGGGCGAGTCATGCGCTCAATCGAATACGAATCTAAAACAGAGGGGGAGAGAAAAAGGGAGGAGGAATGTTATCCTTTGTGTTATCCTTTGCGATAAATTGGGGATATGAAAGAATGCGGGCTAAAGAGCGATAAAATAAATAGCGAACGCACGCTAGCGCGCGAGTATGCGAGTAATCTCGTGGAGAAAGCGTGGAGAAAGACGGAGCTCGTAGTTACACAGAACGTCTTGTTCTGTTCGTGTTGCGCGCTTATATATGCACTGCTTTGGGTAAAGTAGGTTCCTGTGCTGTGCACTTGGGCAAAGTAGGGGAGAGAGAGAGAGAGAGAGAGAGCACGCCGGAGCACGCGGTATAAAGTCAACGCCGTAGTCTCCCGTGCTTCGGGCTTAGAGCTTCCGGTTCTACCCCCCTCTTTGCTTGTTCTGCCGAGCTACTAGCTAAAGCTAAAGCACACGGGAGAGAGAGCGGAGCGGAGCGGAGGCTGTTGCCTGCCGCCGCAAAATTTCAAATTTGAATTTCGGATTTTAATCCGAATCTCTGGATTTCGAGCCCTTTTCACTCTTACGTCAGGTTGCAAAAGCAGGATGAATAATTTAATTAAATGAAAAGCTGAAAACAGCGAAAACACATAGCATAGACCCCAGGCCGGGACTATCGGCTTCTCCTTTCGCCGTTTAGGCAAAATTACATTCTGCGAAAAAAGTTTTAATTAAACTTGCAAAGTAAAAAAGTTCATTTATTTTCCAGCAATGATGTAGGAAAAAAGTCAACTGGCTTGTTCCAAGTCCGGCGAGTCGAGGAAAATAGTGCTTTCGCGAAAAGTTGAAAATTAAGTCAATCTCGTTAACGGTCAGTTGGAAGAGCAAAGAGGAAAAGCAGTCAATATTCTTGGACAGGAGCAGAAAAGCTTCGGCTGCGGAAATGATCCGGAAATTATATTAGATTTACCGAGTGGTGATTCATATAGAGAGAAAGGGAGAATTCATTTGGCTGATTACAGCTCGAGCTTAAACCGCCTTTAGCGTGGCTGCGAATACTTAGGCGTTAAAAGAGCGAGCTTTTTTCCCGGCCGCTTACACATTGCCTGGCTGGTAAGCGTTGTGATTATCGGCCGAGTTTATTTTAGTTTTATTTAAATAAAAGCGGCCGGCCCGATTTCGAGGGTGAAATTTAAGAGCAAGAGCGTTGAAGAAGGGTTATTAAGAAGCATGCCATTGTCGCGATACTCGGGGCACGATCTCTCGGTGATCCTCGAAGCGGCCACGTAGCTTTGGGTTAGTCTCCGGCACGATCTTTGACTCGTCGCTCCGGTAACGATCCCCACTCCTCGTTTCTTTTACATAGCTCGCAGTTTGCTCGCAGTTCGCTCCTCGCTCTCCGTCTGCGGTCGCTCCCCGGCTCGGTTCTCTTGCAACACACGTAGGGCCAGCCAAGTTCTCTCACCCAGCAGCGGCAGCAGCAGCAGCAGCAGCAGCCCGGTCCCCTAATTACGCGGATTTCACGAGGAGCTTTCACAAGCGTGCAAACGAACTTTCTCGCTCTAAAAGACTATCAGTTCCGAAGATGCGCCTTGAATCTGCAATTCGAGGGAGCCAGTCATTACGGCGGACGAGCCAGCGGAGAAATAAAGCGCGATTTTTCGAAAGCCTAATGATATTTGCCGACAGAGTCCCGGGCTGCGGAAAAGAAGACCCGAGATGAAAAAGCTGGGGAATTTAATTTTCCGGCTGGAAATTAAAATGTTGAATTTTCACGCTAAAGCCCCTGGGCTGCCGGGCTGCCGCGCGCTGCCTGCGCGCAAAGGTCGCCTTATATTTTGCTTGCCTCTGCAACAAGAGTGCAAGAGCGCCTCCACGGGTACCGAGCGAGAGGGGAAAGCGAAAAGCGGAATGACGGATGAGGTCCGTATGAAAATTCCTCTTTCATCCCGGAGCCTCTCGTGGACGATGCAAACCCCATTTTAAACTCATTTTCAAGCTAATTAAGAATTTAGTTTCCCAGCTCGGCTTGCGCTCTCGCTTGTCGCCTCGGCTCCTCGTCCTTTGACGGGCCTTTGTCCAGCCGGCCGCCAAAATGCACTGGCTGCACCCGCCGATCGTTCGAGCCGCGACGCTTCGACTAATTCGCCGATATTATTCCAATTTTTCAGGCTCTCGACTCTCGTGCAGGCCGAGCGCTTTCTTGGGGGACGCGCGTTTCTCTCTGTGCACACAACTCGGCCGTCAACCGTCAGTCGTCGAAAAGCGCAAATACACTCGCTAATTGGGAGACGACGGAATTTCCAAAATGGTCGCATCAATGAGCCTCTTTTGAAAGTCAAATTCGCGGCGCAGCAGCAGCAGCAGCAGCAGCAGTAGCAGCAGCAGCAACCGGGGCAAATATTTGTACGTGCGTTTGGTAAAAGGCGCGTTGCACAAACAAACAGACGAATGTTCCGATTTCGGCTGGATAAAAAAACTAAAATCGGGCTTTGCCCGACCGAGGCTACGTCAGCAAGTAGCAATACCTTTTATCTGTATAATATTGATCTCTTCTGTATAGAAATCATGGATTCCCCTCGTCCTTTATTACGTTGATATCTCCGAGAGAATAAAGAGAAGGAAACACTGATTTTATGAGGAGTTTTACACTTTATTCTCTCATAAGCGCAGGATACAAGTGCGAGAAAGTATAAGGCGGAAAGCCTTTTTGCCGAGAGCAATGAAAACGATATCGGCGCGGCGGATTAGATGTGGCTGTTAAGGATTATTCCATCATAAACAAAGAAAAGCCTGCAGCAGCACTTTATTCTTACTCGGAGTTTTATTTTATACATCCAGCCTTCCTAACCAGGGCAAATTCAGTATACCTCGGCGAAGAAACATCGACAACATTGATAAGCGATTTAATACAATGACATGCAGCTTGCAAGTGACTCACAGTTTACCTGATTATCAGCCGAGATTGTTTATTATTTATCTAGAAACATTTAAAAGCACGAGTTTAAGCCAGAGCTAATAAGTTTTGAATCCTTACCCAAGTGCGCGAGCGCTCTGCCGAGAATTCGAGAAAACGTGCATATTACATGCTTAACTCACCTGAAACATAAGAAAAAGCATGTTGGTTTAATAAATAAAATAATAGTTCGAGTATACGGTAAAAGTTGTTATTAAAGAATGAAATTTTGACAATGAGCTGCGTTAAAGTTGGGAAAATCGAATGATTCGAGTGGGAGCTTATTAGTTGAATCCTAGTTTGGAATGCCTCGGATTCCAATATCAAGAGCCGTCGGTCTCCAATAGCTCTCCGATAATCCAATAACCGAGGGAAAAAAATGAGAAACAAAAATTGGGGGCGCGGAGAATTCCTCCTCCTCTCCCTCCGGGCAAATGTGTATTTGATTCTCCGAGCGGCGAGCTTTAGGCGAGCTTTAGGCGAGCTTTAGGCGAGCTTTGGGAAACTGGCCGCGCTTGCGACAGCTTTCCTCGGAGATTACTTTGGCATCGCGGCGCAGCGCATCTTGCTCGTTTACCGGCTGGGACATAACCTTTCCGACTGGCGCTCATATTCGCGGCCATTTAGCACGCCGGCGCTGGCATTGCCGGCGTTTGTTACACTGCGGCCCCCGGCCCGAGTCGAATTTCGAGCGCGGCTGCGGCTGCGGCTGTCCTCGGAGCTCGATGGGATTCGACAGGATCGTAAAATCTTACGATAAATTGGATTCCGGAGCGCCCGGCGCTCCCAGCGCTACCGACGTTATTCCTTCCTCGACTTTTATTCCGAGACCCGAACCGCTTCTCTTGCTAATATTTTACTCGCTATTATCTTAACAAGCTTTTTCTCTTTTCGCCGAAATAGCAGGAAAGATTTTTCTTCTATTCCCCGACGTAACGCAACAAAAGACGAATTAGCGCCGTGCTTACGAATTTCGCGTAAACAATAATCAAAACTTGGGCAATAGTTGCAAGTAACATTTCTATGCCATCAGATACAATGCAGAAACGGAGCCTTTGTATATTGAGCATAATGCGGCATTGTAGACCGTAAACATTAGCCGCTGCACTATTAATTGAACGAAAAGTTTGGCCCCCGAGTCAATTTCGAGAACGCTATCGAGGGCACATCTGATTTCCGTCTAATCTCCATTTTCGCGGTAATTTCTAAAATAAAGAGCTTTCCATCGTTAAATATTTACGATCAATGAGAGTCACTTAACGTAGATGGGAGTCCAAGGTCGCATTATTATTTTATGTACAGTCGTTACTTCACGGGAAAGATAAAGCGTTATATCAATTATTTAACTGAAAATGTTATCACTCGCTCGGCCGGAATATGAAAAAAGCCATTTTCCATCGAAATCGAGTAATAATTAAAATAAAGTAGTTGGACTATTTGTTTATATAGGAGAGGAGAAACGGGAGAGGAGGCGATAATTTTCGGCCGATTATTTACGAGAGGGAAAAGTAAAGAGCTTTCGCTTCCGTTTTTTTCCGCATTGACGTTTCGCAGAGGCGAGTTAATGAAAAGTATAACGAACGGAGGGGCGGAGGAGGAAAAGCGTGAAAGAAAGAGAGAGGGAGAGAGAGAGAGAGAGAGAAAGAGAGAGAAAAGAAAAGTGTAGCCGCGCGTACACGTCGATAGGCTGCTGCTGCGGGCGGGCGGGGGGCCTGTGTGGGTGGATGTCGGCGAGCGAACGAGGCCGCACGAGTGCGAGAGTTCCCTTTTTTTCCTCGTGCCCGATATCATCGACATTTCGGCGCTTTCCGTGTCCCGGCGTATATCAGATAAGAGAGAAGCAGGCGGGAAACTCGATAAATTTACGGCGTCGCCGCGTGCATGCGTGTCTCCCACCCTCTCTCTCTCTCTCTCTCTCCCTCCCTCCCCGGGTCGAGAGTGCGCCGCCAGTGAGTGACGACTAGCACGCGAACCTGCTGCTTGCTTTTTTCCCCCCGGCGCTTAAGTACTTTTTCATTACTGATAGCGCGAGCGAGCTCGTTGCGCTGTTTTATTTTAATTAAAATAACCCCGAGCCCGATTAAAACTTGTTAATTCGATCGGCGAATCCTGGCTCCCTGCCTACAACTTATTTTCCCCTAGCCCGAGCCGGATCAACTAGGGGAATTAGTTTTCCGCCGGCGCAGTTTTCAGTTATCGATGCATATTCATACGCTCGAGCACTGCCGTCCTCGACTCGCTCTCTGACACGCGTAAGCCGGAAGAGTAGACTGTTTATTCCCGCCAGCTCTGCGCGAAACTCGCTGCAAACTCACAAATAATTCCCTTTCTCCGCTCTTCCGCTTTTTCCATAGCTACCGCTGGATCTTTGACTCGCCGGAAACTAAGCCGCCCCCGCCGGTCAATCGGCCGGCTATTCCAGATCCATTCCAGACGGATAGAAGGCTTTAGGTTGAATCTGCGCCCTAATATCGTAGCGCACACACCTGCCTATTATATTACAGCCGGCATATAGATAACCGGCCGGCAGCTCGCCCATGCGAGATGGGGATGGGGGGCTCAAGTCCTAATCAATCCGACGCGACGTCCGGCTCAACTGATCCAGCCTTAATTTATCGACGCCCGGCTGCAATTAGGACGGATATCCGAGACTGACCTTGCTACTCAAAGAGCTTCAAAAGCTTCATTTACCGCTGACGGTCGGTAGCCAACTAAAATTAATGCATTCGACAGAAAGAGCGGTAAACTGGCCGTTATAAATAACTCTGGACTATTGAGAGCCCCGGAGGTCTCTTGATAAATAGAGCCTCTGTCTGTCGCGGCAACTTGTCACCTTTGGCCTCTAATACGCCCGGCATGTATAATGCAAATTCTAAATGAGCTGCACGCGCCGCCCCATCGAGATTGATGCCTCGATATTCGCGCAAGTTTTAATATCTATGATAAATCGTCCGGAATCTCTTGGGCTTTCCGGATCGGGTTTTCATATGCCAGGAGAGAGAGAGAGGAGCGGATTGGATTTTTTAGGCTGCTTCGCAGCTGTCGCAGTATTCACGGGGAGCTGTGCGCGCCGGACAATCGGAGCAACTAGCCTGACGTTTTCCTCGAAAATGAAATTCCTCGAATGAGCAATTCTGAGGTTAAACTTTAGTACTTTGATCTCGCGGCACGGAATTCCTTTAGGTATTTTTTTTTCTTTTTTTTTCTTTATTCTTAATGCCGCATATTGCGAAGGAGCAGCTTTTTACTTTGCCCTCGGTACATCATCATATTTCACTTCTTTTCTCGGGGCGCTCTCTGCAGCTCTCTTCTCCAGCGGAGCAGGAGTTCTTGGGATTCCGCAGCCGCAATCTCTGGACCGGGTTCGCGAGGGTAAGGAAGCGGAAATAGCCGCGAAACCAGTGTATTTCTCTCTCTCTCTCTCTCCCTCCCTCATTCTCTCTGTGTTGCATCGAGCTTCTCTCAGGCATGCACGGATGAACAGGTTTACAGATGCACGCGTCGAGACTCTTGCGCAGCCTGTAGCCTCTCCTTCTATACCCGAGGGAGTGCCTTTGAAATTCGTCCCACATTTGAATGCGAATGGCCTTCGATTCCGTTGGAAATTCCCCAAGTTACCGTCGGCGCACGTTCCCCGTCAACGATATAGATTTTCCTCTACCCTCTCCCTCCTCCTCCTCCTCCTCCTCCTTCTTCTTCTTCTTCTTCAACAGACTGGGACTGATTATTTATACCCATTTTTTCGGCTCTCCTCTCGATTTATAGTCCGTGTATCTCGAGAGAAAAATCATTCATCTACAGTAATGGATATGCCCGTCTCTTCTTCTTCCGGACCTCGGGAGCTTGGGGCTCTTGATGGACGCTTGAGAAACGCTTTATTTAATCAAATTAGCCAATGCTTTAGGAGAGAAAAAACAAACTTTTTTGCAAATTATTACTACCAAGCTGCTAAAACTAACTTTCACATCGACTGCAAGGCCGTACAATCCTGTAAATTTAATTACCGCTGCCAAGAGCCTCATTTAGGGGCCCTTTATATTTGGGGCTACATCGGGGAATTGGGTTGAATATTCGGAGCCGGCAAAGGTAAGATTGATTCTGCCGTAACGAATCAACAGTCCGGGGACTGCTTCCCTCTCTCAAAGATAGTATCGGAAATTAATGTCCCACTCGGGCGCTTCGCTATAATAGGGCTTTGCGCGCATCTTGCTCACTGGCCATCAGCCCCTACAGTGTATATACAGAGCAAAGCGTCCGGGCCATTTTGTACGCCGTACGATAGTGCTGTTGCATGAATTGCGAATGGACAGAGCTCGAATCTGCCTCGAAAATGAACGCTGCCGAAAGCTTTTAGAAAGCCATGGCCCGATCATTTTTGTGTCCTTGTTTTCATTCGTCCCTCGTGGATCTTTCCCTTAAATTACCGCTAGCCAGCCCAGCTTTATCATGCAAAATCATAAATGACTAAATTTTCTACTCGCTAAATAGGCTTGCCCTAGAAAATGCCAAGCTAGCAATTTCAACGCGGGCAATTACGTGCGCATGGACTTAATTACCTTAAAATCGCGTGAGCCTTTGGCTGTACGTGTAAATAATATACGAAATAAAGACTACGCACTAGTTTCTCATTTTCGTTTCTTTTGCTTTTTTTCTAGTATCCTTTAACAGAGAAACATTACAAACGAATGATTAAACTGTGTCGCAGACTCTCGTTAGATTAGGCAAAAGTTGCATAATCTCGTTAAGCTAAAAGTTGCTTCCATTCATTTTATACACAGGTTCCTGGAAAGAAAGAGTCAATTTAATTTCAGCAAATGAAATTCGCTTTTACAGGACTCGGCGTTTTTTTTCGCAGCGGGAAAAGGATTTTTTCTGCGGTTTAACGCATTCATCCTCTGACGATGCTAAACATGTACGTGTACTTGGGTACGGAGGTTTCTTTCCGCGGCGCGCTCATTGCCAGGGCGCGCCACGAGAGCGGGAGACGGGAGATGAAAACGAGAGAATACCTAAAAAACAGCGGACAATTCACAGAGATGTGCAAACAGTCACGAGTATAGAGAAACGCTTGACCTGGATTCGTGCATGTTTATAGAGGCTCTAACGGCTTTATAACTGCTGGTCAGACAAAGATAATGAATCCGGGCTTCTCTCTCCTCTCCATACACGAGCAGATCCAGCACGCGCCAGGGGGCTAAAACTCTTGTAAATTAGCGGGGCCGAATTAAAGCGCGGCCGGCATTCTTTTTATTTTGAAGCATAGCGAAAATCTGAAATACGAAAGAGACTGTTTTTCGTGGGAAAGGATTTGTTTACATTTGATGGTAATCACCATGGCTAGAATTAAAATTAGAATTAAAATGAAACGCTCGTCGAATGAATGGGAGAAAAATGAGCGTCTGTCTGCAGCCGCCTGCCTATAATCAAGAATTTATTATGGCAGCATCAATAATGACCCAGCGCGAAATAATTTGCCAATAATTGAGGAGCAATTATTTGATTAGCAGCGGCAGTAACAGAGGGTCGCAAGAGTCGAGCCGTTATTGTCGAAATCGAAAGCAGCGGGGGCAATTGAATCGCAGCTATTTTTCCGTAGCTTAACGAGTGCACGGCATTCGTCGGGAGCCGCTCGATCGGCTATTATTTCACGGGGCACAAAGGCGGCTTACGCGTGACGAACAGTAGGTAACGAACAAAAATAGGCGAGCCGAAAAGTCCAGCGGTAATTTCGCGCAGGGTAGAGAAAGAGCCGAGCGACACCGACATATATACCCGACATATACACCTTTCGCGTGTAACCGGCCAACTGTTAGCTTCCCCGCGGCGAGTCGCCAGATAAAGTGTTCAATACCCATCCCTCTTTATTATACCCATAGAGAGCAAGCAAGCGGCCTGCGCCCAGAGCTCTGTGTGTGCTTTCGGCCCCGGTCGAAAAGCAATTTTAACTTGATTTTTCGCCACTTTCCGAATATTCATTCCTCCTCGAATTTCATTACTTTGATTACCGGGGCCCCACAAAGAGTCATTGAGCGCGCGCTCTTTACAATGCGCGCGCTCGATACGCGGGGTAGAATGGCTCGAGGCTTATCGCTCTCTGCTCGCCAAGGCCCAAAGGCCCATGTGTTTATTTTCTTTTTTTTCTCACCGCTGCTAGCCCGCGATATAAAGGAGCGCGCGCGCGCGCACAAGACGAAGGGTGCAGGCAGCCCCGAATAATAGAAGGCGCAAAGAAAGGGGGTAAGGCTAGTGCAAAAAGAGCCGGGCAGCGTTCAAGCGGCGTTCGAAACCGAGGACTTTGTCGATAGGTTAAAGTGAGATCTACCTACTACTCCCTCTACGGCTATTTGTATAATACTTTGCCGGCAACTCTCGAGCGAGCAATTTTCCCGCTACATACTTGTTTTCTTATCTCGTGTGCTCAGCGAGCGGGCATACGGGCCGAATCGAATTTTATTGGCTTTGAATTAGCTCTCGGCTACTGGATGCCAGCTGCTTCGTTTCCGGCGATGTTTATGCCCTCTCCGATCCGGCCGCGGCCCTCAAACGCCGCTCGGTTATGCACCGGAGGCGTTTTTTGCCCTCGCATTATTTCATCGAGTTTGCACTCGGCTTGAAATGATTTATCATCAAGCGCGCGCACCTCTCTCTCTCTCTCTCTCTCTCTCTCGGCTTTTATAACCTATTCTGCCCGCTGCCGGCTGCCGGCTGCCGGTCCAATTAAACGACCGCCGCTCTCGCCTTCATTTCATTTCGCGCTAAACGGTATATAAAATTATTTGCAAGGGGTTACCGTTGCAATGACGCTCTCGCCCGACGGCCCGAGCCAATTTTGCTTTTGAACGAGCCGAAAATTCCATTAGACTGCATTATCCTGCGACTTGAGCATCCAACAATTCTATTAAAGCCGAATTGAAATTTCACGCTGAAAATTTGCCGCCATTGAGGCCGCTCGAAATGTGCCGCCGCCGCCGCCGCCGCCGCGGGATGCGGGATTCACATGACAAAGGATCCCTGTCTCCAGCCTTTGATTGCGGAGCCGGGCAGCTGCCGTCTGTTTACCGGATTATCTCGAAAGCGTAAATAATCTTTCCTTTCTTCGTCCCGATCGTTAATTATATTATTATCGTTTGCGTCCGCAGTCGGAGCCTGCAGTGACTGAAAACTTCTCTCTCCATACGAATCGTATTTGATATCGAAACGATTTCGGAAGACGAGTTCGTAAGGCGTATTCTTTCTAATAAATATAGAGAGAAATATATAAAAATAGAGGGGGGGACCGCCGAAGATTTCGATATCTTTATCCATCCCCGCGAACGCCTGCGTGCGGCGGCCGCTGACAAAGGAGCATCTTTTCCCGGGCGTTTCTATTATGGCCCCTCCACCGCATTCATCGGATCCCGCACGTTCTTTTGAATTTGAGATGGGGCAGCGAATACTGGCTCACGCACTGGCCACCGGCTCTATTGTTGTCGAGAGTCCCACTCTCTCTCGCCGGAATCGTCCAGGTGTGAACCTTTCTTTATTCTATAAAAGTGCAAATTTTTTCCCCGCTAGCTTTCAAACGATTTTATATTGAAATTTTAGGACGGCAGAGAAATATTTCGAAATGCTCGGCGTTTGAGGGTGAAAAAAAGAAGAAGGCTTTGGATTGCGGTGTGCGGCAAGGCGTCTCCCGTATCAAAGGCTTTCGGAATTCGAAGCTGGCTTGACTCGCTCTAACGCGAGTCGCGAACTCAACATCCCGATACTGCGACGAGGGCTCTTGGCTGCAGCGAAACGTCTGTACGCGCAGTTAGCTGGAATAACGAGTGAAAGCGGCGACAGCGGGGGCGGCGGCGGCGGCGGCGCAGCAAAGTCAGGAATGCACTTTCCGAATCCGCAATATAAACGCTGAGCTACACGTAGCTTCCAGCCATTACGAGCAGTTTATATGGGGAAAGGAAACGCGGGGATTCCCGAGATACTGCCGCGCTCAATGTGGATGTACTTGCGGCCCTTAAACGCTTCATCTCGCTTCGGACGGGGGTAAACGGTAAGCGGCGGAGCGCGTTAATTTTACTACGACAGCGTTCGCTTGAGCCTTGGATTCGAGTGCTTTTTCAAAAAAAAAAAAAAAAAAAAAATACTTGCCCGCTCAATCTTGCCTCGCGGATGCGCTCGTATTTATTTGTTTATTGCCCTCCTACGATAATATCGGCGAATCAGAGCGCTCGATTCCGAAAGAATTCGAGGCTTATTTCATCGCGCGCTGAATTGCCGGATGTTTACGTCCCTGGAAGTTTGCGTAGATCGTTCGCTCGTTCTCATTTAGTTTGAAAAGGCGTTGGCGCCCGAGCTCATTCAATCACTCCGCTGCAAAGTTCCATTTTCTCGCGCCGTCAGCGAGCGTTCGATCGCACGTTAGATTTTTCACTCGATATTCATGCGACGCCTCCTTTTCCTCGAGGAAGGAGCGGTGTCGAACACAACAACGGCGGAGGCGAAAAATCGGATTTACGCAAGTAGCGCGCAGCAATTTTCAATAAATCACAAAGAAATAACGCCGCCGCCGCCGCCGCCGCCGTATTATCGACAAGTTAAGAATAGGCCTTGCCTCGAATTCAACATTCCCTCTGCTCGGACCGTGCTGCTGCTGCTGCTTTTCCTCCTGTCGTATTGAATTTCCGGAAAAATGCCAGCATTTAATGCAGCTCGGTATTAGAAAATTGTTTTTCCGCCTCGATAGCAAAGCAATGAAGAGGCAGAGAGAAAAGTTGCTCAGAGCGTGAAATTTAATCAATTTTTGCCTTTGCCAGCAGTTCTCGATACTCTTTAAAAAAGAAGCCGCTTAGAAAATGCTTCGGTTGCTAGGAGCTACGACAACGGAGCCGTTCGGATTACTTCGGGCTTTTATTATTTTTGTAAAAGCGCTTGGCAAGCTTGGGAGCTTCAGGTTTCTTCAGAAGCACCGCGGCACTCCAAACAATTTCTCAATCTAAAATATTAATCTAAATAATAAAGTTAAGTAAAGCCAGCTATCGGTGGATTTGCAATTTTCCGTGCCGATGCACACTGGGGCCCGCGTCTTGCCGGGCGGCGTGTTAACTGCTCCTGGCCGGCTGCTAAATTTATCAAGAAAGTGCGTCCAGCTCTCGTCGAGCGGTCCATTTGCCAAGGAGCCTAGCCTCACTAAAAGCAGATAAGGATAAGCGCCGGTCATGCAGGGATAAAAGGAGCAGCGTAACGGCGCGAGATTTTACGCCGTGCCGTAATGCCCGAGCCCGAGCCGGGGAGCTGTATATACACGGCCAAGGACACTAATTCCGCCGGGGGCTTATCGTCCGCCGGGAGATAGAGGCCGCGCGCGTCGGGCCGCATGTGTATCGATAAAATAGCGTAATTTTCCCGTTCGGCCCCGTAAATATGCACTGCGGGAGGATCCGAAGCGGCAGAGTCGTCAATTCGGCAAATGACAGAGCAATGCAACAAGATAATGCGCGCGCGCGCGCGCGCGGCCGCGGAAAATTAATTCTCCCTTTGGCTAGGGATTTCCCGGAATTTCCTGGAATTTCCTGGAATTTCCTGGACCGAGCGCGCAGCTTTAACGAGTCGCAGTTGATCGATAAAACAAGTGTGATGATACCTATATACATAGGTATATACATACGTATATACATACGTATATGCGCGTCATCGACATTCCTCAATTAATGTCCAGGCCAAAACGCACACCAGCTCATGCGGATAAAGCGCAATATTTACGCTCAAACTATAATTCCTCGGGCTGACAAATATTTTTCCGGATTTGAGTTATATCTGCCGCTCTTTTTCTCTCCTCTCTCCATTTTTTCCCTGCTCAGGGGCTCCATTTTTCAGGACTGCATTTTTCTCTTCATCCTACCCCGGCTTTTACAGTTTTTAACTAGCTCGCGCAATCCTCAAATTTTTCATATCTCTAGTGCCATTCCTTCTCCGCTTCGATTGATATTGCCATTTTCTATCGGAGCCGAGAGCTCTCTCCGCCTCTGATAAACCGAGCCTATCCTTTAAAATTATTCAAAATAATTAGCGCATTGCATTTTCAACTTTGCGCGCTTCTCTGCAAGATTTGCTCGCTCGTGCAAATGAAAAGGGAAATAAAATATTTGATTCTGAATGCGTTTGACTTTGCGTTTGCGTTTGCTTTTGCGTTTGCGCTGCTTTCCCTCGGAAAAATGATATTTTCCAGCGCAATGATATTTTGCCGACTGAAAGCTCAAACAATACACACATACGCCAGCTTTCAGATTAATTTAATCTTTTTACTCAATCATCGACTAATATGAAACTCGAATTGAAAAATCAGCTGGAAAATCAAAGGAAAACGAGCGCGGAACTTCGTGGCAAAAGGGCCTATTCATCGGTTTTTAATTTCGAGCGAAGGACAATGTCGAGAGCAGTGTCCGGGCGCGTGAGACTGCTAAAAAAAAAGAACGAGCTCTCCCGTCTTTGGGAAAAGTCCGCAAGGAGCCTCTCGTGATTTATTTCACGAATGAGAGCCAAAGTGGAGCAATAGTAGCAGGTGGTCCCTCCGGAAAATGGCCTCCCGCACATGTGCTCTCACTTCCAGGACCAAATTGTTTTTTTAATATCGAGTATCCTAACCGAGGAGAGAAAGCACTTGGAAACTTTTTTCCTTTTCATCGGGGCCTCACGAGCGGGCAGAGCACAGGCCAACTCGTTAAGGATATATTTTTCCCGAAATAAAGACTGTTTTATGTAGATACACGCATTTCCTCGAGATACGGAAAAGCGAGGAAAAGGAGGCAGCCCGAGCGTGAAATAAAGAAGAGAGCGGGAGGCGCGTTCCATACGTAAACCTCAAAGAATAGCTTATTTTAAAGCGATCACGAAACGCTTTTCATGCTCGGGGGATGATGGAATCGCGTTTCATCCGACTGCGGGCCTCTGTGAAAAATGATCGAAAGTGCTTGTTCTCTTGCTCCTCTCCTCTCCTCTCCTCTCCTCTCTTCCTTTTTCGAGACCTATATCGGCTCGATATATAAAACTTGCTACACATTATCTATGCGTAAAGCCCGCGTTTACTTTTATTCTTATAGAGATGCAATAACGAACCTTTAATTATTCATGGCTACGTTTTTAATGTTGCCCGGCTAAATTTACAATGCATAATTGAAACGTCCTCGTGAATTATGGCCGAGCAAACAATTATCTCGTTCGATCTCCCAGGCAAGCGGGAAAAAAGGACCCTCGCGACTCTCCCTCTCGGCATCCGCAGGGCGTTTGCTTCGTGCTCGGCCTTGCGATAGCTATCTATCGGCAAGACATCTTTCTTTTCTTTTCGAACGATTATAAAGCGCTCGTAACAACTGCGATTTATTCACACGTGCGCACGGAGAAAAATTGATTAAAAATAAAAGGAGTTAGAGCTCGAGGCTCCATCCTTTTATAACGATTGCATTTTCATCCGGAGCTGAAGCGTTTAATTTCTCGATGCTGCGACAAAACTAACGACTCATTGATATTTTATCCTGATTTACCGATGTACGCGATGTATTCGTCTTTCATTTGCCTTTTTATGATCATAAGCAAAAAAGTATTAATCTTCTTTTACGACTGCATCCAATGTTGGAATTAACGAGATTATTTTCGTTGCTACGAGCTAAAAAAAATTCTATTTATTCAAGGATTATCGCGACTGTACTCTTCTTATTCTTTTATTCGATAAAACAGATATTGCCTTTCCCGCGAAGGCATTACTCATACCTGGAACAGAGAAGGAGGCTCCTAATCCTTTTGAACGTCAAACGTAATCAGTTGTTACATTTATTAGCCGTGTTTCCAGTCCTTCTGTTCCCATCAATTGTTCGACTCGGCCCTCGAGCGAGTCCGAATGTAGTGCGCTCGACGTTAATTTGCAGCCAGCTTCTAATCTCATCTGCCGGCTCGGCTACCGGTTTGAAATGAAAGATTCTTCGACAAATGGACCTAGTTCCGATAGCTAATAGGTCTTTAAATAAATATTTATCTTTGCACATCCTTGACGTTGGAAAGCTATCGAATGATCGAAACGGGAGAGTAGGGGAGAGCAGGGTGAGGGAACCAGATGAGCTGTTGATAAAGGCCTGGCGACAGAGCTTTAATAAAACTTGAGAAACTCGGTTAATGACAGTTTGCCTTTACGCAGTGGCCTGCAGAGGAGTCAGCGGTGGCGAACCTGTCTATTACAGTGTCATTTTACGGGCTCGAGGCTCTGGTGCGCACGAGCTCCCGTCCTCGCCCCCACACACGAGTCTGGTGTCGAGTTTCCCAAGGAATGCATAATTCTCCGTGCAGTCTTCTATTTTCAATTAGTTTTTCGATAGCGAAAAAGAGAGACACTCTGCCTGTAGTCCATCGAAAAAGCATTGCTCTACCGCACGACGATTTTCGAAGCCCCCCCGAATGAAATAGTGTTGCCGCGTGGCCACGTTTCGCCCGATACGCGGTGTACACACAAGGAAAACCACGAAAAGTTAAACTGTCGCGCTTTACCTCCCTCCAGGCAAATTCAGAACAGATCGTCGATATATTATTTTGCCATTTTAATGCTTCGTAAGCTTCTATAAATATCAGCCGGTGCTTATTTATACTCGCGTAAATACAGTTCGCATACATTTTCCCTCGAAATAGAAATATTAGCTTAACGGATTTTAAAAGGCCGGCGAATAAGCGGCTTACCAGTCGCTTAACTTTTTCACTGTGCTCGCCGGCAAAAACTCCCTTCCCCTTTGTCCGTTGACTTTGACACCGCCGCGACATCTGCCCCTCAAACTCTGCAATTGTCGCTATAAATGTCATTTTTATTATTTAGAAAACTAATAATTTTTCCTGAAAACTCTCTTGCTGTCTCTCTCTCTCTCTCTCTCTCTCTGTTGCATAAGCTGCGACATCAGTATGCGGTGCAGGGGGAAAAGTTTTGCCCGCCGGTGCAGAATGTGGTCAAGCTTTCCGAAACTCGCCTTATAGAAGAGCTTACGCGAAGCGATAGTTATTAGCTATTCCCTATATCAGATGCCCTTAATCTTACTTGGGCCAGAAAAAAAACTCTCGCCTCGCCTCCATAATGCATTAGCTTTCGAAAGCGTACTCGGAGAAGCTCCTTTTTTCAGGAAAAATATGGGGGCCAACATAATATTGTTGACTAAGAATAAGTGCGTTATGTTGTCTGCTAGCGAGTATAAGAAAGTGTATAGTACATAGAACATTGGACGGACAGGCCGATAACAATACCCGCGGGACTCGTACTCCGGTGCTCTCGCGCGAGATGCTGTCTGCCTGGCCCCTTTCGTAAACTTCATTCTGCCCTCTGTCTAGCTGACAATTATTAGCCATTGTGTCGTCCATTGTGTCGTCGAGGGCGTCGGCCACGCGGGAGCGAATTACACGCTCCCTCTTTCTCTCGCGGCTGCTTTTTTTTTGCGCGCGCGCGGGCTTCGATCTTTTTCTCGGTCCCAGGCGACGTATTAAAATATGTGCCCCTTGTGGTTACGGCGCGACGACTCCTAATGGAAATGGACGGGTCTCGCCCATTGTCCTTCGTCGCCCGGCCCCGGAAAAAATTCATGCCCAATAGCGAGGAGTAGCCGAAAAATCCGCAGCTTTTCCGACTTTGTTATTTCGCGCTTTTTTTCACCCGGATCGGCTCCTGCGCCGCGATTATGCTTCGCTGCGCCAACTCGTACCTTTTCTTCCTCTCTGCTGGTGTACGTGCTTTACTTCCATATGGGTGCATCGATCGATTGACGCGCAACTTCCGCAAGCGCCGGGCGTTCGGCTCGATATATAGATAAATATTTCGCCGCTCGCATTATTTTTTCCCTAAGCCGATTCTCAGAGTTGCTTTTGCACTCGACTTGCTCTTCCGTCGTAATACCGCAATCTGTTACTTGGCCAAATATCGCTGATTCGATTCTTACAATCCAAACAATTGAATAATAAGCCAAGTGCTCGATATTTCTGTAATTAATTAAGGAAAATTAGCAGCGAAACAAAGTTCTCTGGTAATAAAGAATTAAGTTCAAGAGACGTTGACGTTTCTGAATGTCACGTATATAATTACGCACAAGCGCATAGCCGGCCTGGTTTCAAATCCATTGACCTGTAAGGAACAGCACACGATTCATATAATCACATGAAAGCAGTTGGGATGATGTTCAATTAGAAAGAGCAAGCAAAATGCAATGATTGACAAAGCTTTGTTCCGACTCCTACACTCGATGATGCTTCCACCTGTTCAAAATTATCTTCTGCGCATTAATCTAATAAAGATACTACATCTTTATTGCAATTTCGTTAAATTTTATGCGAATTAACAATTTCCAGTGGACTCGGAAAGATAAATTAATTTAATACGAAGGGCAACCTTATAAAGTTCATATCGGTCTTCCTTGAAGAGCGAGAAAAATGTTGGCGTGATCAAAGGCTCGAATCAGTCGGTGGCTTCGACGCAAAATACCGCGGAAATTGCGAACAACGGTCTCGAGGCGGTAGGGCAATTGCTTGCGCATCAAATTGCTAATTGAATTGAAAAAGAGGCGTAAGTGCGCGTGTAATCGCGCTTGGTGCGGAGCGGGAGAGAAAGCCAAGTGCTCGAATCTCCCGCGAGCGTGTAATGTAGTAATCTAACGGTTCCGAGCAATATCTCCTTTCTGCATATACTGCACCGCGGCGGTCTGCGCTCCTAAAGGATTAATTGGCCAAAGAGTAAGCCTTATCCGATATGAGCATTAACTTGGCCGCGGTCGGTTACTTGATGCACGCATCATTTATTGGAAAGGCATGCAGCCTTTACAACGAAAACTTGCTTTCGCAGTGCAGAATAGCTATATTAAAACAGATTTCGTCAAGTCAGATTCGATTTACTTTTATTTTTACTTTTAAAGAGCTGAAAAAGCCTAGAAAAAGATGTTGGCGCTCGAAACGGGGATGAGTAAAATTTGAGGAGGGCTTAAAAAAACACGAAAATCGGGAATCTCTTTTGACCTGCATAAACGAGCGGCTTTTAATATCTGGTCAGCCCCAACGTGCAGCTGTTTGCGTGTACTGGCCGGCAAAGCCACTGACCTCCCCAAGTCCCTCTCGCTCTCTTTTTCTCCGGCGTCCTCGGCTCTAACCGTGTCGCCCGTCGTCCTGCATAGATTATTAAATAACGTAGTTTAGCGAGCGTTAACGGCTCCTTGTAATGGCTGAAAAATTTCCCTTTTTTATACTCGCTCGCCGGGCAAAAACGAGGATTCGAGGTCGCGCTGCAGAAATGCCGTAAAACTCCTTATCGCCTAATTAGATCGGGCTGCACTTATGGCCGGCGAGTCACCTGCTCTTGTCGCTAGATGTAAAAAGGAGTTTATTCAATTTCGAAATGCCTGACGCGTCATTTTTGTTACTTTACGATGGATTCGCCGATAAAACTATAGCGATAAAAGGGCCTCGACGAGAAATTAGTTTCGGGCGGCGACACCCCGATGAAGCGATCGAACGCCGGGATAGGAGATGTTATTTGTCCTGGGAGAAATTGACTCGTTGTACCGCATCTGAAGCTGGAATCAGGGAAGCTGGGGCGCGTCGTCCGAGACGAGATTCTCCTTTGGGGGAGAGCTGGGAGCATAGCGGCAGACAAGAGAGACCTTTAGGCTCGATCTACGCAGACTCTCGGAGATGTGCGCTAAAGTCATAAATATTTATCAAGATTGGGCCTCGGGCGCGACTGTACCTCCCGGCTTTTTAGCTTCTTTTCCTTTTTTACACGGCGCCTCTTAGTTGGCTTTCAAGCCGAGATGACCAGAGAAAGACAATGCTTTTGATAAGGGGTCGGAAGGGGAGGGGAAAGCCGGGGAAGAAAGGGAAAGAAAGGGAAAGAAAGGGAAAGAAAGGGAAAGAAAGGGAGAGAAAGGAAAGCCCCAGGGCTCTAAAGCGACCCCGTTTCGGCAAGACGTCAGGGCAGGAATTCTCCTTGGTTGCGAGCTGCTATTTTTCGCGCGCGAAAACGAGCGTATGCAGCCGAGTTGATCTCTCTCTCTCTCTCTCTCGGCTCGGCCCGGTCTCTCCCAGGAGTCGAAGCTGAAATTGAATGAAATCTCTCGGCGCGTTCGCGGCTGTCGCTGCCATCCCTCGTGCGCGCCGGCGATACGGCCCTGAAATAACACCCGCGAGAGGAGATGTAAACTTGTTTTGCTTTCGCCTGCTTGCCTCCCAAGCACTGCCAAAACACACTGCTCTCTCCTCCCAGATTATTTACGGCAAATTAAAACTTTATTTTCTGCGAGCAGCGCCGCGGCCGACGCATTGCGCAGGCGGCTCTCTCTCGGACCTCATCCATTTATACCAGCCAGTCCCGCTCTCGAGCTCCGAATCTTTTATTATTCGCCCTAAACATGATTATGTTAAATAAATCATACGAGTCTCTCTCTCTGTCTCTCGAGTCTCGGGAAAGGGGGAGGACAAAGTCGATTACGCTCCTCCCGAAGCCAGCCTTACTTAGCCAAGCGGACAAGAAGAAACGAGATGCGACTTTTACAATCTCCACGGGGGGATTCTCCGCGCCGAGGAAGATACATCGGGCAAGCGGCGAGATTCCGAATTCAAAGAAGCTGCTCAGCCAGGACGTCCCGGGGAATATATGCGTTGAAAAATTGAATAACCTTGTTTCGACTCTGTTTTTCCTCTCTTGGAAAAAAAACGGAGGCAAAAGGTAGGAGAGAAAGCAAATAGCGTCGGACGAGTGCGGCGGCTAAATCACCGGGGACTCGGTGTAAATGACTCAGCGCGACAGTATAGAGAGGGCTCGGGGGAGCCCAGCCGGCGAAGAAGTCGAGTTAGCCCACAGTCAATTTACTTGCGCAACAACGCACGCGATAATTTTCCGGAATTACCGGGGATTTCCGCGCATTCGGGCTCTCTCCCCGCCGCAATTGCGCGATTAGTGGCTGCGGTCGGGCCGAGAGAGAGAGAGAGGCTGCAGCTCAAAGTCAAATCCGCGATGACGAGCCGCGATCGACTGCTTCCCACTGTAGAGAAATCTTTATTCGTTCCTCTAAATATAGAGGCCAAAAATCTGAATCGCCCGTTCCTGCGGATTAATGTCAAGTTTCGCTGCTCGCTCGACAGCTAATACCGTTCGTCAACATTCTCTCGGTCCCGCGCGCTTTAGATTATTAAATGACGCGTACGTGTGACTTATCGAGTGACGACGTGCTGCATAATAGTCAGGCCGGCTGCTACCAGCCAGCCCGGCTGGCGCACACATGCATAAAGCAAATTCCGCCGGGCGAACAATAGAGAGAGAGGGAAGCTCCCAACTTTGCTAATATAATAAGCACGCGAGCTCTACGAGTGATGTATACGCGCTGCAATTCGTCCCGTGAATAATTTACTCGGGCAAAGAAATTAATTGATCGGCCAGCTTTTCCGCGCTCCCGGAGGGACCAAATTGCGCGAGCGGCGATTATTGCAGCTGTTATTCATACGCGCGCGCGGCCCTCGCCCCGCCTCTGATAAATCGCCGAGCTTTTTAGTATAATAAAAAATAAAAAAAAATAAATAAAAAAAATATTCAATAAATAATTTATAGACAAAGAAGTCTTCGGATAAGCCGCGATAGTCCTTAACGCGAGAGTCAGCTGTTCGGTTTTACTTTAATAGAGCTTAATTGAATGAGGGTACGCGGTAACGGACGATCCAATTTCTGGTCCTCGCGCAGAGACAGAGAGAGTAAATTTTCAGTGGGAGTAAGTTTCGAGGGCTGGCTCGGGGCTTGCACGCGGCATTTCGGGCTTCAATTAAGGCCTTCTTGGCTGCGCGCTTTGCCTGGGCCAAGCAGGGAGCGACGAGTTTCGAACGCCCCACATATAGCACTTTGCCGTCTATTTAGATTGAATTGCGACTTGGTGTTTGCCTAAGCTCGCGCCGCTGCAGCTACGCCTTTTGTGCCGCAAGTCCTTGGCAAGTGTTGGCCCGTCGTCGCGCGCGTCTCCCTCGATCACCGCGTTGCCACACCGCCGACGGCGATCGTAATCGCTTTTTAATCCCCCGCCGCGTAAATTTTACGAAAAGAATCAAGTTTCGGGCCGCTAATTGGCGTCGATTCGAGAGCGAGAAACTCGAGAGCGGAACGGGCGTTTGCGCCCGAAACTTGCCGAGTCCGAGCGGCGCGCGAATAACGGAATTATGCGCATGGACGCCCGAGGTCAATTAGCCAGAGTGAAGAAAAGCGAGGGAAACTGAGAATTTCGGAGCATTTAGCGCTTGAATTTTCGATCGGGAATAAATCTAGTTTTTTTTATTTTATTCGTTTGAATTTGTAATTCGAATTTGCAGGGCTTTTAAATATTTGCCGGGCGAAAATAGCGAGCGCACTCGTAATAAAGTAGGGCATTAGGGGACTATAGAGTACAGTACCTGGGCGAACAGTCGGCGTGGAAACAATGCAGTTTAGCGGGAGCCAATTTTCAGCAACAATTAACCGCTGCGACAAGAATGAATGGTCGAAGCCCTGGGCCTCTCTCTGATATTCCATTGGCTCGGCGGCTTGCGCGTATTTATTCGAGCGGGAGACGTGTGGTGGCGGTGGCGGCGGTGGCGGCGGTGGCGAACTTGTATCAAACGGGCGAATTAATGCCGCTGCGGTGCACCGGCACCGGTAAGCTACGAGCACACTGGACATAGGGAAGTCGGCGCATTCCGCGGCGAGCGGCCCATTCTCGCAAGACAAGCACGCAGGGAGATCCAGCTATGCTGTCCGAGGCATCTGCCCCCCTCCCCAAAGACAATGCAGCCCGCGGCCGCGCATAGCATCTTTAATCATTCGTCAGGCCTCTGAAAGATCGCGGGGCGGGGAGACGAGAGAACTAAATCAAAGCTCGAATTCGGCCCGAGCTTTAATTGGACGTCCGATTACTTATTAGGGAAAATATGCAGCTCGACGAGCCAGATGCCCTCGTGCCCAGAGCTGTTATACAGAGTTATAGTCGGCCAGCGGGAAAGATAGGGCGGGCGCGGGGAGGAAAAGCTCCCCGACTCGGGTGACATTAGCGCGAGACATATTAACTGGACTCCCGAGAGTGCCGTAATGTCCCTTGGCATCGCGTCACTACGCATTGTGTAACGCTGCACTGGATCTAGACAAGTTATAGTTTCTCTTGAGATTCTCCCTAGATACTCGTACCTCTCCCGCCAGCTCCCTCTCACTCTTTGCTGCCCTAAGGGGGTATAGTTCTGAAGGCTCTTCTCTTCTCTTCTCCTCTCTTCCCGCCTCTTCTCTTAGACTCCAGCAGTTTCATCAGCATTCGAGTAATGAAACTTCTCTCACTTTAGTTAACATCTCCCATTATTTATTTCCTTGCTTTAATAAATCAGGCATAATTTCCTATGAAGGCAGCTCCAGCCAGCTACCTATTTGTCGGCGGAGACTTAATTAATTAGCGCATTGTTTGCCGAATCGAGTCAGTTAAAATGCGAGGAAAGAAAAAATTCAAGGTGAATGTCCTAGCTTGAATTGAATTTCTACAATGTAAGAGCGGGGGGAGGGAGAGCAATGCGTTCAGGCGTTCACCCCAGTCTCTTGACTCTGGCTGAACAGTTCCCCACCCCCCCCCCCCCCCCTTCTCCGCGCGCACTTATACTTGGAGCAGGCAGACAATTTCACAAACAGAGAGAAAGAACGAGGTGGGTTAAAGAGGGTGTCGCGAGAGTCGTCGCGAGACGGCGAACAAGAGGGTTGAACGCGCGTGCGAGAAGAAAGGGACAAGGGATACTTTCGTTGCTGTTGCTGCCGCTGCTGCTGCCACGGCTGCTGTTGCTTCTCTGACGACGTCGGCTCGTGCAAATATTGTCGTTAGCCTCGTGAATGAACGCGCGAGTGACTCGTCAGTAAGGATCTCAACGAGAAAGAATAAAGGGACGCAAAGAGGAAAAAAGCTTCATCGGGGACGTCTGCTGCTGCCTGCCCTTCTTCCTTCCATCGCCCCAAACTCGGCTCTTTTTTTCCATTCCACTCTCAAAAAAAAAACTTAATTGGATCACCTCATTAATTACATTCACTAATTACAATTTTTGCGCCCGATCTTACTAGATTTGAATCAAATTTTTCATCCCAAGCATCATCGTCTTTTGCACGAAATTGCAAAAAAAATAAAAACATGACTGTTTATTTCTTTTTGCAACTTGCTATTTGCAATCTCCATTGGAAGCTAAGCAAGGGTGGTTACGGCAATCGCGAGTATTGCTTTAGAAGAGATGAAAGGCAAGAGAAAGGAAAGATGCAATTGGAAGAGGTAAGCGAAGAGAAGAAGAGGCCTCGTCTCGAGTCGATGCCTCCGGGGTTCTATGCTAATAAAAGGTCTCGCCGGTCTGGCTTTGTTGTCGACTCTAATGTCTAGCTATGCACGCGCACAGACGCACGCAGAGGCGCAGAAAACCTCGGCACACAGTGCCGGGGAGAATATTTTTATCTGTACCTCTCATCCAAGTCTAACTTATCTTTCTTCTGCCACGAAACTTATCTGCTCTAAATGCGCAAATTGCCGCGACAAAGAAAGTAAAGAGCAGACGAGTAGTGCCTTGCGAATTGAGAGTATGTTTATTAATTAGAAAATATAAATTCTGAAGCCCGCAGACGAGTTTTTTTCAGGACTGCACGTTTTGCAGTAAATAATTAATTTTGTTTAATTAAAAAGCGGAAAATTCGTCGAACAAAATGGGGAGAGGCTCGGTGGCCAAAGTCCAAACAGACGCGAGACGTCGCTATCGTTTTTACGAGAGAGCGAGTCGTGATTCGCAGACGGAATCTCGCGTATAACGGCGCATATAATTCCCGGCCCTTGCGTGTACGGCATTAAAACGCACCGGGTGGCGGCATAAAAGCGGGCAACCGTATATAAAGGAGCGCCAAGATCGCAGCCTCTCTCCTCCCCTTCTCTTTTTTTCACAAATCCTCATCAATTTTGAATTTCATTTCTGATCAAAGGGACATACTTGCGATCATTCCCTTCGCAGCTGAATCAAGAGCTTGGATAATGCATGCTCGGGCTCGTAAAAACCGGCCGCGAATCGTTTTACGTCTCCCTCCCTTTCCCATGGATTTTTCTAAAGCGCTCAAGCCGTTGCTTCCGCGGGCACTTTTATTTCCGGCCGAATTTACGAGACGAATGCAGAGAGAAAGAGAGAGAGAGAGAGCGAGAGAGAGAGAGAGAGAGAGAGAGGGGATTATGGTTATTTTACGCATATCTTGCTCTTTAAATTTTATTCGCCTTTTCAGTTTTTCTACTCTTTCTCTGAATTCCTTTTTTCTGCTGGAGAGTGCGATATCGCCCTGGGTGATTGAATTCCACACTTTCAAAACGAATAATTCCCGAGTTGTAATATTTATTTGCCTCATATTTATTCTAGGATTAATCAAAATTTAAAAGGCCGGAAAAAAACGATTATCGAATCCTTCCGTTTTTCACGGTGCAAAAGAGAATAAATACAGTATAAATTATTTCATTACTTGCGCAACAATTGCAGACAGATTACAGACTGTTTACAACGCGATTATGTATTAATTTGACTTAGAAATATAGAGTTTGAAATACGCGAAGAACGCTTTTGACGAGAACGACGTGAATATATTTTCTTTCAATAATTCACAGTTGGACAGCAAATAATTTTTATTTTGTTTTTGGTGTACTGACATTTTGACAGCTGTGCTAAAAGTATGACATGTTTTTTTCTATCACATATTTGCTTTCCAACGGAATTTTTTACATTATATTCCTTCAAAAATAGTGCCACTTAAATATTGTTAAAAAAAATGTATGCATATGAAAGGTCATTATTCTTACCGAATTTAATGAGCAAAAAGTCGTCGAGATAACCGAAGACAATAACAGAACGGGAATAAACTCACCTGAAAAGGAAAAAAATCACATCGATATAATAAAAGAAGAAAAAGTGAGAAGGTAAATTTCGATAAGAGATTGATTAGAAAGGGAGTAAATGAAAATGCAGGAGAAAGGCAGGAGCTGTTTGGTTTAAAAAGTAGAAAAGTTGATAGTTAAGAATGAAGAGTCGGCGGGAGGGAAAGCTCACGCATAAAGAGGCTAACTAAGCTACTTTGCGGCGAGGCGCGGACTAAGCTATTTTGCGTGCTTGCGTGAGAAAGCAGCGGGGGCCTGGAGACAGACGAATTTCGGCTCTGGAAGAGTGACTACTATGTATATTGCGTTAAAACTTTTGAATTAAATATGATGCTCTCCGCTTTCGTGGCCCAGATAGTTGGCTCGAGCGCGCACCAGCCACAAGCACTTAATTAAATAGCAACTTGCCCGGGAAAAATGACGAAAGTCGAGGAGCCGGGGAAACTAATTTATTTTTAATAAGCCGGCCCGTTCGGAATGGCAAATAGTTCGAGTTGCCGCTGAGTCGCTCCTCACAATTCAGAATATTGATATTTTTCTTCCATCAGATTGGTTCTGGCAGAGCCGAAGAAATAAAAATAAAAAGCCTGCGAGCTACATCGATTTTGTGGCAAGTGAGAGGGAGAGAGAGAGAGGATAGGGGTTATCAAATTTTTTCCCTCGAATGTGCACCGCGACAAAGCAAACGCGCGGCGCCCGGACGTTTACCGGCTGGGGAATTCGGAAGTTTGTCGCAATCACCGTTTGTCTTCCTACCGGCGAGATACGGGGCGTGCAGTAAACTCCTCGCCTCGGCTTTCTCCCAACTTTTTGCCCTCCTCTCTCCTCCCTCGACTCCCCGCAACTCTTTTCACAGCCAGGTCGCTCATTTTCGACCTATCGCCTAAATTGGAGATTTTATCTTTGAGGACCGATTGAGCGATAGTGCTGTAAGGACTCGTGCTTTCTCGGATAAGCGGCAGAGTCTTTGATTGCGCGCGTCCGCAAAAAGCAGCGCCAGACTACTCACCCAGGGGAAATAACATATTTATCGCAGACTGGCGTACGCGAAAGCTTTTCGCGAAAAAACAGGCACTTTACACCCGCTTGCGAAGAGGTTACTCGAGCTAATTGAGAGAAAAGAGAGGACACCAGGCGCGCCGAATCGATGGACAAAAAAGCTCGTGCACGCGTACGAGTGGCGAGATTCAAAGTTTCAAAAGATCGAAATGTTTTGTAGCGAGCTATCGGGGACACTGTCTTTACCGAAATGAAGAGTGGCGGCAATGGACGCGAGCCGAACCCGAGAGAAAGAGGACAGCTGTGTAACCCATCAGTCTGTCGACCTAAAATGCAGCTTTTCGAAAAGCTCGAAAATTATCTTGAACATTCGCGAAATCTCTCCCCGGTTTTCCTGCAGCTCGGGATATTGACAGCTTGCTGCTATTTCTGTTTAAAGCTTTAAATAATAAAAGTTTCCGGTTCGAGACAAGAAAGTTTTTAAGCTGAAAAATTTACTTAATTAGGTTGAAGCTTTCGTTTTGCCACTTAATCGAGAGAAGCGGGTTAAAAAAAGACTTAAAACGTTGAAATATTCGTTGGCCAAAAAAAAAAAAAAAAAAAAAAAAAAATATCGGCAAGGCAAGCCGCTTGTTTTTTTAAATGAAATTTAGTTGGCTTGGCTAGATTATTAGTTTCGCTTTTGAATTGCCTTTGCCCCCTATTTCGCTGCGCCTTAATTGCACTACTTTTTTTAATGAGGTTATTATTGGTTTTAACGTCGTTATAACGAACGAGCATATGGGCGGTAATCGCCTGATGCTTAATATAATCTCTGTCGTAATTATTCTCAATAGAAACGTTGCGCATAATCGCGAGGCTCCTTTCCAAACAAACAAGTATGCGCGCCTAAGTGCAGGAAAAGGGCATTCAAAAGCATTAGCTAATGAAGCTTATTAGCCTGTCGGAAAAAAGCACAGCGCGCGCAGCGTATTATTGCAACAACTTTAATGAGCCGGCATCGATTGGTTCCGCTTACGGGAAATAAAATGGAATAGTGTTGGTTAGAGCGGAAAGAAAATGTAGTTTCGAGTCGTGTGTATCAATCAGCGGGTCTCTGAAAGTCGCGGTCCAAACTGGCCAATAACTCAATGAAGGTCCGAAAAGAAAGCTTTCTTTCTCCTCCTCTCTTTTTCGCTGTCCGGTTTGCCTTGTTTCGGAACAAGCGGCATATAGAAAGAAAATAAAGGGGCAAATCCGAGCGGAAAAATTGGGTGGAAAAAGGTCCGCAGTTTGTTAGCGGCGCTACGACGGCGACAACGACAACGATACTGAGCGCTCTCGCTTTTTCCGCTTTTTCCTTTGGGACTTGTACCTGGCGTATTCCTGCCGTATTCCCGGCGTATTCCTCGCGTATTCCTCGCGTACAGCACGAATCCAGCAGGTCTCCGCTCGAAGCAATCGTAAAAATTGCGGCGTGTCAGATTCACGCGGTATGCTTGCCCAAACAATTCCCCTTTCTCCTCGCAAGGAGAAATATCGTCATGGACGGCGATCGTGCGTCTGGCTCGAGCTGCTTCTTTGTGCGGGCCGGCTCGTCCTTTTTTCGAGGGGAGGGAGGCGGTGCCGGTCAATCTCTCTTGCTGCTTTTTTGCCCAGGCTCGCTCCTCGCTTTTGTTGCTGGCGAGGGAGGCCGGCCGCAGGATGTTTTCGACTCTTCCATAAAGCACGAAAGCCCCCACCGTTCGGCGAGCGGCAAAACACGCTCCACTGAATTCATCGGGAAAAGGGCTAGAAGCAAGACGACGAGATGCTCAGCGAATAATTGCTCTAGATTTGGGCCTGCCCTACTTTGCACTCGAGCACAAAGCCTAGTGGGGACTGCTGCGGTTTCGAGTAGCACATAAATTACCGCGAATCGATCAATCGTCCATCGTCAGACTCCGTTAACAGTTAACGGTTAACAGTGCTCGATCTTGTAAAAGCCAGGGTAAAAATCATTGAAAGCTCGGATACCGCAGCATTGATACCGCAGCCAGCTCGCTCATCCACGAGCGTTGTATCCATCACGCGCCAAGTAGTACATTTCAAACTCGGATATAACATAATCTGACGCACTTCTGCCGGGCCTGTACATTCGCGACGATAAGTACCGCATCACACGGAACAATTCCCTTTACAGATTGTTTCACGTCAGGAACACACCGGTTTAGATATATATGCGCACTGCACGTTGCGTGCTAAAATTCAAAATAAAAATCCTCGAAACTAAATGAAATCCTCGCCTTTCCTATCTGCATTTAAAAAGCTCTTAAAACTTTTCGACAAGTTTATAAAGCAGCTTCCAATAGAGTAGCATTATTTAGGAATCGACTAGCAAACATTCGTCCATTAAGTCGCGTCGAGTTAAAAACGAACGTTTACTCAATGCTAAATGTTTACTCAAACAGGAAGCAAATACGTATTTCATGCTTTCATGATTCGATTGAGAACCAGCTCCATTTTCATTCGCGTTCGCATGTTGGATGAAAATTTAGGAACTTTTTTTTTATAACGCATTTATTATAGCTCTAACGAAACATCTTTTCGGTAGAAATTTTTTTTTCTTTTTTTTTCTTTTTTTTTTTGAGCTCGCTGCAGGAACAATCGATCCCTCCGCTTTTGCAATTTAAATGATAGGCTTTATGGATCTGTAAAATTTGACAGTTTATGCGCCTATTAAATCATCACCGACACAAAGCCCGTTAATAAGTAAAGTACCAAAGAGCTGTAAACAACTGACAAGAAAAAGATTTCAGTTTTTCTAGCGCCGATAAATTGACGAGAGATTCAACGAATATATCGTAGATAATAAAATAAATGTTTTATTCTCAGAGTAACGAAAATTGGAAGGAGAAACTTTGTTTCCATGGGTTTTTCGTCTTTCGAACCGTTTTCTTCGTTACTCTTTGGCACTCTTTCGTTTTTATCCGTTCAGAGTCAAATGCGATTTCGTTTCAATCGCTCAATTAATCCTCCGTATAGCTCTCTAATAGCTGCTCGAGTGCAGCTCTCGCGACGCAATGTCATTGAATCGAATGGAATATAAAGGCAGAAAATATTCATGTAGTTGTTGTGAGAAGCTCGATAATTAAATAACGTCATCGTTTGCCGAATGGTAAATAATTTTGATATTAAATTGAGAAAATGGCTTTGGCTATGGCGCACGAGGCTAGAGTAAAAATATTTGGTTGACAGGCGCGCATATATATATATATATATATAGTATGTATAGGTGCTCCCATCGACGCGTAAATACACAGCTCTGACTAAATATAGTATAGGAGATAATTGAAAAGGAGCTGAATCCGTGTACGTATGCGCGACGGTAAATATACTCCGATTAAAATCCTCTCTACGATGCAAATCCGCTCAATTCGGCCTTCAAACTCCGTCGAGTGCGCGCACACGGACGTTCGCACACCCAGCCCCAATGCCTCGCATTGGAGATTCGAGGCGCGCGCGCGGAAGCGAGAGAGAAAGGCGGCACTGCAGCAGGAGAAATTTTAGCGGCTGACGCGCCACTTGACGCGAAGCATCGTCAGGCGGCGGCGGCGGCGACGAATACCGAAATTGCCGCGATTCCCTAATTCACGTGTGGAAACTCGCGAGATCGTGCCGGGAAAATTCTCCTCGAAATTACTGACAAATTTGAGTGCATTGCAATTATGCATTTCTACTGACGCGCATAGCGAGCGAGCGAGCTAGCTGGCGTGCCATGCTGCTTTGTGCCGGCCCGAATCGAATCCCCGGATCCTCTTTTTGCCGCCCATTGCTCAGTTTTTCAACCTCTTTTTCCACTCTCTCTCTCTCTCCGCATTTATTTCATTATATTCTGCCCTTAAATTCCTTCCCCCGAATATTTGGAATGCGCTAATGCGCTTTCTCGCTTTCTTTTTCTTTTTTTTATCGCGAATTTTATACGCAAATAGCTTATTTCGTTGGGATGAATAAAAATTAAGCTGTAATGCGCCGGGCGCTTCGGATATAATCCCGAATTTCACCGATGCGCCCGAAAATTAACAATAATATTAAAGCGAAAATTCGAGCAATGAATTTTGCGCATAACTCGATTTCATTTAAGCGCGGCGATCAAGAGGAAGATCGAGGAAGGGAGTTTATGAAGGGCAGCAAGAGTTTTGATGCGCAATGAAATGAGCGTAAAGATGAAAAATAAAAAATGAAAAATGAAAAATGAAAAATTCGCAGCTCTGACCGAGTTTCCTGAAGCTGATAAAAAGCATAATCTTATATTTTCGTTGGGGCGCGACAAGTACAAGTAGGTAGGTTAAACAAAAATCCATTAAGTAAGCGTATAGGGCGCGATGATATTATCAAGTGACGCATTCGCTGAACGGCTGCTCTTCTTCTTTATGAAAAATGAAAAAAAAAAAAAAAGAGGCAGGGCACGATAGCATTACTCATCAGAGGGCCGGTAATCGGTCGATAAACCGGGCGACCAAGACGGAAGGCGCATTATTTTTATTACTTCCCTCCCGGCATTATTTTTATGCGTATGCGCGTCTATAGATATATATAGCCGGCGGCCGGGAGCGGTTGCGCAAGTGCAGAGCAACCTGTTTCGCTGGGCTAATTGGAAAAAGAATTACTTCCTTGCGTTTACTTTGTTTCGTGCCTTCATCTTTTTTTTTTTTGCTTTTTTAATTGTTTACGCACCTTCAAGAGATTTTCGTGGCGCCAGCAATATGGCTTAATGAGAATTTTCGAGGGAAAAAAGGAATGGAAAGAGCGTGACGGCGCCCGGGGAAGAAAGAATGAAAAGTCTGAGAATGAAGGAAAGAATGTCAATAATATCTTTGAGGATGATCCGAGCGCGAGAAAAGTGAGTTGATGCGCGATTATTCAGGTCAGGAGTGTTTAATCTGGCTTGAAAGGTTCGACGTCAAACGGAGATTGAAAATTTTAGTCGAGTTTTAATTTGAGAGGGTAGGCGTTCGCGGGATGATTTCCTCCCGAATGCATTTCCTCTCGGCTCTCGTCAAGTCCATCTTCGGAAGCGAGAGGGACAAGCCGCTGGCAGAAAGAGACCCGGGGTTATATATGCGAAGAAAGGGAAAAGGGACAAGCTCTCGCATGTCTGCCGTAATCGCAGCCAGGCAGCGAAGTCTATACTCGAGAGAGGGACAGTGACAAATGAATTTCCTCGGAGAGTAGCTGCCGAAACCGGCAGCCGATTACTTGCTGCTTGGCTTGCCGCGTAGAGGCCGACTGCTTGGGGGGCTCGATCTAGAGCGCGCGGGGATAAGCTGTGCGGATACGGAGGAGGAGGCCGACCGATTTACGAGCAGATATCCATGCCAAAACGTCGGCTTAAAACACTCGGCGAGCGCGCGACACGGTACTTATCGCCAGAGCCCCGCTTGTATTCATTGCCGCGCGTTTCGCCGTGCATTTCGCCGTGCACTTCGCCGTGCATCTAGCCGTGCATCTAGCCGTAAATCTAACCCTCCTCCCTTTCGCTCCCCTCGCTCCCTTCGCAGCTCTCCGCTGCAGTCAATTATTAGCCTACTCTTTCTTTGGCCTTTTTTTCTTCCTCCGTTTGCTGCCCGCCGAACATTTTCCGCTCGATCGGGTGCAACTCCCCCTCTCTCCCCTCCTCCTGGCTGGGAAATTCTGCCCCGAGCGAGAAAAAAGGCCAAAGAGGCTTATAAGATCTCGCAACAAGTTTAATTTCAACTCGCTAATTTAGCAAGTTAATTAACAAAGTTTTGATGGCGTTGCCAGGACTGCTCCTCGTTTTTTCGACTTTATTAGAAAAATGATGAACGCACATAAAAGGCAGAGCGCGAATTCAGGTGTGGAAAGTTGCCGAGTAGCGCGAGTAAACCGTGGAAAGTTAACCGGTTAATCGCAACTTCCGACCTGCAGAAACAAACACAAAGAGGCAAGAACCCCGTGCCGCTCTGTCCTCTCTGTATGTACACATTACCTGCAACTCCGAAGGAGGAAGTGCGCGGTTGCTCCCCGCGTCAGCCGAGGATTAAAGCGAGAGGGAGCGAGAATTGCGTTTAAGCAAACTTGACTTTTCACGAGCGGCCGTTTGTCTCGCGCATAATTCCGGGCGCATCCGCCGAGCGATATTTTTCAATATTCAAGTCTAATCGAATTTCCAACGAGTTCTTCATCTTGATTGAAACCCTTCGAGATTCGCGAATGCGTTGCCCCTCTTAGCTTTTATTTTTATTTGCCTGCTTACAAGTGCGCTGCCTCGTGCATAAAGATAGCCGCGAAAGTCGAGCCGGCGGCTGCGCACCGAATAATCCGTAAAGTTTTGCGGCTGACCCCGTTAAGACTCTAACTACTTACTAGCTTCGTCGCCTAGCACGACGTCGTCTAGCAGCTAGGCACTATCCAATTACTTGTCGTACTTTATTAAGTCGCCCGGCTAATTGATTACTTCATCTGCCAGCGGTCGGTGCGTCGCAAATTAGACGAGATACCTCTCTAAAGCCCACCGGATAATTAAGCACTATTATTTTACAATGTTTCTCGGAAAATAACTTTTCCTCTCTCTTCTTCTCTTAATTATCTAACTTGAAAGATATGAAGCGCGGCAAAGTTTCCAACAACTGACTAAGCTTCATTTTGAGACAGCCAAATAAAGTATGGAGAATTAGCTTTTTACTTTTTAATACAAAGTTGTTACTAGTCCTGATATACTAAGCAGCCTCCTTTATCGATCGGGTAATCGGCTGAAAATAAGAAATTTCTGCTCGGTAACAAACAACAATTTAAGACGTCTGAAAGATCGTTTGAATGCCGTTAAATACATTGCCCTCTTTAATTTCGCCTCATTCTTTTCCCAGCATTTTCTCTCGAGTTCGCGCTTGCGTTCGAATTACGGCTGGCGCGACGCAATGAGAAAAGTTTGTCGCGTAATGAGCGACGTCCCGCTATGTATTAGTCCCGCGGCTCGGATTATCGGGGGCTGCTCTTTCCTCTTTCCGGCTGCGTTCGCAGGGAGCGCCAATAAATGGATTTACAAAAAGGTGCTCGCTCTCTCGCCACGTCTACTGCTACGCAGGCTTTGTTTCTGCCACTTGACGAGAGACGAGAGACGAGAGACGAGTACGGCTGTCGATCGATTCCCTCTCTGATTATACCTCGCTCTCGCGCGGCTCAATACTGCCGCCTTCAACAAATATTGAAACTATTTTTCCGATGCCCCTAACTCATTTTTCCCTGTAAATTGCCTTTGACGGTAAAGCAATATCCTGTCCCATTTAACATTCTTTTCGCATCCTGTACTTTGCCGCCAAATACAGATAAATGCAGATAAATGCAGATTTTTTTCTGAAAATTCAATTAGAGAAATTAAAGTCTCCTCCACGTCCATTCTTTACTGTATAAGGTATTACGCGTAAGAAGCGCCATTTTTAAAAATACACAATCGAGACGTTGAAGTCAAAAGGAGCAGAGCTCGGCTTGAAAAGGCCGAGGATTGTGTCGGGGATAAGTTAGCGATGCCGAAACAGCTTCGGGAGCAAGTTTGTCCGCGGCGAAAGGGGATTAGCGGGCCTCCGTGCAATGTACGCGGGTTCTCGCGGCCTGCAATCAGTCCGCTTGTCGGATCTTGGCCCAGGCAAGTGCCGGAAATCGAGTTATTGCTCTTCGACGTACCGCGAACGGGGGAAAAAGGCCTTCGAGGGGAAAAATATCGAACCGTTCCTTAATTAGATTTCTTCCTTTACGAGTTTCCATCCTCCTTCTTCCATCGGAGCCGCTTCCTGCAGCCGGGCGCTATTCTTCGCTTTCAGCCAATAATTTATACAAGATACGAGATACAAGATACAAGATACAAGATACAAGATGTAGAGAAGCAAAAACTATAATTAATGTCGGCGATTGGAAATGGATACACGGCCATTTTCAATAATTCAATAATTAGTATAGTATATAATTCAGATTTAAACTTTACTCGGCTATATCGGAAAAGTTTACTCGGCAATCGGAAAGTTAGCGCGGTAAAATAATAAAAGCCAGGGCTAAAGCCGTAAGTATATAACGGCCCCGAGCCGGACGGGGCGCATTAAGGCCTAATCCTCCCTATAAGTACAGCCGCTCCCCAGTACTTTCTCTCATTCGATTTTCGCGACGCGTCACACGTGCCGCAGCTCATTTGCATAAAAGCTGGAGCGCGAGGAAAACTTGGCCGTATCGGTTATCGGGGGCAGATAGTGCGGGAAATATGCGAGTGTCGCCGGCTTTGAATGCATAATCACGGCGAAATATCTATCGGCTTCGGAGCGGAGCTTCCGATGCCCGCCCAACGCCCGCCCTGCGCGCGGTGCTCCCGCGATTATTAATTAAAGCCCATCGGATTCTTAAATGCGGACAAAGAGCGGGAAGAGCCCGAGTCCGGGAAACAAGCCTATTAGCATGGAGATTAGCATGGAGAGTCGCGGCCGGAGACTTTGATTTGACTCGAAAACAAGTCCTTGATCATTTACATGAAAAGTCATTAAGGCCGCGAGTTTCGGGCGATTTTTCCGTTTCAGGCTCGAACGAAAGTCGGGGGGCAGGTGGTAACCGCATCGCGCACTCGAGGGCCCTCCGGAATTAGTTTCTGAAAACTAGGCTTATCAGTGCAGAAGGCGGCGGCGGCGGCGGGAATGAATTAGTGTCGGAGCGTTGCAGTCGCACCTATCGCCTCGGGCTCGAAACCGCTTGTGCCAGGCATCGCCATTAGCAACGACATTAGCATTAGCATTAAAGCCGACAGTGGCGGCATTAGCTTTAGCGCGCTCTCTCGCGGGCAATGTCGCCATTGAAAGCGGCCGGCTCGAGCCGCCTCAATTTCTCGGGGCTTAAAAAGCGAAAGAAATCTGCTCGCTCAAAATTCCGGGCCCGCCGTTTTTACAGCACCATCAGCTTTAGCCGCTCGGGCTCATTAATGCGCAGAAGCGTTCTGGCAAGGGAAGCGCTTGCTCGCCTTCTTTCTTTCTCTTTGGCCCGCTCTGCATCTCTGGTGTGGTCACCGCTCTGTCCAGCGGCAGATCGACCGCATCGTTCTGCTCGACACGCTCAGCCTACTCTCTTCGCTTGCTGCAAATTCGCTTAAATCTACCTCGCCCTAATAGTTCCCGAGATTGAAATCCCTAATTATCTATTTAGAAATAGAACCATAATGTCACATTCTACTTTTGATTTATACCGTTACCTTTTATCGGTCATCGCAATCTTTATTCAGACTACCAAGACCTGCACAACTTTTTTTACTTTCTCTATAATTATTCATTGAAAAGATAATCAAAATATTTGCAAAGTTCTCGGAAAGTTTCCTTCCATTTGTTTATAACAGGTGACGTTAATTATACGCGAATGGAGCAGTAGCGAATAGATTATTTTGTTTTCGTCGACGTGAAACCAAGGAAAAGATGCTGCGCCCGGGCGATTATTTTGTCGAAAAGACAATACCAAATGCTATATTTTATACGAGAATAAGGGAGGAGAGTAGAGAAAGAGTAGAGAAAAAAGCACGAGTAAAATAAAACACGAAAAAATATATTTTTCGCTTTTCTATTCTCGGCGGCAATGTATAACGCAAGATTTATATATAACGGTATATTTTGAATTTGTTCGGAAATAATTCAGAATAAAAGCTGCTTTTAAGCGAAATATTTTTTAGTTTAAAAGTCGTCCATAAAAGAAAGTATATTGGTGTTAAAAGTTTTTCTGAGTTTTTTTTAAATATTAAATCATCCAGAGAGATTGCTTTTAACATTAGCATCGCCCAAGTCAGTCGAACTGCGAGTCAACGATTGATAAACTTTACAATACCGTCTGAGCCTTTGTTTTATTTTCACTCATTAAGTAGCCTCTTAATGTTTGTCATGCCAGCTCGTACGCTAAAAGTCAAGCAATAATTCTTGTTTGGAGCGACAAGCCGCTTTCTGCTGCCGGCCGTTTTTGCGGTTTGTTTTCAGAGCCGGGAGAGCGATGGATTTTTCTTTTTCAGTTCATTAGCGTCTCGACGTCGGTGGCTTAGCGTTCGTTTGTCGATTGGTGAATAATTGAGATGGATTACCGTTTGAAAGTTGGCTAAATACTCGAGCCTATCGATCGAGTAGGGTGAGTTTTTATTCGCTAGGCATAATTAATAGAGCGTTTTTTTTTTTCATGGTTACGCTGGCTGCCAGAACTCTGGACGGGAGAAACAAGAGTTTGCAAGCTATTTTCAATCAATCGCTTTTTCCGTCATTATTTTGCTTTTTAGCAAAGAATACGTCTATTGGAAAATGATTTATCATCGATAAAGTCCGTAGTAAGTAAAAGAATGTCGTCGAGTCCCTAAAGGTTAGAGAGCTTATAGTCGTTCCCTCTAATTAACGTCACTCTGTACACAGCGTGTTTTTTTTTCATTATTCCGTGCCAATAAATCAGTTGTTCCGGCTCCAGTAAATTACGAAATTTTGAGGCATCATTTAGATATCATGGAATGATAGAAACAGCAGGCTCTTGTTATAAATTCCGAAATTTTAATTAAGATACCGCAAAATCCAGTCTCATTAATTCCCATTGTACGTTTACGCGAACATATTCATGCTGGATGTGTGAGTATAGGAGAGCGGCGATACTAAATTATCGCGGCGGCGGGCGGCGGGCGGCGAGCGGCGGACGGCGGCGGCGGCGGCGCTTCGAGTTCGATACTCGAGCAAACAAAAGCATGAAAGACGGGGCGCGAGTCCGAAAGAGAGGGAGGTAGTTATTCTATGAAGGAGCGCAGTCTGAAAGATTTATTCGCAGGGATGGAGGCTATCATAACGGGCGAATCGAAATAAACGAATCCTTTTTCCCGCAGGCTCGATATTGCCAGTCTCTTTTTCTCTACTGGCGCGCCTTTAGGCGAGCCGGAATTTCGAAAACGGATTCAGGTATAAATATCGCAGGCGCGGAAGAAGTCATTCTCTATAGATCGGCCCCCTTTTTTCCGTCTATACTCGCTTTCAGTCGGCGGGCCGAAGCGGACGAAAATGGACGATAAATTTCATACGAATGTCGTATCGGAGCGGCGCGGCAGAGAGTTGTAAAACGGTGATTTATTTACAAAGCGAGCTAATTGATTTACTATCGCGACGAGACCGACGGCCGGCCCAAATTCTATAGCGGCCTGTGCGTGTAGCTGCCCTCGTTCGCAGATGCGGGTTATCAACCATCATTTCGTAGCTCTCCTCTTCGACTGTCGCGCTCCATCAACTTTTTCGGCCCGTTTTCACTTGTTTTTTTTTTTTTTTTTTGTTTTTATTCGGAGCTCGGCGATTACTCAGCGATTCACTTGGCACCTGCGAATAAACGAAAAGCCAAAGATCGACTATTTTCTCAAGTGCAAGGATAAGGACGTAAACCGATATAAACCGATATAAACCGCGAGTTCGTTATCCTAATAAAGAGTAAGCTATCTGGCAGCGAGCACCGCCCGAGACGGGAAAGCCGTAAGCCTTAAGCCAAACTCGGCGTGCGAGCGGGGAGATGGTTTTAACGCTTTGCCTGCTGCTTTGCGAGCGACCAGCTTAGGGAACGTCTCCGAACTTGCGAGCTCCTTTATCACCGATTTTTTTTCCATTATGCGCGCTCTCAATTTGAAAGGCAGCTTTTTCTCCAAAACCACCCGAGAAAGACGAGGCTAGTTTTCAATGCAGTTGTGTGCTACGTGTCGCTTCCGAGTATTAAAAGGCGGAGGGCATTGAGCGTTTTTAAAGAAGAATGAAGCACTCTCTTTCAAAATTTTCACCTTAAAAATCCGATAAAGAACACGTTGCCTTGCCAATTCTTCGCTTTCCCTTTGCAGACAACTAAAAGGTTTTTAATTAACTTTTCTCAAAAGCAGCTGAAAATATCGCTTGAAAGGAAAATTTTCTTCAGTTTTAATGAAAAATTGTCTGGAAAACAGAAGGTCGTCAAGAAGTGAGAACTAAACAATAAATCATTTCGATTAAACATCAGAGAAACTGCTGGTGGCGGGAGCGAAAATGCATGTGACTGTTAAGCGTCTCAATATTTGATTGGGAGGGGCGCGATGATGATACCCCGAGTCGGCCCGAGCACAGAAATGCTTCGAGAGATGTTAATTAAAAGTTCCAAGTGAAATTTCGTTTGTTTTTCCGTATTCTCGCAATCCGCACTCTCTCATTCGTGGAATGAAAATCCGTGTCGGAAAAAACATGAATTTAGGAGAGCTACAAGGCGCTGGGGAATTGCCGCCCGAGACGAGTGCTACAGATTCCTCCGGACCAAGACGTTTCTTGCATAACTTTGTTCGCGAGCTGCGCGACAACTGCTCTCCCGAGAGAATCAAATTCCTTCGCTAATTACGATAATACAGTTAAGAGGCAGAGTAAGTCGAGCCGAAAAAAGGATCAGCTTCTTTCGGCTTCTTGTATAATCTTGATTAATATTCCCTTCCGAGGAATTCATTAAACTAATTCGAATCAGTTTTTCGAAACACTGAAATATATAGTTGTTGTATAAATAAAAGTTTCGAGCCCATTGTTCAAAGTCAGAGGGCAAAGTGAACTAGAAGGGAATAACAGACAAGTATTTTTTAACAAAGCGTAACGCGGAGCATATTGTTCGGGTTGGCAAAAAAAAAAAAGAGTCAAAAACTCCCGAGTCGCAAATTTTTCTGCAGGTACTTTGAGGGAGAAATAATGCAGCGGCGTATTAGGGCGGGGCAAAAACTCCCTTCAATAATAGAAAAGAGCATAAAAAATGAGAGAGAATATGCGTGCAAAGGCCGCGAGCGGAGCGCAGGCGTTATCGTACTGAAAAGAGAAATAGAAAGAGGATGGGGAAACACAAATCATTTTTGCGCATATCGCCAGAGCTGGAAAGTCGAGGTATTTACTGTCGGGATGCTTTGGCAATTCTACGGCATACCATCGACGAAATGCTGCTGCACACACAGACGCGGGGATTCGCCGCATATTTGCAAGTGGACGCGATGCCACAGAGAGAGAGAGAGGGAGAGAGGGAGAGAGAGAGAGAGAGAGAGAGAGAGAGAGTACGATTGCTAGCGCGAGTGCGAGCTCGTATCGTAAATGAAATCACGTATTCGCTTGTGGAACATGGAAGCCAGTCAGCGTTACCAGTTCCCTCTCTCCTCTACTCACTCCAAGCGTCCGACGGTCAATGCTCGTTCGCCTTTGCAACGCAGGTTGCATTATACACTGCGCAAGATCCAAACGCTACTTACTTTTTTCAAAGTCGATGCCCTTTACCAATACCAATATTTGCTTTGCTCATATTTTTACGCTTGTTTGCAAAAAAAAATGTCACTTAAACTTGCTCCGATTAAATTACAACGGAGCAACGAGAAACGAAAAAGCTCGATATTGTCCCAGTGGTAAATGAAAGAAGCGAGGTAAAACAAAAGAAATTGAGCGACTAGTTCGCTGAAGCTAAAATCAATTGCAATCAAGTCCGTCGTACAAATCAAATCGTTCCCGGAACATCGAGGAAACTTGCTATTAAAAGGGAACTTGCTATTAAATAAGAAATGGCAAAACAAAAAGAATGTATACGGGGCCAAAAAGGCTTAAATAATCGAAGAGAGAGAGAGAGAAAGAGAGAGAAAACAAGTCGATGAGATTTAATGAGCTTCCTACGAATCTCTGGTTTCCGTTGTCGTGGAAGCTGCCAGACAATCGATACCGCTATTTCTGCTTCTTGCGACGTAAACGAAATCTACGACTTTTGTCGATTTCAAAAATATTTATGAAAATGTTTATGAATTCAAGGAGAGAGTAAAAGTAGACAGTAAGAATAGCTGCATGTCGGAAAAAGTTGACGGTTGCCTTGCTGCTTAATAGCCAAAAAGTTTTAAGGAAAAAGTCAGGAGCACTCGTTCAATTTTGACGATAGTTCAATAACGTTTTAACGTTCCACGTGCATGCACGTTAGCCTCGCCGCCTTCGTTCTTTCCTCTCATTTTCAGCAGTCGTGATGAACGGAATTCCGCCGCGCGGCCAGACATTTTGTCAAAGGCAGTTTAAGGACACGCTGCCGATGACGTAACTAACAGTTGAAAGAAAAGTTACGCCGCTCTAATCGAGTTTTAACCTCTTCGCAGAGAGAACATTACTCTCGAGAGTTATTGATTTGAAAAAGTTTCCTCTCCCACTATTATAGTCTCAAGTGCTAAAGCTATTCAATTGGGAAATGCAGATCTGATTTTGCTAAAAATGAAGGGTTCCAAATTAGAAAACGAATGAAAAGAGAGGGAAGGATTTTGTCAATCGTACTTTAGCTTAGCGGCGGCGGCGGCGGCGTCGGCGGCGGCACATGTGCGGGCTATACTACTGCTGCCGGGCTTCGAAACTCCGTAACGCAGTTTTCATCGACAAAGTTGAGAGCTGCGGAACCTTACTCTTCCCTCTTGCCTCGCCTCCCCTTCCCCCGCTCTACATCTACTCTCCCCAAGAAAGGAAAGAACCGCTAAACCAACACTCTTAACGCTGCTCTTTTTAAAGAAAATTGCACCTTAAGGAGAGAACCTGATTTTCTCCGGCGTCCTTCCTGCAGCCAGTCCGCTTTTCTACCAATGATTATATCGAAAAAAATACAACTATTTACTTTATTTCTACAGAAAAAGCTAATTTCCCTCGGCTGACCAAAGCCCAAGTTTTACTACTTATGCAAACGTTATTACGCATGCAAGTCATTCATTTCTAAAGTTAATTGTATTTTTTTAAGCAACCGTAGATTCTAGCTGATTTTACTTGAACGTTTTATTCACTCCAAGTGTAATCTTCTAATTAGAGCACTAATCCCTAAAAGGGCAATACAAAATTAGTTGCTCTCTACAGGCATAATAATAAATAGCTGCTTCTAAAAGGTTTAATTAAAGCAAGATGAAACTCTGTTGGCTATAAGCAGACCAGGCAGAACAAACTTATTTTTATGAAATTTTTAATAATATAGTTTATAAAAATTTGAGTGCTCGTCTCGATGATGTTAATGGAAAGAGAAAATACCGCGAGTCAACATAATCATGCCGCTGAATACTGCTTAAAACAATATTTTCCCGCAACGGAAGCATCAATATGAATTCCTTTAGTAGAAGGTTTATTTTTCCAGAGTGTATTTTCGACCAAAAGATGCCTACAGATTGGCTTACTCGGGGCGACAAGCTTCTCAAGGCATCTCAGTTCTATGCAGGTAGCTGTAAAATTGTCAAGGTGTACTTACCAGTTGCATAAGCCCCGTCTCTCTACCTTGTATACGTAACAGCTTAGATGTGGAGAGTCGCAGCTGCGGAATTTCGGATCTGGCTGGATGAATAAAGTGAAAGCCTCCGTAGAGGAACAAGCTTCCTCTAATTGTGGAGATTCGCAGGGAATTTGCCTTTTCTCGGCTAATGATCAGTTTTCAGGAGGGAAAGACGAACGAGATTTGGCAGCGCGAAGGAATAGTTTAAAAAGGGCGAGCACTTGATGTCGAATGGAGGCTTTATGATCTCGGAGCCAGCCCGGAGAGGCGCGCATACGCGAAATAATTACAAAACTCCGGCTGCGGGCTTGACGGGAAATTTATGTATATATGCAAACAAGCGCTCCTAGCCTTTCTCCCGCTGTTTCCCTTAGGTAAACGCGTCCGTGCGTCCATTTTCCGGCTCCGTAGCCCAGGGTAATATCTCTCTTTTCGCGTAAGGCAAAATAGCTTTCAGGAGGAGGAGGAGGAGGAGAAGGCGTTGACAGAAGCAAGCCTCGACAAATAGCCAACACAATAGGTAGAAAAGAGAGAACGATAGAGAAGCGCATTAGTCCGGACTTTTCGAGCTCTCTCGACTCGCTCGCTAAACTTTTCCCTCGGCAAATCCGTCTATATCTGCATGCTCTCTCTTGTTTGCCCTGCCCGCCTACGGTGTATGGCAATTTTTTAGCTCCCCTAGCTCGCGCCTCGAGTTTTTAATCCGGGCCAAGTTTGCCTACCTGCGCGCACCAACTTGCTCCTGCAAACGCCGAGAGTGCGAAAGAGCTGTTGGATTCGATGCACCTAATATATTTTCATGCGCTTTATCTCTGCGGCCGCGCTTTAATGTTCGGCTCGCAGATTACTTTCCAACTGGCCGGGCGAAAGCTTTTCTCGCGGCAAGCTAAGCGAGTAAACCGACTCCGACCAAATTGCCCGGCAATTATTTTCAATCGTTCAGGCAGCCCTGTCATTACAAACTTTTCAAAGCGCGAAGCCACGAAAAATCTTAAAATTTACGAAATGTCCAAATGTTTTCTTTGCTCCAAAGCTCTCGGGCAATGCAATTTGAAATCAAACAGGGTTGCAAAATGGCGCGGGGGCTTGTTCGCGTTTATTCGTTTTTATTCGTTCGCGGTAGAAAAAGTGCCCGGGCGGAAAATTGTCGAATACTTAAAACGGCTCTCGGAATCTCGGCTAAATCCGCCGAATCCGCGAGCAGATTAAACGGCTTTTTAATGTGCTAGGACGGCTCGGTCAAGCTTCGTTATCGCATATACCTTGGGCTTCGGGTTTGTTTCCTCTCTTCTCACCCCATTGTTCTCGCCCTGCGCTACTTTTTCGCTCGGTAACTCCTTCAAGCTTTTGCTCATGTTCCGAGGGATTCCTCGCGGGACGCGAAAAACTCCCGCGCGCATACATATTTCAATTGTTCGGTGACGTCCGGAAAACTCTTTTTCTCTCCGGGTCCCTCACGAGGCCGCCGCCTGCGACAGCGGGACAGAGAGAGAGAGAGAGAGAGGCCTGACTTTCAATTCGCGCCAGGTGAAACTCTGCGCGCCGTTTTTTGCTGCCAAAGAGGTAAGCACGAGCGTTCATAATGAAAGCGTCCGAGTGTAGGGGAAAAAAATTGGAAAGTAAAATGATGCTCTGTCTCTGTATCCCTCTATTTTTTTTACACACGTCGCAATAAAGCCTATATCCGCATACCTTGAAAATATAAAGTTTCGACAGAGCTGTAAAACTTTACGGCAATAATATTTTTCTCTCTTTTGCGCGTACGCTTGTTATAATACCGCGGCCCTTTAAAAAAGGCTGAAAAAGGCGTAACGTTTTATTAACACTCGGAGTCGTAAAATTTGACGTCGTAAAGTCAAAGTTCGATTTTGTATGACACTTTCCTTTCTCTCTTTATATATTTTTGCACCTCCAAGGCTGACTAGTGCGGCAGCGAACCAGCCGCTCTCTTTCAATCCCTCGATGCGAGCTCTTTCTGCCCGGTCTGAATGAAAAAAAAAAAAAAAAAAAAAAACAGAAAATATTATATACCTGCGCGAGCGTACAGACATACAGCAGTGTTCGTACGATGTACTTGTTGCGCTTTTAATTCATCACTTTTTAAACCTGTATTATGTATGTATGTGGACCTCAAACAGCTTTACAAACCGAGTAGTATACTCTTGACAGACTTTTCCTTTGGAACTTTGGACTTGCAAGAGCAATAGTAGCAGAATGCTCTCTTTCCTTTCGAGCCTTTTCAGAAAAATTTAGCAGCAAAGTATTTTATAAATTTATCGAATTTAATAAAGGAAGCTCGAAAGCTCAATTATCACATCTTCGGATCACCGATTTGAGTGAAACTTTGGAAATTGTTTTCTAAAAACACAACCATCTTTAGTTTGATCTATGATATTTTTTAGCATTGCCTATATGATGGGTGTACCGGTTGAATGAAAGCTCATGAGATTAAACTAAAGGTAGCGTGCTTCATTATTATTCAATACTAGGAAACAACTTTCAAAATTTCATCCAAATTACTTATTCAGAGGTGTGACACTCTCCTGGTCAGTCGAAATGATTAGCTTTGTCTTTTTATTTACTGGATAAAATTGACTATTAGGTGCATACAGGTATGCAGGTGTGTACAAGGATCAGCAGAGCACACGACAAAAAGTTCACACATCTAAACATCAATCGACTATTAAGCTGTACAAGTATGTGTATCATCATATATCATAGATATACATGTGTATGTATATATACATATAACGGCTCTCGCCGATGCACAAAGATACGAGATCGTGTCGGCGCGTCTAATGGGTCGAGCGTACGGGGCAGGATATATACGCAGCAATTTACGTATCAGCGAGCGCGCGATCGTCGACAAACAAGAGACAAGAAAACAAAAGGGGATTTAAAGAACGGGAAAACATCGGAATAAGCAACAGGGAACTATCTAATCGCTGGAAAACGAAAATTGCTGCTCATACTGCTGCTAAGTGTATATATATGTGTAAATATTTATATAATATAAAAGATCGGTTGCAGTATATTTAACACATTTTGGATAATAGAAGGGGCTACATTTATTATATATATATAAATATATATATTGGCGTACACATAGAATGTTCGGCATATCAGGTAGTTTATATCGTATAGGTTGTAGCAAGTCGTTTTTTGCATGTAATAATATATCTGTCAGAAATATCATATATTACAGTATACTTAGATTATTGCTTGTTGGAAATTCATTTCAGTAATGGTCTGGTGATGCGAAATTGATAGTGAATGATTATGGTGAAGTTATTCAAGTAGTGAAACAAGTGGTGCTGATAATGTCAGAAATAAAGTAATGAAATGACAAGTAAATAAACATGATGTAACAAAACAAATAAATGAAAAGGTAAAACTTGTCATATAGTATGTTTAATATAATAAATCTTAAATTAATAGGAATAGTAATAAAATTGTATTGATATAATTATAATACAGCAGTAATTAGTTACAGAGTCCAAACAGTATTAGTATAGTAGACAATTAGTAAAAGTATATCGTTGCAGGCATATATTTGTTGGGCTAGTGGTATACAGTCGAGCGATACTAGGCATTTTCATTAATTAGTTTGTGAGGTTTACTTGTTAGGTTTGAATATAACACGTAAGTGAGGTTAGTTTTTGTTTATAATATAGATAATATACATAAGAGACGTATGGATGCATATATGCTCAATGCACATATATGTACGCATACGCATGAAAGACAACTAGCAGATAATGATAATCTGTATTAGACATATGTATGTATAATAAAAAATATTATTGTGGAAAGAATAAGAAAAAAGCTTAAGGAGAGAATATATACGGACGAAGAGAAAAAAAGCTACAGACTAATCCTAATTTTTGCAAACCAAACAAACGAACCAACCTCCTCGGAAAGGCCTAGTCGAAAATGTTCGCGGGACCCCTGTAACAAAAACATATATAAATCATAAGAAATCATAGGACAACATAAAATAATCAAATAAACTATTAATGGAAGCGCTTTTCATCGCTATTTGGCTTTTTGTGCGCGGTTCCTAATGACTGGTACAGAGTTGCTCATACTCGCGTTTGCGCTCGTTCTGAAACTCATTAAATACCAAACTTTTTTGGTTTATGGTTATCGAAGAATCAACAACTCAAACAACTTTCAAATTAAAACGTCAATCAAACATTCATTCTGCTATTAAGAAAATAATTAATCAATAATTTTCAAAATTAAATAAAAATTTTAAAGAAAAAACGTAACAAAGTTTAATTTAATTACAAACTATGCAATCATTTGATTATACCATAAGCATAGTTTCGCTTGCTGAAAACTTGGCCAACAAATTATGTATAAACTGCATCGCTATACATCTTTGCCTTTAATAAGTAAATTGTATTATTTGAAATTAATTCTATACAAGTTTGACTATTAATTAAAGCACTCAAATCTGCTTTATTTTGTACCTCGGATATAAATTAATAGTATATTACGATACACGTGACTTAAGCAACTTATTATTGCACGGCGTGAGGTTAGTGCCCGAGCAGAGCGAGGGCGCTAAACGCCGTGCAGTAATGAGTTACACAAGTACAATAGCACTGTGGCGGTACATGTAATCATTCTAGCCAATAAAAATACATTTAAAGTAAAGTAAAGAGTTACACAAGTCACGAGTTGTGTTACAGCGTGAATTTTGTTTTCCTTTTGTGATGGCGGCTAAACAATTCCTTTTTTGTTTAGCTTATTCGTTTTCATTTTATCGCCAATTTTCAATTTTTGAAAAATTGAATTTTATTTTTTTTTAATGATAGGATTGAGATATTTGAATTGGACAAAAACCATTCTGAAGATCATAAAAATATCTATAATTTGAAACAAAAAAAATTACTCTAACTATTCCAGTGCTTTTGTTTTTAACAAAAACATGTTTTTTTTTTTAAATCATTAGAATTCTTTAATTAAATTATAAATTGCTCTGAAAAAATTGTGGGAATTAAGACTATATAGATCTAAAATCTGCAAAAATTTTAAGCCATTCTATTAAGTAGTTTTTGAGTAAATAGTTGAAAACTGAAAAAAAAGAGTTTTCTATGTCCAATGATTACTGGAGTAAAAATGCTTTAATTGACTTGAAATTTTGGAAAAACGTAGATCTTTTGTATGTTTAGAGCTGTATAGTTTTTCAACTTATGAAACTTATTAGTTCAGAAGATATTAAGGTTTTATTTATTTTTGTTTTGTAATTTTTTGAATAGCTGTATCGTATTGAATAATCAGTCTTTTTTGATGATCGACCGCTTATTTTTTTCCTCTTTTACTTAATTTTTACAATTAAAAAGAATTTTTTAAATACATGTACTAGTTTTTGTTTTATAACGATTTTAAATTATACATGTTATAGTGATTTTTTGAAAAGGTACATTTTTTGTATACATATTTGTAGGAGTTAGTTAAATTTTTTAAATAATTCATTAATATGTTTCAAATTTGAAATATCATTATAAATATAGGAACGATAAATTTATTTGGAGGAAGCTAATTGCCAATTAATTAGCAGCGTTTTTTTCTCGGTGTATAAAATACGAAAAGTACTAATTCTATTTTCAAAAGTCAAATTAATTATATTTGAAATTCCTGTTCGATTTTAGTTTAATTCAGCGACAGGAACCAACATTTCTAGTATTTCATCATCCGGATCTTAGTTTAAAAATCAAAATGCGAATCTGTCATTTATATTTTATAATTGTAATGTAACTATAACTTATAAAACTGGTTCTTATATTTTAAAAAGTTCTGAAAAAGCTGTACAGACTGAAAATGAAGACTGAAGAATATGCGTAGATAAAGTAATAAAATTAAATTGTTTTTATCTTTAATATTCTGTTTTTATTTTTATTTTTTATTCTGCTTTCAAAATGAAAGTTTAAAACGCGCATGGCTGCCACCTTCGGAGATTTAAAACTAACCTACAAATTCCAAAGTGATTATCCAAAGTTTTCTTATTTTCTGGTGTTACTTGGAGATATTCATAAGTTCATTACTTTTTTCTTTTATTTTCATGAATAAAAACACATATTTTGAGTGTTTTAGAGCTTATTGTAGTTTATTACGGATCTATACTTTAAGTGAATTCATTATTACACAGTGTAATAATAGATAAATTAAGTAATACAGGTAAATTTGACAGAACGGGTTCTAATGCGTGTCATTAGATTGTAAGCAATTTTATGAATATCTTTTAAAGCGGTCCTTTAATTACGAATTAATAAGTATTAATTCACAGACCTCCTGCTGCTTACATACAATTACATAATTGCTTGTATTCCATAAGTATAAAAAATTTTAAATAATTTTGTTAAAATTATTGCAAAATTGAACGAAAGAACAATTTTTCATGGAACAATATTGATATTTCACAATGATGTTAAAAAAAGTAAGTTAACCGAACAATTATTTTTGAATGCTGGAACGATCGAAAAAGTTTGTTAAAATTCAATTACCTGGAAAATAAAACCATGTTGTAATTATTGGAATACGAAATGTAGATGAATCAATATTTATTTAAAGCACTTGGATGTAAAATAAAAGAATTGTAAAAGGTATTTTAATAAAAGTATAATAAACGTATACACTCCCTAGTGGAGAAATTTTGTGGATGTCGAAAAATTGTGCTAATTTGATAATTACGATAATTAAATACTTAATATAGTACCAAGACAACGTCGCATCTGCGATATTTATTTAGGTGTATAATTTTAATAATAATTTAAAACTAAAATTACTAGTTCAGATTGAAAGAGTAACTTTTTGAAAAACAACAGTGATTAGGAAAGGAGAGAATTGCAGCAAGTCTCATTTATAAAGCTTTATATGTGATTTTTTTCAAGGCATCACGTTCCTTTATCTGTCTGATTCTTTCTTCTTCTTTTCAAGCAAAATATTTCACGATATTTAATAACTACCATACCAATATTTTACTTTTCTGTATCTAGTAGAAATCTTTGAAGATGATTAAAAAAGTGTTACAATTTGATTTCAAAACTAGGTAAGAAAAATTACTATTTTTGAGACTTTTGGTAATGAAGTAGCTTGCAAGATGATATGAATTCTTTTTAGTTTCACCAGGGTGTAACTTGAAGATTAATGAAATGATAATTTCTATGCTTTTTACACATTTAATTTATTCACTCATCAATGGGTTTTATTTAACTCTAAAAAAATATTCAACTTTTTATGTTTTTGAAAATATTAATATTAAAAAATAAAAATAAATTTCGTGCTAAAAATCTTTCATTTGTTTGTTTTGTTGATCTACTCACCGTACAGACTACGATCGTTACTCAGAAATATTGTATTTTTCGAGATAGAATCTTTAGGTGTACGTATTTGGAGCGACGCAGTAGCACGGAAAGTTTATTATAACCGCGGCTGTAGTGAAAAGTGCCTGCCATCGATTATTGATATCACGATTGTATTTGCGATGGCAGTATTTCAAACTGACGTACTGCTTTTTTCTGTGGTAAATTGTTTGGGAATTAGCGCCTACTAATAGATCAAACTTTTGATTTAATTAATTTTCTCGCATTAGCTATTCCGCTGCATAGTAATTCTACGTCTAGATGCAAAATGTAATCAGAATATGTATGCGCAAAGGTACTCCATTAACTTAATTACTTGTTTCCTAATTATATTTTGCTTTTTAAAAATCATTTTACAAACAGCCGCAATTTCAGCCTAATTAAAATCTCTTACTTTTGATGATGAAAATAATTAAAACGTAATAATAAATGTAATAGGAAAGTTTACCCTGTATTTGAACGACTTTGTCAGCAGTATCAGCAGAGAAATGAAGCAGTAGGGTATTATCCGAAAGTCAGGAGGTGCATGAAAAGATGAAAGCAGATAATTTTCCTGACATGGCTTTAGCAAACCAAGAGTTCATATGTATGTAAAAGAAATTCAATTATGCTCACAGGCCACGACTTGAAAATACATGTCCCACTTCCTTCGTTACCGTGCGAGCGTGAAAAAACGGCGGTGCTTCGTCGGTTCGCGCAGGGAATGAGATCTTCCACTTGTGATTCTGCTTTGCCGCAATGCGAATAACGAGGAAGAAAAGGGCGGAAAAGAAAGAGCGAAAAAGCGAAGGGACAAAAACGAAGAGAAGCAAAGAGACGTGGTAGACGTGAGTACACGACTGCTCCGAAGAAAAACCTTCTTCAATGCAGTGCTTTTGAATTAATTTGACAATATTGAAAAAACGAAAGGCAACTTTTTCTTTTTAAACTGATTTTTGTAGAAATCTGCAGCTATGAGAATAAAATCAAGGGTGGGGGTGTCAAAGAAGCGAGAGAGAGCGAGAGAGAGAGAGAGAGAGAGAGAGAGAGCCAAATGAGTGTGAAACGCTTCGACATAGGGGTCTTATAACAGTTGGGAGCAGGTGGCGCTCGAACACACGGTTTTCTTATTGTCGGAGCCGCGCAGACTACGCGAGAACTCTTGAACTCAATTGCCGGCAGCGCATTCGTTATATATTGCGCCGGTAAATGCCTCAGCCGTCCCATTGTAACTTTCCTCTTGCTGTTTACTGTTAAACTCATGATTAACAGGTAACCCAGACGCCAAATTGCCTATTAAGCCTAGGAAAAAACCTTTTTCTTTCTTTTAAAGTATTTGCGTAACGACGATCGACAGCAGCACTTACTTTGCTTGGCAAGTTCCGAGAGTGTAATCGGGATAATACTCGACACTTTCCACCATACAGCTACGCAAGTTGACACTATAAAATGGCACGTAATCCGGGATCTATCTCTTTCTGTCTTCGTGGTGGAATCGTAAATAGATATACGAGCGCAAGCTCCGAGCTCTTAGCTCCTACCGTCGCTCTTTTTTACACAGTGGTCGAGAAGGAAGCAAGCTTTTTTATGGATAGTGGAGAGGCTAAAGTTAATGCTTACTCTTTTCTTTTTTTCTCTGCTTTTTAACGAGAAAATAGAACTGAACGCGTTCAATCCTTCAATTTTCGATTTTACTCAATTAAGGACCAAAATATTAAACATTTTCAACGATATTGCAGGTTATTTTTATAGTACATTATGGTACGGGTGTGGAAGGTAATTATTTACCGGATGAGACGTTTTTCGCCCGAGCGAAGCGAATGAGAAAAGTCGCATGCGGTAAAAATTACCTTACACACCAGTGTCACAGTTTTTTATATCACGATAACTTAAAAATCATGTCAATGTTGCTATTTTTAGGTTAGCGTGTTATAAAAGACGTTCTTCAAAAGGGATCGTCCATAAACGTAACCACGTAGCCCAGTTTTTATCTTATTTTGATCTCCCCCCCCTTCCTCCATGTCGTCTAACGTGGGTTTTCCAGTGACCCCCCCCCCCCCCCCTAGCGTAGCCTTTACAATTTTTTTTTCGAAACTGAATCATACAACTGACTAGCTGTGTGCAATAGTTGAGATAAGTAGTATATTTCTTTGTTTTCACTTGCAGAAGTTCTTGTACTTTCTTCTCAACATTTCAAAGAATGCCAAATCAAATTCACATTATCATGCACTATTTTCTTAGATCGAACGTTGCCATGACATTTTCGATATGCATCGAATAATTTGTCATACCAAAACATTTTATAGACAATGCTGCAAGACACTTTTTTACAAGTTACCAGGAGAGTATCACTTGTTTGGGTCACGGATTTTGTTCAAGCTTTGGGATGTTTTCTAATCTTAAAAAAATGAAGGAAGCTGCGTGCGTTCAACCTAACGCCCGATTTTTCAAAAATTATGAGCTCTTTTAGAGAAAAACTATCACAATCATATATAACTTTTCAACTGTTAATTATAAAGTATTTTAACTCCCGGCGTTTGAAAGATGAGATCAAATCCATTCAATTAAAAAGATCCAAAAATCTTTATTTGTTTAAAAGTTATACCTAAATAAAAATTTGTAATAATAGAAGCTAAAATTACGTCAATGGATTTTTGTGGACTTTTTTATGCTACTTTAATGGTCATTTTTTTTTGGGCCATAACTTTTGAACAAATGAAGATTTTTGGATGTCTTTTATTTAGTCGCAAGAATTTGATCTCACCTTTCAAATGCCGGGAGTTAAAATACTCTACAGTTAACAGTTGAAAAGTTACACGTGATAGAACAAAAATCGATTTTTCTTAGCTTTTCGGTAAAAGAGCTCCTAACTTTTGAAAAATTTAGCGTTAGGCCGAACACACGCGGCTTCTTTCATGTTTTAACATTAGAAAACGTATCCAAAAGTTCGAACAAAATCCGTGATCCAAACAAGTGAGACTCTCTTGGTCAGCTCAATGACGGTATACTTAATAAAGTTGACTGAAATGCTTATAAAATGGACTGACAGAGGTCCATACTCTCGCCCTCTGCAATGTTTGTTTTAAAAGGTAAGAACCTTTCCGTCTGAGCGAAATATTGCTCTAAAAAATATATATATTTTAAAATACATATTTTAATTGCAACGCGAGCTTTAACGCATCGGATGCCATTGCGACATCGATATTTAACTTGTATCGGGATTTAGTTAGTAATAACTAAATGAAGACACTTCTCGCATCGTGCCGTTGTTTGTCTGCGTGTCCGGCTAGTTCTTACCTCTGTGTGCTATGCCCGTGTCGTGCACACAACTTGATGGCACGTGGATCCTCCTCGACGCCACACAGACTTACGCCGAGTTCTTATTTTGATCGTTTATTGGAAAGGAAGTGATGTGCATGCAAATACTGATTCTTAGATTTAAAGTCAAAATGTCATATTTCTCGCGTTCTCCTCTCTTGTCGTTCGCTTCGCGCTCTGATCTTTCGAAACTAATTGCACGCATACATACTCTTATTCCTTAGTGTGTGAGCTTTGGCTATACCTTTCGTCTTGCGGACTTAGAATTTTGATTTAAAATTTAAGAATTCCTTGTGCGTGGCAAAACGTCACGTCACATAATAAAAAATTTATTCTTAAACATAGGAATTTAATTTGCCAAATGAGTAACTTGATCGAAAGAGCAAAAAGTTAGTTCAATATCTATATTTATAGCTAGGTAGTAGAAAAAAATTTTGTTTTTAAATTATTCGTTAATTATAAATGTCGTTAAGTTTGCTAAAAGTGAATTAAAATCGAAGAAAAAAAATAGATGAACCCAGTCGAGTTTGTGCACTGGAAATGGACAGATTCGCGATTTTTTTTTTTATGCTGAATTAAACCTCGCTTGCGGCACTTCTATCCCCTTTATTCAGCTAGACCTTTTAGAATGGACTTTTTACTTTCATTTTATAATTAAAGATATAGTCAATAAAATGATTTCTATAATAGCATTTTCTTTTTACTAAAGGTGAATATTGATTATTAATATTATTTAGTATAAAAACATTATAAAACTTGAAAGTTGAACCTTAAGCGAAAATGAGAAAACGAATTGCATCGAGTTTTGGTGCAATGCTTCCATTCATTCATTTGCTTATTATATATCTTTTTGAAGATTTACTCCCATTTACAAGACTTGCGCCAGAATATAAATGCGAATTGAAACTGGTTTTCTAATAAGACCCACATAAATCAGTTGATAAACATTTCTATTGGAAATTCTTTTTGTAGACCTAAAAATGATTTACCGTCTAAAATGCCAGTGTTCGATCGGAATAATAAACAGAAAAAGCAAACGCCTCCATGAAAACCACGAGCAAACAAACCTTTCTTCGAATTTCCGCAGCTATGAAAGTTTCAACAACTTAATCGTTATTTATTTCGATGAAATTCCCCGCAATCCCGTAGTTGGGAAGTAATAAAAACACCTTCAACCGTTACAGCATATGAAAACAAGCGAGACTCCGGTATGCTGTAAATCTATCCCGGCGGTCATTCAATTATAGGAAACAAGAGGGAGAGAGCCATTGTAGGCGGAGCAAGACAACCGAGCACGCTGAATTTATAAATCATCTTTTGGGTACAGACGTAGAGAAAGAGTGACATAAAAAAGGAGGGCAATAAAGACGTCGCAGTGCTAAAGACGGAGGAATTATTACGGTAGACGCCGGCGGCATTTATGATCTTTTCTGTTTAAAGTGTTAAATAAACAGGTTCGACTTGGGAATAAATTTAGCTCGAAGAGAACGCAGGTATCCGGTTATTTTTTTCGCGAGTCTCGACTGCGAGTAAGGTCCTTCTTGCTGACCTCCAACTCCTCGACCTCCTTTTTCGCTCTCTAAATTCTCTCCTCTGCCTGGCGCACTTATACACGTACAGGTGTGTGTACAGGCAGACAGGCAAGGGACAATGAGGGCGCCGCGCGTCGCGACGCCAACGACGACGACGCCAACGACTACGACGACGACGACGACGACGAAGACGACGACGACGAAGACGACGACGACGAGGCCGAAGCAGTCGCGGCTCGTGACGGCCCCGGAATAATTACGAGCACTACCCCCGCGGCGATCTTTCCTCAACTCTTTTCTCTCTCTTCCTTCCTATATATTCGCACACACCTCCGTGCAGAATAATGGTATAGAGCCGCGCACATACGTCGAAGAGTGAAAAAGGCTTTTGTGTGAGAGGAACGGCCTTAGGCGCTCTCTCGCGTGATTAATCTTAATTTTCGCCGAAGCGTAATCTTTAATTAAATCGGCATTGATCCGCGCCTGGCGTCCACCTGTCTGCCCCTCTCCCGACCGGGCATCGAGTGCTCCTGCGGAAAAGGCTTCGCTAAATTCAATCAATTTCGGCAAAGATGTTAATTATCAATTTATTGTATCGTAAATAACAGGCCTACCGCGGGCTAAAACGGAGCGAAGAAGCGCACGCACCTCTTATTTTCGCCGTCTTGCGCGTCGATCATTCATTTCTGCCCTCTCTCTACTTTGCCCATCATTTTGGGAGATTGAATTTTTTGCTCGTCTCGACTTGGGGCCTGCGAAAATTGTTTTAAAGTACTGGGGATTTATAGATTGGAGGTATGTGCGGGACCGAGGATTTCTCGGGAAATTGAATTTTAATTAAAATCAACTTTTACGCGCCCAAGGAAGAAAGAAATTAATCAATGAACCGAATAACGCATTGAATATTCATTAAAGATTTTTCAAGAATTACCGAAGATTACGACATCGGGAAAATGAACGAATTTCATCAAAGTTTCTTTGCTCAAAAACTAGAGGATCCCCTATTCCTATTATAAATGAGCTGAAAAAGTGATTTTTAACGCAAATAGAATTTTCCTCTCTTCCTTTCTTTCCAGTTGCGATCTTGCGGGGGCAGCGCGCGATGCAGATTGTATACACAAAATTAAAATGCTTAAAATATGTATAAACTATAACCGAATAAGCGAATTGCGCTCTCATGCAGCACGGGGATATGAAAATCAGGTATGCAAAATCAGGACGGCGACCGAAAGTGCAAATTCGATAAAAGACTGGAATCAGCGTACAGCCAACCGGCACTTTTGCGCCGACGACAAAGAAGAGGAGGAGAATAAGCAACAAGAAAAAGAAGTAAGAGATTCATTTTCTAGCTCCGTGATGCTGCATTCGCCTCGTTTTTCCCCTTGTTGCACTCCTGATCGATCGCCGCTCGATATTATTTTTCCCCTTTTCCTTTATTTAAACTTGACCGAAGAAAGAGCCATACAAATCAGAGCCAGAAATTAAAAAGAAAATCTTTTATTCCGTTGTTTTTAGACAAAATCGATTTAGTCGCATAATTACGAGAGCCGTTTGCAATTGCAGCAAAGAGTCAAGGGTAAGTAAGGGTTAGCAGGGATCTGCCTCGTTCCGATTTTCACGAGCAAGTCGACAAAGGGCGCCCGTGTAATCGTCGCTTTCCGTCACACGTGCAAGAGGTAAGAAAGCAATTTTTCGAAAGAGAGAAAAAGTAAGTGGCGTCTCAACGAGGAACTCGAGTTTCTCTTCGTCTCTCCGCCAGGGGTTGGAAATTCCGGCCGAGGTATTACAATGGTTGACAAATTGCGCCGCGAACGACGCGAGAGTCCAGGCTTCACTTCTTTCAATGACCGCTTCTGATTTACAAACAATTCTTTTAACGACTTTAATTTATTCAGATTCAGCCCGCGCGATTAGGCGAGCTTGTTATTAAAAACTTTTAAAGGACTTTTTCTTGCATGCAACGATAATGAGTTGTCAATGATGTATTGTCGACAAAGGGCAAATGTTTAATAAAATTTTGTCACTTACCTCACAGGTAGTGATATGCGCAAGTATAATTGTTGTATTATTAAAAAGATAAATGACAAAGTTGCAGAAAAGAGAATAATAATAATAATGTAAAGAAAAAAAAATGATTTGACACGAAGTAGTTTGCACGATACGTCGCGACTCGCATGCAAAGCGTGAGGCTTTTATTACACAAAGAATAAAGAATTGGGTCCGTCCGAAGGAATTGACAGTTGATGAAATAGTTGTTTAGAGAAGGAAAGGATCTTTGAATATTTAGGCGGGAATTTATTTTTTAAGTGCTTTCTTGCTCGGGCGGCTCTCTGCTCATATCAGACAGCTGGTCTGATGGAAGGAAAATAACCTGGAGGAGAAAGAGCGAGCGGGAAGACGTGCGTGTGCCTCTGATATTCATTCTAAAGTTGAAAGCAATCGCGCGAACGAAAACCATTTCCAGCGTAAATCTCGCCTCGGCAGGAATTCAAAAGCAAGCCGAGCTGAATCCCGCAAATATACTGAGAATACGTTTTACAGCTCGACTACACTTTTTACACTTTCGGAATTTCGAGGAATATTTACTTAATTGGAATGAATTTCGCTTTCTCATGCGTGGGAGATGAATTATTGGAAGACGGGGAGGGCCGCTGCTTGTCTGTCATATTCATTGCTCTCGTGGACCCTTGTTAACTTCGTTATGATGGGACTACGAAGCCGGACGACAAAGAAATTCTTCAACGAGCAGGTCACAATTAATTCGAAATTACGCGGTCGATTAAGCGAGTTTTGCTCGAAAATACGCGCGGCGATCATTAATTATGCGACGTGGACATTTGCAATTTCCAGTAATGGGAACACATTTATATGCAATTAATTTCGTTACTCAGATGCTTTTAATTAATGAATAATATAGAAATTGTCATGTTAAAATTTCATTGCGACCCTTTGAGGTTAGTTGCATTATTCGGAAAAGTTGGAAAGTTACTTTGAATTTCGAATTTCGAATTTAAAGGTTTTTCAAATAATTTTCAGACGGTAACGATCGAATTTTACTTGGATTTTACTTGAAAATTAAAATCGTGTCGATCCGCTGAAATTTTAATGGCTCGTATAATTTCGGCTAATTTCGAAGACGGTGCGAGGCTTAGGCACCGTGTCAAATTGCCGTCAAATTCGCGCCGCTCAAAATTTCTAGCCTCGTAAAGATGATTGCCATCGAAGAAAGAATGTCTAATAATGAATATTCGGTCTCTCGGTGGGAAAACAGGGAAGAGGGAACTGAAAGCGATCGATGCAGGAGAAAAAATGCGAATTTCGAAGTAATTTCGACACTTCGTGGAATCCCGGCGCTTCTGCTTCGGCGTAATTTGTCGAAGGCCCTCCCCGGGGCTATGCAGACTCAAGAAAGAAACTACGCCGCGGGCACGAATGTTTAAAAGAAGAGGCGAGGCGGCTGGAAGGAGGCGGGCGGAGAAAGAAGGCAACGGACGATTTAATAGGAATTAGACGAGGTGTTGGCAGGGAACGTTAACTCGTTATTTGCTCTCTCTCGGCGGCACGGCGGCAGCACGGATGAGTATAATGTATATTGTTGGGCGCTCAGCGGAGTCAGGCGCCAGAAGAAGGCCTTTTTTTTTATTTCCTTCTCCTCTCGAAAGAGCGAATAGCTTAATTGCACGGTGCCGAAGGAGGCTCGGATCCGCGTCGAATTTATCCTCTGCGGCTGAAACAAGGCCTTTTAAAAAATTCAAATGGTCCTAGCCGAGGAAAAAATCTGAAGAAGAGCAGATCGATAGCTTAAAGGCCTGAATTACCTATATTCAGAAGGTCTCTGCTGAATTGCTTTCTTCGAGTCGTCGTCTCGCTAAATCTTGACAATCCACGCACGTATTGATCCACTTTTTCTCTCGATTCTCGAATTCTCCAGATTTTTCAGTCCACCTTTCCTTCTCCTTGCTCCTTCTCTTCGCATTTATATAAAATGTATATATAGAGAGATATGTACAGGTCCCCTCGTTCTATGCGCCACTGCCCGAAAAATTCATTTTTCCTCCGCGCACAAACCCATACATTCCCAAACTGCCGCACGTCACGAGTTTTCTCTTGCATTATATAATATGTTAACTATATACACGTATTATACTCCGTAAATCGACTTTGCCTCGAGCGCAGGAGCCCGCACTCCGCAGTCGCCTACAGAAAACTCGCATACATCTCCCTATGATGTACACGTCCATTTAGCCTCTTTAACGGAGACTTAAACTTTTAACCGTTTCACCGATTTTTATTTTTACATTTTTTAAGGATCATTTTAAGAGAAGGCTTTTGAAGGTCTAAGCTTCCCTTAATGCAAAAGGATTGCAAAACTAGTCTGCCGATTCTAAAACTAAATCAAGCTTTTCATTCGCACTCATTTTATGTCAATAGCCTTCCAGCGAGATTCATTAAAAGTTCAGAGGCCTCCACGTGTATTTTTATAGTGATTGATAGTTTCATCCAAGTGAAATTCAATATCCACGATAAAAGAATCAACAAGTCCTTTATTGTGTCTTCTTAATCTTAATGAAGAACGAAAATTTTGTTTAGGCAGAAGGTAATTTGTGCTATTATTCGAAAGAGTAAATATTGACAGCTCTCTCAAAATGCTTGAAAATGTTCTCAAAATGCTTTATTTCTCGCAAAGAGGTCGCGAGGTCACCGCTGCATTTCTCTAGCTTTTTATCTATTCGTCCATCGTTCATTTTTTTCTCAACCCTCCTTTCGGTTTTAACCTCCTCGCATCCACCCCTTCATTTCCTTCCACCTCCCAAGTACTCCGCTCATCGATCGAGCAAGTAACGTTAAGATACTTGGACACATGTTCCCCCCCTTTCTCTATCTTTTGCTTCTATCGAGAAAATGAAAAAATGCCTCTCGAGTGTGAATTCTCATTGAAAAATGTATGGGATTGAGGGGCTATTATTTCCTTTTACCGTATTTATGCCGTCCTTTATGCCTTCATTTAACGCTTATTTACGTAAAGAATAATCATGCGATTCGAAATTTGCTAAAGTCATGCTTCAATAAATGAACTTTGCAGTAAATGGTTTTACAATAAAGCCGGATATTTAATTACCGAGAAAAATGTAAATGTCAAATAAAAATGTCAAAAATATCAAAAATTTTTACTTGAAAATGAATAAATATTTCATAGGTTTGAGAAAGTTTTGTTTTAAAGTAATCCCCCTCGGGATGGACGTATATTATTTAAAAATAGTCGGGCTTTGGAAAAGCGACTGTAACTGAAAGCTGATAAAAACTAAGAATTAGGTAGTAGGGAGAAAAAAGGTCGATGTAAATTCATGCGGCTATATCGCGGGGGATTGTAAAGCTTTTTGCCGGGCTCTTGCGATCGATCTTTGGCGGATGACAGGCACGAGGCGCTCATGATGTCTTGTATATATAATTGAAGATTTCACGGGAACGAAACAGCAAGAGGCAAGCGATCCACGAGCTATCTGTGCCATGTTCACACGCGAGAGCCTCCTCGGTGTATACGTTATATAGACTTGAAGCACTCCCGTGATGTATACTCGGAGAAATTCGCGCACGGAATATGTACGGACAATCTCAATGATTAAAGCGGTGCTCGGGATCGCCTGAGACTTTAAGTGTGCCGCTGAAAGAAGCTACTGGAAGCGAGAAATAAAGAAGGAAATAGAAAGAAGAAAGTGGCCCTCCTCTTTGGCTCGATCTCATGGAAATAATCGCGATGATAAGCTGCGGGATGGATGCTTTGAGATGCGAGTATCGGCTCGGCCTTAAATCCGGCTTTATTCTTTCCTTTTGCCGCGAAAGAGCGATGCGCGCGTTGTTGTCTTCCTCTCCCTCGTTGGCAACGGCAAAGATATCTTTGCGCGCGACTGCAGTCGTTCACTTTCGCCATTGTTTTTCATGCCTTGCATTACTGGTATTTCGACGAGAGGAGGCCAAATAATGAAGAAGGACGGGAGGCGATTTTTCGCGTTTGTGACGATACAAGTTAGCGTCGTTGCGCAGTAGGTGCGGCGCCTCTTCGGCATCGATGCATCGCGCGTCGCTCGAGATTAGCCGCAGCCCGGAATAATTGGGATGGATGGATAGATAGATCGAACGAGCTTCGCTCTAGAGGCTGCGCTAGAAGGCAGCAGGGTGCTGGAAGGATGATTAATCGAATCGACTCTATCAGTCTAAAGTGGATATCAATTCGCTTAAGAATAGTGGGGATCGTAAGCGAACCCGAGCCCTTTCCCGCGCTTACCGTCTTCTGCCTTTTTTCCTTCTTATTAATTACTGCATCCTCCGTCATTTATATTGATCGAGCCATTTTTTCCAAAAAAAACCCAAAACTCTTAATTACATGTATTCAAATCAATAAAACCTCCGCTGCGGCCATGCTCCAAATCTTTTATAAATCCAGCTACCGGTAAATAACCAGATCCGTTGATCTTCATTTATTTACACGTTAAAATAGCCATTAAAATCCATGTTTTAACGTAATTGTCGAAATTTTTTCACATCTTAATTTGCAAAATATACAAGACCGTTGCGGATGTTTTTTACGAGTTTTATTGCAGTAAGTAAATAATTGAAGACAAGGCCAATCTACCTTCGAGCTTACTAAAAGTAAGAAAGAGAGAGAGAGAGAAAGAAAGTAGTAAAACGAGCACAGGAAAATACAAGCAGCTATTCATAAATTTTAATGAAATTCCAAGCTGCTCGGAAGTTATTCAAATCTATTTTCCCGTAAACTGATTCTGTTTCATAGCCAAAGATTATTTCAAGGAAGAAACTAGCTAAGCATAATCCTCGCTCGTTTGGAAGAAGGAACTTTTACATTAAATGTGCATTAAAAAATATACGGGAGAGAACTAGGAGAGTCTTTTCGATCGGAGCTCGAGAAATATTTTGAAAAGGGATGTTGAAGTTGAGCCAGACGTTTTCTTATTCAATTTCGGCCGAATTTGCAGATCCGCTAAGTTGTCTCGTCAAGTCGAGCTGGAAAAGAATTTGCTGCGCAAAGTGCATATTAATCCTGGGTGCGCGAACAAAACGAATGAGAGCTGAATTCTTGGGCAAGTTGGGCGAAAGTACGAAAGCATCGGAGCCAAAGAAGATGGAAGGGGCTCGGGTGTTGGAGGAGAAGGTAAGAAAATAGACGGAGAAAATTAATGGCCGTTAATCTTGTCCAAGTGATGGAGAAACGAGACACTTTAAGGCAAATTATTCGTGTTAAAGTCTGTCTGCGCGAGTTTTCTTGTGTTTTTTTAGCGAATCGATTGGTTTCTCGTTTCGCCGAGCGCAGGAGCGCTACGAGTCATTCCAAGCTTGGGGGACGCTTTTTTACGCGAGGATAAATACATAAGAAATTGGACACTTTGTCGGTAACGAAGACATTTAAATCTTGATTGAACAGCAGTGCAGGACTACATCTTCTTTTAATGATTCAAGTTTTTGGAGCACGGATTTACCGACACTATTAACTGCATTAGTTGAGCTCACTTTCCAAGAGGTTCACCATTATTATTGTTGGAGGGAAACTTTTTAATGAGATGTACGATTTTGAGCAAAGAGCAGGAGCAACTTTTTTAAATTGAGAAAGCGAAAAAACTTTCGGATTTACTTGGAGCCAATGTCGAATTAGCGCCTATGCAGGCAGCAGTCCTCTCTTTTTCGCGCATAACTCGGCTAATATCGCGAATCGTTTAATGCCACGCGGGTCTGCGTAACGACGGTAATAATTTATAGAGCCGAGGCGTATACACGGACGCTCCTGGCCACCTACGATGGAGGAATTTCATTACACGGATAGTTCCGCCAAGTCTGTTTATACGCACTCTCAAAAAGCCGGAATAAATTCATTCCCTTAATCCGCTGGAAACTTTGCGGTGAGCTAGTTTTGTATTCGAATCAAAGGAGCTCCTTTGATTACGATATCGATGATGAAGAGCGAAGGGTAAAAGCCTCTTCGTACGAACAAATACGAGTTTCCTTCAAATATCATTAGCCCGTTATTAACGGGCCGTTTCTCAAGAGAGCTGTTTTCCTGCGTTTTAGCAGCAGCAGCGGCGAAAACTCCGTTTATAATATCGAGCCATTACGGACAGCTAATTCAACAACTTTTCCCGGCCTGCGGGCTAATTTACAAGCAGAGTAAACACGTATTAGCCGGATCTCAAATACGCGCTCGGCGAATTATTCAAAAACATCGCATGGCCGATCTATATTTCGATCTCTCTCTGCATACATTTGCAGGATGCGATCGTCTCGGTAATCCTGGTCTCTCTCTCTCTCTCTCCCTCGCACTGTCGGTAATACTGTGTCAGGTCATGAGTTGGACATGGCAAAACAAGCCAGCTGGGAGAGAGAGAGGGAGAATTAGCTCCTCTCTGTCGGTCGTTCGCTCGTTCGGCCAGAATTCCTCTCCTAATTGGCCTGCAATACGATAATCGTATTTAGGATCTCGAGCATTGAACGCTCTAGCTCCTTGTTGCGGCGCTCTCTCTCTCTCTGCATTCGCTCTAACGGACGCTCTAACGCTGTTTGTTAACTTGGCTGCGGTATGTATGAAAAATTCTGAGCCCTTTGCCGAAGCCTTTTGCTGAAAAATTGAGGCTGACCGCGGCGAATCGATTTTCACAAGTAGCCCAGAATTTCCAAAAGTTAAGGAAATACCTGTGGCTTGGGAAAGTTCGTCAGCGTAGTGGCGGCTTTCGCGGCCACGGCTCGAAAAGAGCTTTTACTTGTTAACTAGTACAAGCGCGTCCTCTTCCGCTTTTCCCCTTCTTATTTTGCAGCTAATTTAACAAACTTTCAGTTAATGTGCCACACTGAATTAATGCCCCCTTTTCACTCTCCGCCTTTGCCTTTTCTCTACAACTTGAACAGGATTACTTATTTTTATAAAAATAAATTTTCAAAATTTAGACATTCCAAAGCCGCTTAAGCATCAACATTTGTTATATTTTGTTATCTTGACTTTATTTTCATAAAGAGCTATTTCGAAACGGTTTCATTTTTCCGAGTGCAAAGCACAGCTCAAAGGAATAAAGTTCACTTTCGAAAATGACAACTGATGGATGACAACTGACATTTGTACGACGAGCAATGCAAGAGGGGGTAAATATGCTAGAGGAATAGCGTTCTTATCCCACATGTCTGTCTAACAGTAATACAGGGCGGTAAAGTCGGAAGCGTCTGAACATTAAATATTAACGAGAATGGCAAGTGGCAGTTCCCGGGAAAAATCTAACGCTTATTATAGCTAGTTGGCTTGATACTTTAGTACTGTTGATTTAGAGAGGCTCTGTTAGGCTAATCTATAAAATCTAGCTACTAAATAAATAATGTAGGTGTAATTCATTCTGCAAGCAAGTGAATAGTGTCTACGCGAACTGTACAATTTCTCGGACGGAAAGGAGAAGCTCGGCTTATTAAGACCTCGAGCAGGCCGAAGAAAATAGTTAAGAGATGGAAAATAATTGAATTGATGCGTTCGCTTTTCGCTCGCGTTTGCAGGGAGCAAAATCGAGTTACCCGCTGCTTCGGAACGCATTTCCTTCAACGTCAAGCGTGCTCGCGGAGGTGCGAAAAGAGACTGCTTTATTGCCGATTCGCTTCTCTCCACTGCCGTCGTTGCGGTTTGTTTGACTCGTAAAGCGCTGAGCTGTATGTATTTGCAGGCGCACGCAGATCTACCTCTACGACCTTCTTCTGAGCGACATCGATCTAGCCGAACCTTATTTATCCATCTATTATTATCCTTTTAGTATCGAATGCCAGCTCATTATTAAAAATTCAAAATTGATCGAATTAAGGCACTCGACATTATTCGACAGCACTGCATTGGAATGCCATTACTTATTTTTTATTCAAGCTATTTATTACTACACGTCCCGTCGTAGGTTAATTAATGATTTAGACTGTGACGTGCAATTAATAAAAAAGTAAAACCGCACAAAGCAGCTGCGTGATAAAGTATCCATGTCAATGCATGATCAACGTGCATATGAATGCATTGCCAAAAACCAATATGCATAATATTAAGTTATAATATCGCAGAAATGAATTCCAGAGTACAAACGTATTACCGTTCACAAATCTCCAAAAATCTCTCCGCTCCGATATCTCTCATTTTTATGAAATCTAATTAAAAAATCAATAGCTTCATTAGGTGTCTCTCAACAGTCACATTGCTATATCATAAAAGTATTTCCATATTCGAAGCACTCGTAGCACAGGTATTTAAAATTAAGGCAATCGGTTCATTAACGAGTCACTTTATTATATTAAATGTCAAAATATTAAGAGGTTTAATGGATATTTTGCGATTCTTAGAAGTTATTAAATTTATCTAAATAATAAGGAAGCGAAGATGAAAATAATAAACAGATAATTTTACTTGATATTGATGCTTCTTTGCTTCTTACAAATGTGGGGTTACATTTATCAAAAATCTTTTTATTGAAAAACATCTTATGCAAATATTATGAGACATGATATTTCATTGGATGATATTTTAGAGGCAGTATATTTACTTATGTAATCCTGGTAGAAATCGCCCATTTTTCTCCCATTTATGAAACGCTTTTTTCCACATGTTTTAACCATTTACTACCGATTTCGGTCAATTAGCCATAAAATGGTTAAAACGTGTTAAAAAAAGCGTTTCATAAATGGGAGAAAAATGGGCGATTTCCACCAGGGAACATACTGCCTCTAATATAATAATACCCCTGGTGGAAACTGAAAACATTTTTGAAGTAATTAATGGCCAGTTTTTAATGGCAAAGTAGTTAATGGCTATAAAGGGGGAGTTTTCCGTATAATAATATAAACGTTTTTTCTAATCTTTTTAAAGCATTAAAAATGGAATGAATTCTGCAATAGTTATTTTTTCAGTATTTCCAAGCTAGCTTTATTAGTCAGTTTAGATGCCTAGAAAAGGTCTAAGATCTGGAGCGAGAAAATGGCGACGAAGCGAAATTAATATTTTTCTTAATTTCTCGTGGAAGGACAATTACAAACGTTTAATTAGTTTAAGCTACTTCTTTACATGTATATAAGTTATCCATAAAATTTAGATGCTTTTTACTTAATTACTGAATAACTGAGAACGGAGACTGAAGTGTAATAAAAATATGTGAGGTTATGTTTATACTTGAAAATGCCCGACAACCATTTGAAAAAACGTTTACATAATGACCTGAAAACTGGCCATTTTTCATGGCCATTTTATAGATTGGACATTCTACCAGGGACATACTTAGAAATTAAAAAAACATCATATAAATAATAAATGTTGATAAATGAATAAATGTTAATGGATATTTAGATAAATATGGAAATTACAAGTCAGAAAAATTGCATTAATTTTAAAAGTGAAAATATATGTCAAAACAATAACTTTATACATCATTTCTATATTATATTTTGCATAAAGACTTTTTATAAGTATTCAGTATAATTAAGATACTAAGATATAAAAAAAAAAATTTATTTGTCCACCTTTTAACATAATGAAACGGGCCTGGCAAGATACGTAGTAAGTACTGTGAGATTTATTTGTAATTGATCAATGTATTACTTAAGTCTACATAATTTCTTTCGTAAAAATTAGTTTGTTAAGAATATAACAAATCATTGTATGTGAAGTGTAAATATTTAAGTAAAGTATGTGATTGACATGCATGAGTGTGAAATAGGTCATTTTGGATATAAATTGTAATTTTGGTTATTAAAATATTTATGAATCGAAAACTTGACTGTTGTGATTGACATCATTGGTAGTATAAAATACATCAAACTCGCCTAACTTTTTACTTTGGTTCAAAGTTAATTTTTTTATAGAGATTTCAGTCCTTTTTAATAATTTATTTTGGAATATTTTAGATATACTTTGTAGTTGCTGTTATGAAATATTTATATATTAAAAAGTTTATATATTAAACTATATTTACTATGATTGCCATCAATGATAATGTGGAATACATCAAACTCGAGATTTTTTAGAAAGATGTTTTTTTTCAAAGGTTTACGAAGTTTTAGTCTAATTTTAGAAAATCTTGATAGAACTTGTTACCGAGCATCTTTTTCTGGTTAGTAAATTTTTCATTTGAATTTACAGATATTTAATAAATCATAAGTTTTGAAAACTAGCTTTGATTCCAATTTTATACTTTAATAAAACCAAACATTTTTTAAACAAAATGAAATACTCAAGAAAAAGGTACATTTGTTGTCACAAACAAAGAAGTTAGTCATTGTGTACCTACATTATAAACAACATACAAAAAACGAAAAAACAAGCCACTAAATGAAATCTCAAGTAGCATTTTGAAAAATTAAAATTTTACAAATTTGATTTGGAATACTAAACTTTTTTTAACAAAAAGTAATTTTAGGTAGGTGCAATAATTTGCATTACACAGTCGATGTGCAGAAAATAAAAAGTTATTCCTGTAGGTGACGTCTAGGTGTCGAGGAACACGTTCAGGGTGAAAATACATCGTCTACAAAACGACCCATCTGGCGCACCGCCGATGTATCGAAAATCGAAAGGTGTTCCTGTAGGTGACGTCTAGGTGTCCAGGAACACCTTCAGGGCAACAAGACATCGTTTACGAGGTGATTTAATAAAATTGTCTTATAGAAAAAAAAGGAATTTTTCTTTTAAATAAAGTGATCGCGTATTAATTGCAAAGAAATCTTCATTTTTAATGAATTACGATATTTTAATAAATAAAACCGAAAAGATTCGAGGTATTTTTATTTATTGAATTAGTCGTTACTCCTGAACCGCCTCTAACATAAAAAATAAGGAATTTATTTTTTTGTAGTTAATGAAGTAGAAATTGTATAATTTTGTCGAATTGCATTAAATTTGAAAAGTGTGGCAAGTGTTAAGCATCAAAATTCCGTTTAATATAATAAAGAGGCTCAGAAACGAGCCATTAGCTTTAATTTGAAATAAAAACATTTGATTTTAAATGAAGTATCCAAAGAATTTAAAACATTGAATTTTTCGTTAATTAATCATCCGTATATTAATAATAAAAATGCTTAAATTATGAAACAATTGATTGTATTGAATAAAAATTGTTTTTCATCAAGAGAATATCGAAGGTGTATAGATGTACAAAATTCGTTGAAAGAATTAGGGCCGGTCTCGTAGTGTGTCACTGTAGCTGAGTTTAGAAGAATGACAGCCTCTGTTGGTTAAATTTAAATAGGTTTTAAAAAGTTTAAATAACAGTGAATTTCCGTGGAAATCAGTGAAAATCGAAGGCAGAAATTTGACGTTGCGCAAACGCACGGCGGCTCTACATTTCAGTCGCTCCGGCTTCCATATAATGCGTGTTTACGAGAGAGGGAGAGAAATGCTTTTATCCAGCGCTCGCGGCCTGTCAGTGGGCCGCGTCAAGTCAATGCATTATTTATATGCGAAAAAGGGGGTTGCGCGGCGGACAAGAGCCCGCCAGACTAAACAAGAGTAATAGGCATGTGGCTGCAGGAAACAAAAGAGTGCGCGCACTTTTGCGCATTTTGTTCGATGGCTCTGCATCCTCCGGCATCCTGCGCGCATCGAACCACTGCGTAACGATGTCAAATTACCAAGCCTCGCATTATTTTATTCCTGTCGAAAGTATACGAGTAAGCTCTTATAATGAAAATTTCAACGAGTTTTACATTATAATTAAGCTTTAAGCTTTAAAGTATATATCGTTTTACTTAGCAAATTAGGTGCTGCTGAAACTTTGAGTTGACGTGTATTTTTTTAAGCAAAGAGGTGACGGACGTCCAGCCGACTTGTTTTCCTTTTTCAGGAAAAACTGTTTTATATAACATGCAAGCCAAACTCGAATTGAATAGAATGAAATGAAAAGAGCGCGTGTTTCCGATTTATTATGCATTTCGTATTATGGGGAAATGATTTTTATGCCACAATAAAAGAGCCATCAATTCCAGGCGACAGCGTGCCTTTGGAGGAAAGGGGAAATCTTTTTCGATTATGCGATACTTGCTCTTCGTGCAAGCGCTCTCGTAAAGTCATTCGCGATCCTCGAATTAAATAGGAGCTTTCAATGATTTGTTAACGAGCAAGATTGAAGGGAAACTTTGATTTTGTCATTCATCAGGGAAGCAGTAAATTTCGTCGGTCATAAACTCGGCAGCCAGGCACAGTCGAGCAACTTGCAGACTCTCTGATTAAACAAAATCGGATCTCGCTCGGTCTCTCTGGCTCGCTCGAGCTTTGCAACAAACTAGCGGTCGGCGCTTAATTAAAGCTCTCAATGCCGGAATATGAGGAGGATCTTCACTTTGAATGATGGGGAAAAGGCGAGTGGCGAGGCGCAGGAAGAAAGACGGTGGAAGGGGGGGACAGCCAGCTGGTGCTGGATCTCGTGGCACGCGCCGCTGCCATAACAGGCTTAGTCTCCCGCTCGCACAGCTGGAAGCCAGCCTGCGGTGAAAAATCATTCTAGTCCAAATGGGCCACCAAGCGGCGCTCGGCCCGCATTTTCCTTTTCGACAATAGCGAGAGCCCCGTTATTTATTAAAATCTTTCTTTCTCACCGTACCGAGCCGAGCCGTAACGGTGCGAGCGAGTTAAACAAAGCGTTTAACCGCGAAAATGAGTCTGAATCTTGCCGGGGGATTTTTGGGAATGGATCATCCGAAAATCGCGTAAAATTTAACGGGCTTAAAATCCCGAAAAAAAGTCGATCGCACGGTCCATCGCTCGGCGTCGGCTAAATTTCAGCGAACCGCGTACACACGGAGCACAGCGAGTCGATAGAGCGACAAAAGGGATGCGAGCGAAAAAGAGCCGGGAATGACCGAGTACAGGTAAATCACCCCAGCGTTCCATCGTCAGCTGCCGCACAAACGCGCTAATCTCTGCGTCGACGTCACGCCAAGCTCCATTGCTTGCGTGTGTACCGACATTTGACTTACTTCTCACAAATCACTTTTCTCTTGAAACCTTTCAAATCGAGCTCTTTTCATTCGCACATTTCAATTATCGCCGATCAAAGCGAGCCGCCTCATCATCGATCGTTAACTTATTATTTTAATCATTTCATTTTATAATGTCGTCAGATTTCATAGATTATTGCGATTAGCGCGAGTGTCGGCTCGTCATGTTGTGCTTAAGCAGTGCTCTGTTAATCGACAAATTGTCGATTTAGTGAAGCCAACGATCGACCGCTAATCCGCACTGTCGGGGCTTATAGATTTTTTATCGTTCTCGCTTGGGTATGGATGTCATATTATAGACTGCGTCACAGATTTCCAAAAGCCTCTCTAAATCTAAATTGTGCCAAACATTATGCTATTTCCCTTTTACTCGCTTAAACTAAATAAACTGTATATACGTTTACTGATCGTTTCATTCTCGCTCTATGTTTCGCAATCATTTTTCCCACTTTAAATAATCCAATGCAAAGAATTTTTAAAACAATAACTTGATTCCATAGAATAATTTTGTAAAAGTTATTTTTAAGCGATTGTGCTTCTGTAATATTTTTACAATACAATTTATAAATGTATTTATATTGCATTGGTATTCAAATATATTAAGTTATTCCATTGGGATAATAATTTTACTAAATCGATGCCGTTATATATATGTATATATAATACACCACTGTTGATAATCCAAAGTTTTTGAGTAACGATCAGTTCAATGATAAAAATTGCATTATTTTTGCCTTAAAATTTTTATTTACTTTTCAAATAATTCTTTTAAAAAAATAGACAGGCACACAAAAGTAAAAACTTCTGTATCTGTATGAATTTTGATCAGTTAAATACCAATATGGCCCGAGTTTTGGTTCATCGCCATCATTGAGATATCTTGAATTCAAAGAATTTGAAGAAGTATTTATTTTCAAGATCGAAAATAATTTTTAGTGATTTGGTCCGTGATATTGTATAGTACTCGTTGTGAACTTTAAATTTAAAAATTTTTGCGTTTTTAATTTTATCAATACAATTAATGATTACGCAAACGTCCGAAAGTGAAGTGACTTAAGCATTTTTTCAACTTAATGTTAAATTATTTAGGAAGAAAAAAATTATATTGATAGAATTCAAACGGCAATTAAAAAATATTTTTTATCAAGATATCTCAAAATCCCAAAATACGCAGGGATATAGTTAGTTTAATGAATGGGTCAGATCAATTTTTGAAAAAAAAAATGGGTTTTTTAAAAATACGTTAAAAAAAATAGCTTATAGGAATGTATTAAAAGACAATTTAATAAATAAAAGTTTGATAATATGATCCGATGAAATTAATAAATGAACAATGTAGAACGAGGAATTGAGGATTAGAAAATTGCGAATCATAAGCAACCGATCAATTATATCATTGCTTCAGTATAATTAAATAAGATATAAATGTCAAATGAAATTAATATAACAACTTAATGTATACTTGATGATATAATAACGTTTGCTTATGCTGTTCATTTGTTTCCAGTAAAAAAATAAAGTGAATGTTTCTAAAAGACTAATGTAAAATTACTTTCAAAATTTGCTCAAAATAATTTTTTTCATGATATACATTGTTTAAATAAATGTTCACTACGAATTTATAAGTATTACGCGTGCATCAGTAATTGAAAACCCTATGTTTTAATAATTTTTCAACGAAAACGGTGTGGTATCTCATATACAGAACTAAAATAAAGCCGCAAATATATATATATATATATATATATATGTATATGTAAAAAATTTCGTTTTCAAAATCATTCCATTGTCGGAATCTGGACATAAAATCTAGATATTTTAATTACTTGCAGGAGCATTCCAGTAATTTGCATTTACCAACATGAACAAAATGTCGATGAAAGAGCAAAAATAAAAAGACCATCATCAAAAGTTATAATAAGAATGATATTACTTGAAAAATATATAAGGTACTCTTGCAAAAAGCAAAAAAAGTACTCGCAAAGGTTTTCCAAGATTAAAGTAATTATTGTGTGCAAGTTAACGAATCGCCAATGAAGCCTCAGCAGCATAGGTATAAAAAAAGAGCGCGCACAATATCGAGTAGGTGTGTATACACAGTAAGTAGAGAGAGAAAGAGAGAGAGAGAGATATAGAGAGAGAGGAGAGGGAAAAGAGAAATAATTCGGGACTTACCTTGTGCGATGACGAAGTCGAGCCGCGAGAGGAGGATGATGCTCAAGGCGAGCGGCAGCACGACGGCGGCGTCGAGCGAGTGCTTCCCCATCGTCGTCATCATCATTATCATCCTGACGCGCTTGCTTCCTCTTGCTCTTCTTCGCTCCTCTTCGCTCCAGCTCGTCGCTTCGTTGCCGCTCCCTCCTCCGCCCCGTGCCGTCCTTACATCAATTACGCACGCAAATGCAGCACTACGAGGCGATAAGGGATAGGAGCCGGGCAAATTGCTACCTTCCTGAGCACTGCTGACGCGCGCGAGAGCTACGCCAAGTCACTATTTTATCACTAAATTCGGTTCTCTTTCTCGCTCACTCGATGGCCGTCCACCAGCCCATATCAGCCCGCTGATATCAAACGTTCGCCCATCACAAAACACACAGCACCTGCCTTCCCACCTACTTGTTCTTAGTCCAGAAGCCTTATGACTTTTATTCCTTTACGGTCCTTTCGACGGAGCTGCTACTGCTGCTGCTTAAGAGTCCGGCCTCGGCGTTCATACCTGCCGAGAAAGAAATCAATCAATATTCGATCACTATTAAAAAGGCATCACCGGCTAGCAAGCAAGTGGGAGTGTAAAGCCGTCAATGGAGGAAAAACAGCACCTTTCCAGAAGAAAAAAAAAAGAAAAAAAAAGTCCGCGTTCCTGCTGAATAGTTAAATTTAAATAACAAGAGCGAGAGGCTGCAGGTATACAGCACGTATAGGGTAGCAAAAGTTCCTTCGCTTGCGGTTGGCCAACAAGCGCGCTACTGCCTGCGTTTATACGTGCTCTCGGCGAGCATCCGCGCGGAGAGCGAGGAGGCGAAAGGTCGAGCCACGTACAAGTTTAGAGCATCCACGCGAGGGGATACGCCTCTAATGATGGTCTTCTTCGCATTTTTCCCGGCGGTCTATCCCGCCGCTAAGTTTCCTTTTCTTTTTCAAAGAGAGCCCAGCGTCCTTCGTGATGCCTGCATGGAGAAACAAGTTGACCAGAGAGAGCGAAAGTTTCAGGCTCGGCAAAAACTCGCCCAACTTTTTCGAACGCGCGCGCTACCTGATGCCGATGTTTCAAAAATACGACCTCACACAACTTTTGCCTCGATAGTTTTCCCTCCCTCCCCCCTCCCACCTATTCAAACACTGATCAAAACTTCATATTAATTGCTGTAATTAGTACACCGACAAAAGCTATTATTGTTATTGGAATAGGATTTGCGCAAGCTTGATGCTACTAAACTTGTTCATTGTTCCACGGGAGAGATAAATACTGACGCGCACAAGGTAGTTTCGCAGAGTTTTGCCTAACCTTGCTCCACGTCAAATCAACGGTGCCATAATCAAAGATCCGATCAAAGTCATTCCGCAGGAAAAACTAATTGAGAGGCGGGTGATCGATCTGCTGCTTCGTTAAAAAAACACGCTTTTTCTCTTTGGGTCGACTAATATACGTAAAACGCTTATAAAGGTTAAGAATAGATGCAGCTAGTAAAGATATCAAAATAAATATCGATGAAACAATTGAAGTGCGCGCTCTCGTTGAAAACGGTTACGTACGTCGATACGTAGTATATCAATAATAATTGATTTGAGAAATAGTCAAAATTGAAAGGAGAATTGCAGGGCGTTTTATAAATCAGGCAAAGTAGGGAAAAAGTTGCTCCCCGTAAAGAGGCTTTCAGCTGTCTCACTTTGACACTTTGCCGAGGAGTGAGAGGACGTCACTTGGCGAGCGGTTTGATCCCGCGCTGAAAAGGTGAATCTACTCTTTCGATAGGCTTTATCGGCGATGATTGATGAAGTCTGGGCACGTAGCCCCTGACCTCCTCTTCCGCTCTGTCTTGGAAACTTTAGCAGTTTAGCGCTGCATCGTTTTCCTTCTTTCCCTCTAATAGAGCGGCGAATGTTGCTCCTTTTTTTCCCAGCCCAGGCATAATTAAATGAAAGCACCGAGTGATCGATCGATCGCTCCTCCGGCTTATTATTATCGGGGGATTTCGACTGCTCGACGGCCTTTCAAGCCGGCTCATTTAACTCAACATTTTGCGGGAGAATCGAAGGAAGATGCGAGAGCGCCGGAAGGAAAATGGCATCGCTTGGGCGCGAGCCCGTGAAACGAGGCGAAACGAGTCGCGGAAATGTTCGGCCGTTCGGCTAACCGCAGATGCGCCGATTTCCACAGCTTTTTGCGAAAAAAGGGGAGCGGCAAAACTATCGGTGCCGTGCTGGCGATCAACGTGCTTTCGACATTTGTCGAATTCGGTTTATTTGCGGTAGTGGTCCCGCAGTATGTGCGCCCATTCCCATTGTACTGGGTGCAACCTCGACTCTCCGACCAACGACATCAAAGCCCCTCTCTCTCTCTCTCTCTCTCGCTCTCCCTCTTGCTACGGCCTCCCGCTCTTTACATGCTTTACAGCAAATCGTAAAGCAACTATTGAGGCCCGTTCGAATGCAAGCCCGAGCGCCGGATGTTTATTCTCCCACCCATTTTTTCGCTTTGAAGCCCAGGATTTTTTCGCCGAAACTTTTTACATTATCTTACGCTTTGCGGAGCGCCCACACTTTGTTCAAAGTCTACTGGCATTTGAATTTCAAGCAATTCAGCTCTGCCCTTCCAACGAGTTTCCAACTGCCTTTTTAACTCGTCGTTCACAATACCAATTAAATTAAAGCATTTTCATTAAAACTTTATCAACAATATTTCATGCCGTTACTTATTTCTCGACAATTAATTGCACGAGTAATGCATTTTTTCAATATCAGGCTAAATTGCCAGCACTTTAGCGAAGAAACGACTTTACTGCTACTTTAATACACCGATAATTCTAGTTCTCAAAGTTTATTCGCAATTTTTCAACTTTGTCCGGAACTTTGAAAGACTTTTAAGTTTTTTGCAAGCAACTGTTTTACTTAACCTGCAATGAACTTTTATTTTAAGAATTCAGATTAGAGAGTTTTTCGCTGGCGTGGGCGAATGAAAATTGTTTCAAGAAGAACGAAAGAAAAATAGAAAATTTAGATTTGTGAAGACCGCCTGGATTCTTGGTATCTGCTTTCTTTCCGATCTATTTATTTTCCCCGGGAGCGCGAAAGCTCTAACCGATCGTCGGAATCGGGCCGCGCGTCTCTCAACGGAGCTTGAAACATCCGGGCTCCCCTCCTCGGCAGATAAAGCTGATGATTCCGAATGATTCGAGCGTTCAAGAGGCGGCTCGGAGTAGCACACTTGTTCCGCGGAAAGCTCGAGTTTGAAGAGTGCGCGAGGGGGTCGCGAGCGGCGAAAGACTGAGATAATTTAACGATACCTTGGCAGCAATCTTCCCCTCGGACGGGTCTTTGGTGCACTGCACGAGTCGACGGGCAAGCTGTCAGTGGAAAAGTTGAGCTCTTGGCCCAGGCCCGAGTCACTGCTCCGGCTTTCGAATTCAGACGGTTTTAGCAGGAGGTCCGGCTGAGTAAACATGACACGCGCCTGGAGAGCGCTCGGCTGGAGAGGCAGCAGCTACGCGTACGCTCGCTTTGCTCACGGACTCGACACTGACGCGCCTCGCTCTCCCGAACTTTTAGTTCCCGGCGCTCCCGCGGAGCAGCGTCGCGACGCCCTTCTCTCTCTGCTCTACCCCCGGTGGATCGCTGCTGCTGCGCGCACCCCTCCCCCACCTCCGGCCCCTGCCCTTCCCGCCCCGTCCGGAGTGAGAAAGACGAGTACAACGCCCCGTTCGACATTTCTGCACCGATGAAATCTACGAGACTCGGAATCCGCCGCGCGATAACTCGATAACCCGCGCGCGAACCCTCGCGGTTAAAGCTTTCGCCGGCTAAAGTCTCTGTCTGCCGGACCGAGTCGAGGCGAAGAGTGCTCTTTTCGAGCCTCGCTATTAACGGAAAAAGAGAAATTCATTTCGAATTCGGGCATTTTTCATCCACTTGCGGCGGCCCCTTCGCGTGCAAGCCGCCGCCGCCGCGAAGGGGCCGAGCAGCGAGATCGAAACCGGCAGCTCCTTGAGGGTACTTTTACTGGACACTGCTCCGAGCACTCCTCTTTTTACGATCCGCCTGAAAATCGAGAGAAATTCGTAGCCCTCGGTAGAGCCCTCGGTACAGCCCTTGGTCCGCGAATCTCTTAATCAGACATTGGCGGATCGTGCAAGTTGCGAGCGCCTCGGCAGTTTTGCTTTTTGTCCCCCGCGCTGTATACTCGGGGGCTCGCGGCTCCGAGAAATTTCAGCGCGGGCGCGGCTTCTCCCCTCTCTGCGCTGCATGTGTGCGGCTGCGTGGCCGCGCGGCTCCACGAGCGCGCGAGTTTGCGCTTGATTAAAGCAATATAGCGCCGGAGCGACTACAAACGATTTTATAGCAAGGACCTCCTCTCCCCGTAGCCGCTCCGCTCCGCTTTTAAATCGACTTCCTTACCCCGAGCTTCCTCCCCGGGTGTCGGGCACCTGCCAAGACTCGACGCTTTTTTTTTTTCTTAATGCAACTGATAAACAGGATATGGGATTGCCAATCTTTTTACTATTTATACGCGAGGCAAGATTTTAATTTAATATCCATCTAGACGGGGCGTCGGTTTAATCACTAATGCATTTTTACGATATTAATATGTGCGCGGCAGGAGAATATTGAAGCTTGGCTTTTAATCTTTTACATACTTGGATAAATAAGTTGACATTTATTTAAGTAAGAGATTTAGTTAGTCCTGCAATTTCGCTCTCGTTAATAATAAACTAGGAACTAGAATTCAGATGAGAATTTAGCCAATTGGAGTAGTTGAACAAGTACTAGATTTATTCATAAAGTGCAGTTAGTCGGAGCGACATAATGAGAAATAAAGTTGTATAATTAGGAGCAACTGGTTCTGCGTCGCGCGCGGGAGCTCGATTTTTGGAAAGAGAATTAGTAAAAAGTAGGCGTTGGCACTCTCGCGTTGGCATCGGTCCCGGCAATCTCTCTCGTTAGCGACGCCATCGACGTCAGCGGCTGTCATCCTCTCGCGAGGAGAGTATAACCGCGCGGCCTTGATGCTCGAGCGAGCTAAGCAAGCGGCTCTAATTAGCCGGGCATTTTATTCGGGGAATAAAGGAGGCTTGCCGTGTGTTATCGTCGTTATCGGGCTGTCCCATCGTAATTGCTCACTTGACTGGACCGCGGCGCGTATGTTTGCGCGGGGAGCGTCATCGATTATTATCGCCGGCACGATCTGATTCGATGTGTCCGTGTAGGTCAGGATTTGCGCCCGAGTATAATACAGAGAGCCGCGGCCCGCTGATCGATGATCGCTTTTGCGGAACAGCGGATTGACAAAACACGCCGAGAGCCATTGCGAGCGACGAGCGTTCCATGCAGTGCTGCCTGCCAAGGCTGCTGCGCCGCCGCTCGCACACTGCATTGCTCGCACATAAATTTCGAGCTCAAGTGCCGCCTTCATTTCCATTGCGATTGAAAACCGAATAATACTTATCTAGCATCGAGCCCCTCGCTTCTTCGACAAGTTTTCAACTTCCGCACTGGCGAGATCGTCAAATTTCCATTTATTTTCCTTGTAATGGCCGCGATTAAAAGCAAATGCTAATTTTACTCGTTATACGAAAGTTCGCGGTGCAAAAAACTAAACCCTTAAAAGTATTACACTCTTTTGCCTTAATATAATAAAGCAACTAGCTGCTGATGGATAATAAAATCTAAACGATGTAATTAAACAGAAAAAAGGTCTGGATTTTCTCATTATCTTTCCAACATGTTTATAGGATAGCTCGAGAAAATGAGGGCGGCTTTCTCTTTTGTACGTGCAGCCATTTATCATCAATTTTACAAGTAAATGCAGTCGTTTCCGAGAGGTTTCAGATAGGTGAATTAAGTAATGATCGTTTTTGCTAATTTCGCGCGGATATCGCCGTGATTTACAAGGGCAAGATTTTCGGTCGGGCAGGCTATGAGTTTTTCAAGAGGACGGCCGGGCGCTCGGTCCATTTTCTAAAAATTGTATGCAAGGTCGCTCGTTTCTCTTCCCCTCCCCCTTGCCGCCCCTCGAGTGCCAGGAGCTTTTTTACGAGCCCGTAAAAACACGAGCTTTAATGTCTTCTTCTCCGGCGGCCTGCGTAAATACGCGTGAGCGTGTGTAGACCGCGCGTGTACAGCGCGTGTACGGCCGCCTCTGCCGTATACCGGCGCGGTCACGCATTCTACGGAAACGAGCCGCCCAGCGAAAGAGGAGCAATTCGTGCTTCTCTATGCTGCAGACGAAAGAGAGATTAAGCTTGCAGGATATTGCTTGCAAAGCCTATTAAACTCCATTTCCCAGCCTGTCAAATCCTTTTTAACAACGAATTAACTGGCTGCCTGGCTGGAATTTCGAATTTTTTTCGAAAATTCGAGCCTCCGATTCGCCGCCTTAAATAAATAGCAAGTGAAAATTCTTAGTGTCGAGTATTTACCCGGAGTGACGAGAGGGGCGCCTGATTCGAAAGAAAAAATTCGCCTCACCGGGCAAAATAATAAGCACATAGAGAAAAGAGGAGAAAAAGAGAAAGGCCGGAGAATAGTGAAAGACGACAAGTGGTCCTTTAAAACAGGTGAAGAACCGGCAACTCAGAAAAAAAAAAGACGAAACGAGATGAAAGTCAAGTTTTCTATCTCGTTCTAGCTCTAGGATGCCGTCGTTGGCGACTCGTCGGAGAGTGATTTCGGCGAAGCCCGTTATAGAACGAGAGCCAGAAGCCCTTCTGATTTACATTTTGCCGGGGCTACGGAATATTAATGCACGTCCTGAGACATTAAAAAATCAGCGTGCTCTCTTTTACCTTCTGTTTCTTGCTCAACTTTCTTCGCTTCGCCGCTGCTCCTTTTCCTATCTTGTGGCCGTTAAAATTTCAGCCCGACGTCGAGACACACGATGCCGGATATTTTTCACCTGCAAATAACTTTTCGAAACATTAGACTTTTTTAGTCGACTAGTCGCTATTACTTTAATTAATATCTAGCCACTAGGCGATCCCTTGATAATCAGCGGGGCTGGAATTGAATTGCATACTGCGGCTGGATCTGGTTGGATACGCCTTGATGGAAAATCGGCAGGATGCTAACTCGCAGATAGAGCTGCGAGAAGATAAAAGCTCGCGACACAGGTTGATTAAAAAAGTCACTTACAGCGGGGAATGGGGGGGGGGGGAAGGCTGGGGAGAGGGGCTTGAGAGAGGAGATCCTTTATTTCCCAGGCATCCATTTCCAGCTACGATTTACGTGGGCTTTGAAAATAAATTGAGTGTGAGCCGGCCGTAAACTTCAATACGGGCGCGGACTAAAACAGTGCCAGGGGAGGGAATAAAATCAAGGTAAATACAAGCAATAAATAAAGTGAAGGGAGAAGCAATATTTAATGCGTGGCTGGGTCCTGCCTCCGAGTCCTGCCGCTGGACTTTGCATAATCGAGTGATCCGGCTTGAAATAGTCCATCGACATCTGTTGCTCGACTCGTTAGGTGGCCGCAGTATCATGTGTACCGCTTCAAGGATTAGGGGGGGGGGGGGATCCTTCGCGTCTACGCTCCGAGTTTTGCGCGGATACTTCCCGTCTTGAGCCACTCGCTCGCTTCCGAGAGCACATACAAGAGCACATGCAAGGCAGCTGCCGCTCCTGCTATCGCCTCTCGATCCGCGCGAATTTCGCCTCGACGAGTTCCTTCCGTCTCAGCTCGCCGGTCGGGGGCCAGAAGCCCTTCAGCTGTGAATCAATCGCCAACTCCGATCCATATGAATTTCTTCGCCCACCTTTTATTAACAACCGTTTCTAGCCCGCCTCTTTTTTACTGCGAGCATCACTTTCCGATTCGATGCTTTCAGATTCTAGAGAGGTTCCTTCCTTTATATAGAAAATTATGGGACTTTTAGTTTGTTAAAATTTTTAGTTTGTTAAACAACGCTGATTCGCTTATTTAAATAGTAACGGAACTTGATAACTTCAATTGATTATTAACAAGTTTTCAATTTGGCTGATGGCTTCTTCATTACCAGCTGTTATTGTTTACCAAAGATCGATCTAATGTTCCCGCTCAATTCATCATGTTTACTCTCTTGTAGTTTCATAGCACCCTCGGACTACCAAATACGTAATCGATCTTTGACTTGATTCACGAAATCTCTCTCGAATCACTTATCCAAACATCCACATAAAGATCCATCATTATCGTTTCCCCGACAGTTTTGAAAGGCTGTATTAGAGACTTGCTGATCACTAAATTAAAGATCTGTTTTAGTACAACATTACCGCAGAGCGTTCGATACATATCCATCAGCGTCCTCGACAGCCTCAAACGCTCCTCGCACCTAAACAGGCTATTCCCCTCCCATTTCCTTCTCCTTTTCGCTAAAATTAAATTATTTAATTATTTTGCAGTTGGCGCAAAATTCACTTGATTAACCAAGTTTGCTTAAAAATGTTATTTAACTTGGGAAAATATGTTTTAACAGGCAGCGCAGACTACTTCTCGCGCCGAGTGTAATGGAATTTCAACACAGAGGCAGAAGTAATTAGCATAATTTACCCAACGTGTTCGGCGTGAAAAAAAGTCGCTCGTTTTGACGAGGGCGTTGAGAAATTTGGCGAAAAAACAGATGCCCCCTTAGCCAGTTATATGTAAGTATATAAAAAACGCTGCAGGTTCGCCTCGTAAGAAAACGAAAAAAGAGGCAAAAGGAAAGGCAAAAGATGGATTACAAAAGAGAAAAAATGAGGAGGTGCGATGGGCCCTGGGCTATTTAAACAGTGCTCCTCCTTTTTTGCTTTATCCTCTGCGCAAAAGGAAGGCACGGCAAAGGGAGAAAAAGCAAAAAAAAAAAAGAATGAGGAGAGTCGGAGAAAGAGGGAAAGAGCGATGGCGGTCCTCTCGCTCCATCTTGTTCTCCGAGCGCTCAACGCACGCGGGCGAGGCCCCGGCGAAAAAGAAGCAGAAGAATAAGCGAGCGGAAGAAGAGAGCGGCGTTTGCCTTAAATTTTTTAACGAGGTAAATAGTAGCATACTCAGGAGCTCTCGCTTTGTCTCTCCCGTAGCCGTGGCCGTGTGCACGCGCGCGGCCAAGCCCGGGGAGTAGGCGTCCTTTTTAAAAAATTAGCCTCAAGCAGGAGAGACCCTCGGGAGGCTGCGCCCGGTTGCGCCGGACGAGAGACAAGACGCGCTTAACGACTCTCTCCTCTGCCCCACTCCTGCCCTGAATTATCGACAATGCTGTCAATCTCGCAAAACGTTAAATCAATTTAAAAACTTTTTAATCTAAGAATATCTTGTGCCCGTCGAGTAAATCACCTGTAAAATTCAAAATAAAATTCAAAGCACACCAGCTGCAATTACAAATAAAAATTGATTTACTGCGAGCCAGGATGGAAAAATCAAATATTCCTTTAGCCGCCATTTATTACAAAACTATAGGGGCTGTCTTAATATAATACGCGGATTATCGATTCTTTCAACGTCGAATTTTAATTTTAATGAAACTCGACTTGGAAAACGCTCTCAGCCACAGGTGAGCTTTGTAATTTGAATGATTCGCAAATGGAATCTTGGCTCCGGGCTCAATCGCTGAATAGTCGGCGCCTCATTCGGATAAAATATTTTTAATAGTTTGTCCGTACAGGTGGAAGGTAATTGCAAACAGCAAGAGGCTGTCGGTGCGTGCAGGAGCCGCTCTTCCTTTTCTTTTCCTCCCCTCCCCCCTCTTTCCTATAACTCTTTCTCTCGCGGAGCCGGCGGTTCTGTCCCTTTTGGAGCCAGGCCAAATAGGAATTGGCTATTGACCAAACCAGCGATACTTAGTCGAATTACCGCTGCATCAATGTACAGCAATGCGAGTTGCTCCGGGCTTGTTACGCGTCGGCTATTCGATTATCTACAGGCTGCTTTATTAGGGGCGTTCTGTTTTAGGTTATTGAAATAAAGCCTGCATTTCGAGCTCGCGGCGGCTCCTGGCAGCTCGCAAATTAAGCAAGGTTTCAGTTCGAAGATCAGCAGCGTTTGAGCGCGAAAGTAATGTCCCCCCAGCTCTCTCGGAAGGAGGGAAAGAAGCGGGAGCGAGGGAAATGCCGGGGTTTCGCCACCCTCCGCAAGCCTCCTCTCGAGAGCCAGACGAATGAACGCGGCGAATAGCAGCTGTGAAGCAAACCGGAAGCGAGGACGTTGCGGAAAGCCGCAGGAAATTGCATTCCTCTTTGTCTGAGCTTTCTCTCTCTCTCTCTCTCCCTCTCTCCTTTTGCTTTTTTCCTCCGCTTCTTTTCTTTAATACGAGAAAACGGACCAAATGAGAAGCCGGCGCGGGCCGCGTCTGGCTGCCGCGAAGCCGAGCGCGAAACTCTTCGGAGAATTGCGCGCGAAATTCGCAATCGACGCGCCGCGCGGCGTTCCTCTTTCTCCACCCTCCGTCACGTCGCGTCCTCGCCTCGGCTAGAGTTGGGGAAAGCCCTTTTTATCGTTTAATTTGTACTTCCTTTTCTCTCCTCCCTGCCTGCTTTTCTTTTATTTTATTTTTAATTACACCAGCCTGCAAACCCGAAGGACCACTTTACTAACGCGCGCAATTTCAAAGGAATTAACGCTGATTTTTAAAATCTTCCCGACTTTCTCCATTTTCTGCAATTTTAACCCTTTAAACTGACCAATGCATGGAAAAATACTACTTTTTCATAAAACTGCAATTTTTCGGAAATAAAAGAAAATGCACTGCGCTCTTATTAAATCAAGTATGCCAAATTACATTATTTATTTTATAATCAATAATATCGATCCGCAAAATTTGGAACACGACAATATTATATATTATATATTAAAATCTTTGTAAAAAACAATAATCTATTGCTCTAGATAAATTTTCAATTTCGTTATAATAAAGGCTATAGCTTATTTATAGCTTTTGTTACCTAAAATACAAAATATTTTTATTGCCTGCTTATGGCTTTCGACGACACTAATAATATCTGATTATTATGAATCATTCTAAAATTACCGACCATATTTTTGATGGCGTATAATAATAAGCTGCCCGAGTAAAAACTTTAGTATACGGGAGTAATGCGACCGAGGCGCTTGCTTTCAGCAAAATATTGATGTGTTTTAGTCCCGTAGAAAAAATGTTTACTCGGTGTATACATGGACTTTGAGGCTCGTGTAATTACAAGTTAATCATCGTCAATTTAGGCAATTTAGATATAGATTTTTATTCCTTCGGTTGCTTGGTAACAGTGTCGAAAATTAGCTGGTGTTGCTCGATAATTACGCGATTCGCGGCTCATAAATTGAGTAAATATAATGGAGCGGGCAATGGATTGGCGAAACGGTGACGCACCCCAGACGATTACGCATCGGCAATTCCGTGCCGAGGAAACAAGGGAGCTTCTTACACCCCATCACTTTCAGTTAGGGCATATCGTCGAGGTTATTGCGAATAAATCGAGTCCTATCAAGATTTTCTCCAAAAGTTATCGGGCTTGCAGTTGAAGAGCTCTTTGCCCCCTCGCGGCAGCAGGCAGCAGTCGCGCCTCATAAAGCGTTATAAGAGGGAGCGCCGAGTGGCTGCGCGACTTTGCGTGGCGCAGGATCGTATCAATTTAACGCCGCAAATTAACCCGGCATTGAACGGCCTCGAGCCTTATTTCCGCTCGCGCGCGCAGCTCCTATTCACAGCCCGACTGATAAGCAGACAAGCAGAAATGAAAAAAACTCGATGAGAAATCTCTGGCGTAGACCGCGCTCGCCTAATATAACGTATAATGCCAGTCAAATCAACTCGATCCAGCTAAACGGATGTAAAAGGGAACGCCTTATTTTTCTTATTTACAATTCTGTAAATAAGCTGTAAACTCTATATAGCGGATTAAGACCTTTATATATTTCATTCTAAAATACTTTTATTGTACAAGAGTAGAGATGTTTAAACTTTTCTGTATTGATTATACTTTTCAGGTCAACATAATACTGCTCTCAAACTTTGAGAAATTATTGTGGTTTGTGTTGAAAAAATTTGTATAAATTTGAATTTAATTGATTCGAGCACTTTATTACATGACCCAAATTTTTCTTAAACATAACGGCAGTGCCATGAAAATTTTTGCTCATGCTTTTCAAAATATGAAATGCGTTTTCGTTTGTGAAATGCCTTTCGAAATGATAAGTAGAAAAGGTTAAAAAAGACACAAAAGGGGTGCATAATGTAAAGAAAAAATATCAAAGCGAAAAGAATGAAGAAGAGAGCCGGTACCCACCGGTAAAAGCCGCCGGTAGAAAAAGTCTCAAGTACAAGCGTGAAGGAGAAAGAAAGGGGATAATTTATTAAGACCTCGGAAATATCTCGTCTCGAGACAAAAGTAAGAATCATATGGCATAAGTCAGCGGCGCAATAACACGTAATGTAATTACTCGCTCGTTACACCCTCATGAGACAGGAAGGCTTCGAATCTACACTTTTTCTCTCCTCTCCGTTTCAGCCCTATTTATAATTAAAATTTTAAGTCACGAAGAGAAGAGGAACTCTTGATTTTTATTTTACGCAGAGTTAAGTTAACCGAGATCGGCGCGCTTTCTCAATTCTCATTCCGGAATCAGACGAGCTCTCTGAGCACTCTCCAGCAGTCTTATTCAGAGAGAAAAATTATATTAGCCTAGGTAATTAATAGACTTGAAATATTAATAAAAGCATTTAAACGTATAAAAGCAGTCGGTTAAAATAAAAAGCATCGATTGAAGCCCTTGAAGAAAGACAGCCGCCGGGCCCATTAATAATTAAAGAAGGGCCTGGTCTTAAGGGCCGTAAAAGTAAGTAAGAGAGGGGGAGAAATGAAATTTTGAGAGACAAAAGCTCTCGCGCGCCCAAGTGTAGAGAAGTGGGCCGGCCGAGGGTCGGCTTCGGCTCAGCAGACGCCTGACGCGCAGCACGCATATGTACATTGGATATTTATGACGTTACGGGGGCGACGACGATCTGCAGCAGTGCGGCCCGAGCGAGCGATAGCGTGTGTCTCTTAATGAGCTAGCTGTGCCCGCCGCGTGTACGCTTCTGCGTCTGGCTTGTGTGTGACTCAGCCGCCACCGCATACAATAATATCCTGCTCTGCTTTCCCCTCCGAGATTCCCGAGGGACATTGTGTACGGTGCCGCGCTCGCTGCTGCTCCCTGCTCCCTCTGCTCCCTGCTCTCTGCTCTCTGCTCTCTGCTCTCTGCTCTCTCTGCGTTTTTCACCTTTTTCACTTTTTTTTTTCTCCCGCCCTCCGCGCCTCTCCGCTTCGATCGTCGGTATAATATTCAATTTAGGAGGGGCCGTTATTTACCGACAACTCACTCGCTCCTTGTTTTCTCAGCTGCAATGACGAATCTGCGTCTCGTCGACGTTAAGCGCGAAATATCTGTGTACACGTCGTAGGCGTAGTACTAGGCTAGGATGTAAGTACCGGCCGTAAAGCCAGCGAGAAATCTACCTGCAGCCGCGGACCGGGAGGGGGCAGGGCAGGGCAGGCACGGCCAGACGACGTTAATGCGTCGGACAGGTTACGACAGTCGCGTGCTACGATTCCCCGCGGCGCGCTCCCGTCTCGACTCCGCCGCCTTGCGGATATATAGATGGGCAGATAGAGGGAACCTGAGCCTCCCGGATCTTGACGCTCCCGATCGAATCGGAGCCTAGTGAATTTGACGCGCGAGGCTTAGCGCGCCGCGCGGCCGACGCGCAGCTAAGCTAAGCCGGCCTCCCCCGTATAACTCGGCTAAATCCGGCCGCCGATTCCGAGATCTAAGGCCACCGCAGCCGATGAATATGCAATGAACATAACCTTAATTAAGGCGGAAAAATCAATTAAAGCCCCCCGGCCGGCGCGCCGATCGATTTCCGTTTACTACTTCCTCGAGCGACGAGCTTCCTCGCCCCGATAACGACTGCTTCGGCGCAGCCCTAATCTTTACGCAGGCTTTAATCACTGCCAAATTCAAATCTGCAATTTTAACTCGAGGCCCGCCAGCGGAATTAGCAGCGGAATGTACAGTGCCGCGTTCATTAGCCCCAGTCGATAATCACCGATCCATCCGAGACGAAGCTAACTAGCTTTCATTGCCCACCTGTTTCTTCGACGACGACGCTAAAGACCTTGCGAGCTTCCAGCGAGCGATTGCTTTTCTTTTTTTAAACTTTTTTCAACTTTTAAACCTCCCTCGAAATAAGGTCAGATACTAGAGCCGCGCTTTTTCTAGCCAACTTCCTACGGGAATATGGAGCAAGTGCGAGCAAGTGCGTCTACTCGTAATGCGATAATTAAGTAGTCATACTCCTCGTTTCTATTTTGCAGGTTTTAATCAAGGAACAGAGTTAATTAATCGATTAAATAAAAAATAACGAGCCGGCGCTTTTGTCGATCAAAGCAGAGAGTTGAGATGATTATCGAGGGACTTGCTCGGGAGCCGGCCGATCAAACACTGAATTTCCCCGTTCGGCGAAACGCAATTCGAAATGAAGGGGTGCAAGGGGTTGCCCCCTCATCCCTTTTTATCGCGGCGCAATCAGCGAGCGGATTCTACGGAGGTAGGAGAGCTACCCGCGCTTACGTCTGCGACGAGGCGTGACGAGAGAGCACAGCCACATAAGCAGCCGCGTACACACGGAGCGAGAGCTTTAAAACTAGGTCTTGCAAAAAAGGAGCAAGAGCCGCGGCCGCGTTAAATCAAGGCGTAATTGTGGGCAACGCGCGAGAAATCAGAGAGGGAGCCAGACAGCTAAATTCACTTCCCCGCGTCTCTTCGCTTTCCAATTTCCATCCTCTCCCCCGAGTCGCCGAAAAAATCAAGAAGAGTTAAGGGCCGATCGGGTTTTTATTGCTCTGCTTTCTTGGTGACTCATGCGCTCGGTCATGCAAGTATTTACCGAGAGCTCGGAGCGCGCGGTGCGTAATCGTCGCTCGGGTCTCGTTAAATTCATCAAAGCGGTGCGTCAGACACACCGCTCGCTTTTAATTCTTTTATCCCTTTCCCAGTGACGATCAGTAGCCACGGATTGGCCACCGCTCTGCATAAAGCAACTAGATCGAAACTAGATCAAGAATTTATGAGACATCCGCTCGGCCCCCCCCCCTCCACTACTCCACTACGCAAAGCGTCAAATAATCATGTGGCCGAATTCTAGGAGGGGAAAGCAAAAGCCAGAGCGAGTTTTATATTGCGGCGGAACTTGGCAGAATCGAGCGGTCACACAGCTGGTGGCCGCATCTGCTCCGATAAGATCGTGCCTGTGTATTGGTGAATGAGCGCCGCCGCTCCGAAATTCACGATTCGAACTATGCGTTTCAGAATTCCCGATAAACTACACGCTGCGGTTTATATTTAATCACCGCGGTCACATGTCGTTAGCGTTATAGCCGCTTTTTTTCGCTTTTTTTCGCCGCGCTCTCTTACCCGCCACTTTTTTCTCTATATATACCATCCCCCATGCAAGTCACGAAATTCTCATTCAACATTGTTAACTAAATCCAGCGGATACTGCCCGCTTTTTTATTTACTTTCGACTGTTACGTAAGCAGGCATAAACAGCTCCTCTCTCTACCAGTTTGTTGTGTGCATCAGAGTTACTTAAAATAAATCTTAATTAGCTAAATCGTTAATGGGATACCGCTAGGGTTTACCGCCTCGTCGAGTATTCGGCACCGCCTAGGCTATAATTATCCCGGATGTTTTGCTCCTCCCGAACGAACAAAAGAAAATAACTTTCACGCATTTAATTTCTCAGCCGATCGCGTGTCAAAAATAAGAGAGGAAGCGAGCACTAAGCACATAGACGCGCGACGGCTGGTGTGTAATTTTTCGGCGCGCCCAGCAACATTTTTTAGCCGAGCCGACACTTGCGATCGATGACAACCTGTAATCTGCCGGAAATCTGCCCTGGCTAAGAGCACGCAACAATTCGAAAAAAATCATTTAAACTTTTAAGTAGCCGGTTATCATAAGTAATGCCGCATGGATAGTGACGTCAGTCTTAACAGAACGTCCCGTTCAGTTTATCCACAGTTGGCGAGGAGCGGCAACTTTCTTTGAACGAAAACGATCTAATTGAAAAAAAGAAGGAGAGAACAAGAGGAAGAAGAAGGGAGAAGAAAGAAAAGAGCGGTAAGGAGTCGAGAAATCGCGGAATTACTTTGAATTTTTCTTTGTCCAGAAGTTGGAAAAAACTCTCGACGAGCTGAGCTCTCCTTGTTTGTGCTTGGAGAAAATTGTACGAAAGCGAATTGCCCTCGTCCTCTTCCGCGTGACTTCGAAATTTTCCAAGATTGCAAAGTTACTCTCTCTCTCTCTCTCTCTCTTCCTCTCCCTTTCTGTTTCTCTCTTTGCTAAGCTATGCAAAAACTCACTTTTAACTTTGATGCGATCGACAGTTACACTAAGAGGATACAAAAGTTCATCATCGGCGGACATTATCCAAATAACAATGCGTATTTGACCGAAAAGTAGCAAGTTCTTCAGACAGTCGGAATGTGGTTAGGTGCTGCAAGCTAAAAAATAAACCTCTTTCAAGCGCAACTATGCTAAAACTCCCTCTACTATTTGTATCTAAAACAAAATTAAGAAGCAGACTTGAATTTGATTAAAAATTACAAGTATAATACGGTATACTACAAATTTAGCTTAGTTATAAGTAAATATTTTTCGAGATACAGCTACTCGTTATTGCACGATACGCAATCCAATTTTAGTAGCTGCTACTTTTATTTTCCTTCTTAATATTGAATATTGTAAATTTTATTCAGAATTTTATTCTTGAAAATTAAAATTCAACAATATTTATAAAATAATGAAATGATAATTTTCATAATTTCTAGATTCTGTTTGATAATGGAATAATTTAGAAAATTATGGCCTAAAAGGTAATTTTAGAAAAACATTCAAATTTGGCTTAGATTATGTTTCATTTACAGTCGTTCTATATCGCTTGATAAGAGCAAACTTGCTTACGCCGGGTTATAAATTAGAATCTAAATGCTAACTTTTGTGTGTGATTCGAATTAGTATTGCTTCCTCCTTGAGGAAGCTTTGTGATAGTAATTTTTGGAGTTGTTCGAAAAATCTGTTATAATTGTATTTTAAGGTGTAAGGAAAAAGAATAAATGGTTTTTGAAAAACGTTTGTATGGATGTACGTGTGTGTGTTTGCGCGAGTGTATACGCCGTATCTCAGTTTCTATTGAAACTCTCACGACTCATTTTTTTTGTTTCTTTTTTTGGTGGTGACAAAAAAAAATCTTTTTTGTTTAGCTTATTTGTTTTCGTTTTATCGCAAATTTTCGATTTTTGAAAAGTTTAATTTTACTTTTTTTTAATGATAGGATTGAGATATTTGAACCAAACAAAGGCCTATAATTTCGGAGAAAAAAAGTTACTCTGGCTCTTATGTTTCTTTTGTTTTTTTTTTAAGAATCTTATAATTTTTAATTTAAATTATCAACTACTCTGAAAGAATTTTTGGTAATTAAGAATATGTCGAGCATATAATCTGCAAAAATTTTAAGTCATTTTGTCAATGAGTTTTTGAATAAAAAACTGAAAACTGAAAAAAAATGAGTTTTTTATGTGGAAGAATTGCGGAAGTAAAAAGGCTTTAAATTAATTGAAATTTTGGGAAAAGGTAGATCTTTTAAATGCTCAGAGCTGTATAGTTTTTCTGCTTATGAAATTTATTAGTTCAAAAGATATTAATAGGTTTTATTTATTTTCTTTCAATTTTTTGAATAACTGTATCTTAGTGAATAATCGGTCTTTAACTAAACTTTCAAAATTAAAAAGAATTTTTGAAGTTCATCCACTAGTTTTTGTTTTATAATAATTTTAAGTTATATATGGTATCGCGATTATACATATAACATAGTACAATTATATTTTTATTATTATTATTATTATATTATGATTGTTTACATTTGGTTCAGTAATATAGTTCAAATCAAATTTGTTTGCTGCTCATTAAATTTTAAAATGGAGATAGAAAAATAAAATAATAATACAAAAATAAATAATTAATTAAATAAAGAATAGTTTGAAATTATGTTTTTGATGAAAAAAAAATCGATTGTTTTTAATGAATCTCAGAGATAAAATTAAAACGATAAATTAGTTAGGAAGAAGCTAAGTGCCAATGAATTGACAGCGATTTTTAAAATAAATTGGACAAAAAAGTCGAATATACCATTTTTTACTATCAGCGAAATCATCACTCAAAATGCTTTAGAGAAACTTTAAGTTTGCCGAATTAATACCCTTAATAAGGATATTTTTCGTATCCTGGAAAATTTTATATTTATTCACAAATGAAATGCAGGAAAATGTAGAGCTGGAAAGTTACACTTTGTCGCGAGTTACGAGGAATTTGAATTTTATTCAGAATTTTGCTTTGGCGAACTCTCTAAAAACAAAGTGGCAATATTTTCCAATACATATTTAAATCTATTATAAATAGTCTATCTCTAGATCACATAAAATTACAACAGTTTTTAATGAGAAATTTGGTTCCGTTTAGAGTTTTGCAAATGTCAATAAAGAATATTTCTAGCCTCAGAAAAAAAAGAAGCAAAATTCATGTTACCGAGCGCGAGACAAGTTTTTACGAGTAAGTTAAATGCCTGTAGTATATGCTATTTCTCAGGCCTTTTGTTTTTTGCCTACGCGGCGATGGCGATGTGAGTGTCGTTTACGACGAGAACTTAATTCCTCCGTATTTAAAAACGGAGGACTACTTTCTCTCTCTCTGTCTCTTTCAACTGGTTGCGCTTTCAAAAGTACTATTTTTCTCCGAGTATGTAAAAAAGTCTCGATAAAAAGCAGCGTGACGGCTTTTTACGGCATTTTACTTTTCTGATTTTTTTACGTCCTGCATTTCCTTCGTGAAAAACGAAGCTCGAAATCTGCCATTTCCTCCGAGCTTTATTTTTGCAAAATTGTCAGTTCAGATGATTGTAAACGTGAAAAATAATTTGCTAACAAGAAAATTCCAGAAAATATTAAAGGGTTTGATAAATATGCAAGCGTTGATTTTTGTTTTCTTGCGGCCATAATTTGGTGTTTTGCGAGCTCGAGAAGAAAAGATAGACAGATAATAGGTGGCGAGGAGATAAAGTATAAAAGCGAAAAGAAGATGCAGAAATAGAATTATGCAGGGCTTCTATCTTTTTCTCTTTTCTTGCACGTGATACGCGAGCATATACACACATATATAAGTGTGTGCTCCGCCCTCTTTTTGCGTATTTCAGCGGAGAGCAATAAATTCGCGTAAGCTCCCTCATGGAAGCTTAGTCTTCCGCATAGTGAAAGTGTGTAGGAGGGAAAGAGAGAGAGAGAAAGAGAGAGAGAGGAAGAAAGAGTGAATAAAGTTTAGGGGAAAAAATGTAAGGAGGCAAGAAGGGGAATGGAAAAAAATTGGAGAAATGGACAGGAGGGGCGAGAAAAAGAGTTGCGGAGGAGGAGAAATAAAAGAGGGGAAGAGAGTTTGCGGAAAACGTTGATAGCATCTAACTCCTCACGTTCGCTAGCTTGGCTCTTTAAGCTCAACGCTCCAATAAAAGCTTTCTCACGGGGAGGATAGCAAGTATTTTTAGAAAAACATGCATTTGCGGCAGTTGTACGTATCGGAAGCGAAATCTCTCCGCTCCTTTCTATCCATCCTTTTTTCTCCCACTTGGCGCTTTGTTTTCTTTAAACTTTGCGAAATGAGGAGAGAAAATAATAGCAGCGGCAGCTACCCGCAACGGCCGGCTGTGAAAACGCATCTGCAAATAACGCAATTCGCCTTGCATTTTTAGCGCGTTAAATCTCTAGCCTGTTTTTGCGAGGCCGCCGCGCTGTGCTCCCCGGTTGCCGCGCTGCTCGAGAAATCCAAAGAGAGGGAGACGGAAAATTAAGCCAGAATGAAATAACAAAAAAGAAACGACACGAAATAAACGTTATTAAAAAAAACAGCCTATACCCGCGTACTTCTCTCCAGTATTTCTCTGCGTATGCAAAAATTATTTTATAATTAATCTCGCGGCGAGTTACACGCTCAAAATTACATTAAATTCGCTAAATTTTAAATATCGGATTATAAAAGGATTGCACGTGAAACGCGACAAGATTTTCTCCAATTTATTCCTTTATTAATGGCATGGAAATTAATCATTTCGCAAATTATTAACTTTGCATAATTCGAGATTCTGCTTTATATTTATTCTAGATAATATTGCTGAATAATATTGAAAAAAAATACTTTATATTTTTTAACGTGAAAATTTACGGTAACGTGAAAATGTATAGCCTGCGTTTGACATTTGACAACGTTATTTTTCGATTTAACAAGGTTAATTAATTATTACAAAACGAGAACGAATGAATGCAGTTGTAGGCGTCAAAAATGCTTGTTTCTTGCGAAATTGAAAAAAAAGCTGAATAATGGTGATTTTATGTTGATGGTATGAAAAAAAAAAAGGTTCGCGGTTCATGCAGAGTCTGAAGGAGTCGCTCGAAGGCGGCGAAAAGGAATCGGGAAGGGGCGGAGGTGGAAAAAGAAGGAAAGTGCCTGGACCATCAGGGCCATTTTTTCGCTGTAATTTATCTGCTGAAATGCTTTTTTAAAAGCCTCTCCCGCGTGTTTACTGCTTGGTCTCGTTGCACACAACTAGCCTCAACTATATCGGCTCGCATTCGCACACACACACGCACGCGCTGCAGCGGCAAAAATTGGAGCAGAAATCATTCTCGAAAATGCTTTCCCTCTGTAATCCCCGGCGCTTTAATGATACATAATTTAAACATCAAAAGTGTTTTCCCATGTCGCGCATGAAATTACGTTTGCGTTTGCGGTGCGGTGCGCGACTGCGCGACTGCGCGTCCCTCGTTTGACGGCTGATTGCAGGCTCTGCGGTAAAGCGAAAAACCAAAATATGGGCCAGCATTAGGGAAAATAATCGTAAAAAGCAAAAAGCGGAAAGCAGAGAGCAGAAAGCGGAGAGCAGAGAGTAGCTTTTAAAGAGCAAGGAGCTGCTTGTCGGCGTAGTACATCGTCCATCAGGACTTTTCTCTTTCGAGTTCTCTGGCAGTCTGTTACTTGCTTGTCTCGATTATCCCGAGGGAGAATCGCTAAAGTTGGCTGGCCCGGCGGACCGGAGAGTTGAACCGCATGAACTACATCCGGCCAAGAGGCGCCTTTGTGAAACTCTCAATTAGAATCCAGATAGTGGAATCGGCCCTAATTGCGATTAATTAACTCTTTGCCGCTAAAAGCGGGCTCCGAAAGAAGAGCGAGCGAGCTCTGCCAGCGACAGTGACGCTTAATAATTTCAATCGGTTTGAATTTTGGCTCGTGACGAGGCGCAAACGCTCGGGATCCGAGAAACTGCAGCTCGGAAATCAATCACGTGGAACTTCTTAATTCTCAGCGGGGAAACCTGATACTGAGCCCCTGCAGTTTATCAAATTTTGCATCGCTCGAATATTCTCGATAAATCATAGGCTTTGCCCCATTATAAATGACCCGATGCAGGAAAAAAGGGGCTATAAGTGGTGCAATGTACACGGCGGCGGGGGCGTGGCTAGAAAGGGAAAAAAGAGAAAAAATAATCCCTCCCGAAAGTCATTCAAAATCTGTCAAGATAAAAATCGCGAGAAGCCTGTTCGCGGTTAGGCGCAAGAATAGAGCGGGGAAATATCATCAGTCCTCGCGCACATACACTGACGTTTATAAATCGACGGAAGAGGAGAAGGGAGGCCAAGGTGGGACCCTTCCGGATGGATGAATGAGGAAATCGAGGCTCGCTTTTCACCCTGTCAGATCGCGCGTATGGACGAGGAAAAGGACTACGAGGGCCGCCGTGATTAAATTTCAACGACGCTACCTATACCTTTGCTACGCCTACCGGAACTAAATAACCAACTCCTTTTAATTACCATGCCCCTTTCCGCTAAATTATTTTATCTTCCCTGAAAGGAGATACGGGATATCTTGTTAAAAATGACATCATAAATTTAGTAAATGAATTTTAAGACACCGTCGTCTAAAATCTCTTGCTTCATCTATTTTTCACCTCTGCTTTAATGAAACTTTGGATATAAGATTAAGTACAATACGACGAGCAATTAAAAACTTTTCCATTCATTTATTATGATTTCCTTCGAGTGAAAGCGTCTACGAACCTATACGCATAAAGTTTTCATTTTCAATCGGAAATTAGGTACAGAGTATATATAATATACATATGTATAATAAGGAAAAAATGAAGAGTTTTTCTTTGCCTCATTGGCATGCATCGCACGCCTTTATGCCTCATGTATTTTTCGACAGATATTTATTATAGTTATACTGCATTTTTTTCAACTTGTCATGTCGGGCTTGGACTTGTGCTCCCTAGTCTCAGTGGACAGCGCTCACGAGGCTGCTTCGGCATACGTGCCGTGTGTACGAATTCCCTTTACTGTATACTTTATTTTCCCATAGCTATCCATCTACTCCACTAGTAGATGGAAAATCGTCGACGCTTATTACTACTTCCAAAACTCCATGCAAGACGCCTTTCTCTCGCTATTGCAAACGTGCCTTCAACATTTCAGAAACAAAAATTCACATCTGCTTTCCCAGGCAGCTTTTAAAAATAGTTCCCGCTTCACAGCCGAATGATGCTGAATTGCTGATCAAGTTTACGAGGATGACGCAACGTTTAAGAGGTTAGAGGCTTGGAGGGAGGCGTCAAACTCGAGCATCGCCTTGCGGAATTCCGGCTGTTCCAGGAACGATGAAACGAGCAACTGAGAGCAACTGATGAGTGATGACTCGGTGTGAATGTTCAGCTGTTGCACACTGCTGACCCCGCTGACCCCTCCCGAGACGTACTTGACGTCCTCCAGTGAGTAATTGTGAGCCAAGAATTTTCTTAAAATCCTCTTTCGCCTCGTTCTTTAATGCCACCTCATCTGATTATCCAGATTAAAAATTATTCTCGATTGTCTGATGAGCGTCCAACTTGGATTTTTAATCAAGACCACAATGACCACATGCAAATTCTGCTTGCGAATGCCGTCCTGTATAACTTTCTATTAATATAACCTCGAAAGGTACTTCTCTCGTTCTCGGCGAATGGCGTAGATCACCTGCGCTTGAATAATTAATCCTCTATTATTAACTTCCAGTTCAAAAGTTCAGGGCTCGAATCGTTACCCGGCTACTGCTTTTTGCTCCCACTTTTGTATCATTTTATTAGCTAAGTGAATAGAAAGCATAAATTTTTATAGACATGTAGAATTTGGACGCGCGCTTGTATTTCGAAAAGCTCTTGATTTCCAAGAAAAATATCCGCTGCCAATTCATTGGCACGTAGCTTTCTCGTAACTAATTTATCGTTCCAATATTATCTCCGAGATTCAACAATTGATTGAATAATTGATTTCAACAACGTAATTTCAAAATATATTCGATAATTAATTATTAATAATATTGGAATATTTAAAGTTCTAAAAAACAGAACAAAAATGAATAATAATGCATGCGCTGTAAATAAAGCTTTGTACAAGACGTATAAAAAAATAATGTTTAATAGAAGAGCAAAAAGATAATTTTAACCTGGTGTTACCTTTTAATACTACCTTCATTTTGAAGAAAATTAAATAAACATTTCAAGTAAATTTAATTTTCTCTAGTAATTATTAGCCGAGGAAAAGTAATTTTATTTTATTTGAACTATATTCTGAAACTAACGTAAACAATCATAATAAAATCATAATAATAATAAAAATATGACTGTACTGTGTTACATATATATAATTGCAATACCATATATAATTTAAAAACGTTATAAAACATCATCTCAATCCTATCATTAAAAAAAGGTAAAATTAAATTTACCCAAAATTGGCAGTAAAACGAAAACGAATAAGCTAAATAAAAAAAGAATTTTATCCAGACATTTTTCAAAAACCATTTATTCTTGCTTCTGACACCTTATAATTCAATTATAACAGTTTTTAGAACAAGTCCAAAAATTACTAACACAAAGTTGAATAACAACTTCAGAATTAATGTCATTTATAAAAATTTGCAACAGTTTAATTTTAAATATGCTTTGTCGTCGAAAATAAAGAATAAATTAATGAAATGAGGGATAGGAAGTTCCGTGAGCTGAAGCTCGTCGAAATCTGTCGTAGTGTCAACGAGAGTTTTTTTGAAAGTGATTTCATTCGAGATGACGTAAATGAATGGATCGAGGTTATTATCGAAGCGAAAGAAGCGATTTAGAAACTAATTTCCAAAGTGGAAGGTTCTGCTCGTACTTAAGAGGCGATGCGCCGGGCGTGGAAAGAAGAAGTCGCACCTAGAGAGGTAGGAAAAAGGTGCGATCTGCGATCGAGACGGGGGTGAGTATTAGGCGGAAAGTAGATAGAAAAGTAAAATGGCAGGCAGAGGAGTATTGAAAGAAGGGAGGAGGAAGAATAAAGGAGGGAGGAAAGGAAGAAGGCTTGAATTTCAATTTAAATAGTCCTTAGGTTAGTTCGGATCCGGTCAATGCTTTAGCGAATTTCATTCGAGATTCTTGGCCCTCTCGCTGGCACTATTCAGTTAATGCATCCTTTCCCTCTTTGCTCCCCTTTAGAGTACGCAGCTACTTATATATATCCGAAGGCGAATATAAGTGTGCAGCTTTTCTCCCGAGACACGAACATTAAAATTCAATAGTCGAAGAGTAAGAGGAATCCTGGGAAAAGAGAGTGCAACTAGCGCGCTCAAGTCTCGGAAAAGGCGCAGAGAAGAAGGGAGAGAGAGAGAGAGAGAGTGACGAAGCCACCTCGCCTATTGACTTTTCCTCTTCTTTGACGCACGACAAGGCTACTTCTTCCCTTCCTCCCTTCTTCGAGCGCGTGCGATTTTTATTTCCTAAAGGAAATTTCGCTCCCCGTGTCTCTCTTTCCCTGCTCCTCTGCTCTTTCAGCGCAGCGACGCGTCAATTACGTCCTATAGAACTGACAAGCTGAGTATCGCACCTCCGGGAATCGGATTTTTCCAAAAGCTTGCCTTATATACTACGCGATCTCGGTGACTTTTTCAACGTTCGGCTGGAACTGTAATCAGCTGCCGGAATGATTGTCAAGCGAACTAAGTGAAATTTTGAGGATTTTCCGGGGGACGTCTTTGAGCAAAAGTCCGAATCCAATAAGCCGGAGGGGTGACGTAGCCTGCACACACGGTCTATTTAGTCCGCTGGGGGATATATTTACCTCTGCCCCTCCTCGGGGGAGCACTCTCCTGTCCATATATCCCCTGGACACGTACGTGCGGGCCACGCACACCGGCGCACGCGGGCCAGCGCCGCGCTTCACACTCTCCCCGGCCAATCGTTTCAACTTTTAGCTTAGCAAAACTAGTACATCATTCCTGGCTTTCTCCTGCACCTTTCTCTCCGAGTCAACAAATTAAAGCGCGCGGCGGACGAGAAAAATGTCAGGGGAGGAAGAAAAAAGACGCTTAACCGAGCGCGCCAGGAATTTAAGAAGGCCAGAGGACTTGCCGGCGTAACTTGCTTAAAGTCAATAAGGGCGCGACAACGAGGAATGCCGATGAATCATCGGCCGAATGAGAAAACTCCCTGTGCCAATATACGCTACTTTGAGGCAGAGTTTTTTTTTATTTTTATTGACAAAATCGGATGTAATGCTGTTTAGCTTGCGTTTCCTGGCTCGCGCCCAATTTCAAGCCCCTTTAATCTTTCGAAAGAAATTCGCAATTCTATAATTCTATAATTCCACTTGCGCTATTGTGAGTTAATAACCCCGAAGTATAAATAGAAAATCAATTTCTACTTGAAATATCAATATAGATAAAGTGATACCACAATTCGTACTCCCAGTAATATTCTACCATCATGTTGATTTGAAAAAGAGTTCACTTTAGTCTTAACGACAGGTATCGTTATTGAACCATTTAAAGTGTATATAACGTTACATTAATTAACCAACTTGTGATGTCATACCAATCAAGAGTTTTGAAAAGTGATTTTGCAGTTATGGATGTAAGCAGCGATACCAGGCAAATTATCTCGCAATTATGCTGTCTCGTAATTGCTTTCTCCCTAAATAGAAGGTGCGTAGAGCAGAGCTCGACTTTGTCAAGTGGATGCGATAACCGCTCCCTCATCCTCCATTCTCGCTTCCTCGCTTCCTTCGCTGACTCGAGCATGAAAGGAATAAAATCTCCCTCTCTCTCTCTCTCTCTCTCTCTCCCTGGCCCCAAGATATTGCGGGCCATCATTCGGAGATGCATCCATTTTTGACTGTTTTTATAAAGACATTATTCTCGGACAATTTGATTTGGTCCTCTTTTGTTATTATTACCGGCGACTGCGGGCTTAATGAATTCGTTAATGGACGCGAATGAAAAGAATCGCATGAAAAGGTGAACGACCCCAGGAGGAGCAGCAGCAGCAGCGGCAGTACTTCCGAACGCACCAATCTATCGCGTTGAATATTAAAGGGCAATGCATAAAGACGTTGCAGCCTCGCTGTAAGAAGCTGATTAGCTAGATAATATTCTCCTAGACTGGGACTCGTTAATAATTGCCGAGCTTTTACCGTTACCTTCTACTTTTAGCCGCGATCAATCCGCGAGCCATCGATTTTTTATTTGATTCATTAACGGGTCTGGGACGGGCATTACTTTATACCTTTTAGCGATTTTAGTCCCGAGCTGAAATATTGAAAAAGTTGCTTAATTATTTTGGGATTTTAGGCGAGTCACGTCGCGGGCGTCCGAAGTCTGTTCATTCGAGGCTCATAATAGGGAGCGCGCAGCGCTTGGTAATCTTGGACATTCCGTCGAGTCACATTATCTCGCTCATTAAGCCGCACGAATCCCGATGCAGACTAGCGCCTCGCCTGCTCTCGCGCAATCGGATTCTGGCTTGCCTCGGCTCTTAAGCGTAATATGTGCGCCCTTACTTACCCACTTGGAATGTATGCGCGAAACGCGTACGCACGTTTCCCCCCCTTGTTTTCTGCAGAGTCGCGGCTGCGTCTTCGATAACGAAATGACGCCGCAATTAGAGGCGCACGTGAGGAATCGGCCTCTCGCTTGGGAAATAGTCGAGCTTTACCTTGTACACTCCTATATATCGTTTACTTTTTGCCCATTTTATTATGAATGCAGGCTGCAAGACTCCCCCCCAATCAGTCCTGCCTCTAAACGGCGGCCCTTTGGTCGCCGCTATCTGGGCTCCCTCTCGGCTTTCCGGGGGCCCGATAAGAGGGGGTCTAACGCGCTGACCGGACGCGGCATAAATTCGCGGAGGGCTTAGCCACGATGGCTCTAACGAGCGCTCTCTCTTCTCCTCTCCTCTCCTCTCCTCTCCTCTCCTTAACCCCCGGGACTAAGCATGCTTATCTATATGCACTCTTCACTCGAGAACCGTTATTTCCTCCTTCGGCCGGTCCTTCGACTCCCTCCGATTCGCCTCGTTTTCCGCCTCGTTTCCGACCGATAATAAGCATTCGGCGCGTCCCTGCTTAAGCCATAGCCTCTTTGGCTAATAGTCAAAACCAACGGCGGAAAAACAATTCCGAGAATGATAAATTCAGCTATTGCTAGCTATTGATCCGGCCGTCCTGCACTTTGTGCAAGATATTTTTACTCAACCTCGATCTATTAATTTACCTCTTTATTTAACGAAATTAAATCGCTGAATTGAGCGAATAAATTTTCCATCTGTATACATGTATATTCGAAAATAACTTGCTTTGTTATGCGCGATTTCTCCCCGAAGTGAAAAACGGATAGGAAGGCAGCCTCTCCCTCTTTCCGAGCAGCGCAAAGTTATTCGATTCGCAGTGCAAACTAATAACGACCTTTAAAAGCTCTAATATTTCCCGGCGCCGCAGACTTGCCGAATGCGAAGCCCTTATTCGCACGCGAAAACTTGAGGTCTTATAAGAAAAGTTAACTCGCTCGCTCCCGGAGCCACTTATACATCCGAGCGGTTCAAGAAGAAGCTGGCTGGGGTCGGATTTCTGCCTTCTATACTTTCCAAAGATACTTTTGCTCCGCTCACTGATACGTCTTGTACCTTTTAGTTGTTTCCCTTTATCGTTTAGTTTTTAGAGCGCTGACCACCTTCAAAGAGAAATTTCACAACTGCCTTTAGCCGCAACTTTTCACTCGGCTCGACTCGATTTTATTGAAAACTTTAGCGGCGCGCTTATCTTACAATGTACAACGGAAAAGAAATTATTCACACTTGTTAGCCCGCGAATTTTCCGACAAGCAAACTTCTGCTTAGATAAAGAGCAGCAATGCAATAACTTTTCCAGCCGAGAAATTCCCATGAAACTCGCTCTTTATTACCAGTGTTAATTTCTCTTCTTTGAAACGCTTTTTCAGAAATAGAGTTACATTATTCGGTAATGATTGCATGAAATTGCATGCAAACCGTTACGTCACCATTTCCATTACGAAGCAGATTCCCCCGCAATTAAATTTTCCGTTTCGTTGCTTGCCTGCTCTTTACTTGGCTAAAGGGTCGTAAAAATTTCAAAGTCCGTTGTTGCGTGGAAAATAATAAAAACGATTAGACGGAACAGGCTGAAAAGTTGGTCGCTGATTGCGAATTAGCAGTAAAGAAAGGTGAAAAGCTGGCGTAAAGCTTTAGAGCGAGGCTCGTTCCTTTCGTTCCTTTCGCTCTTTTCGATCGCGGCTCGATCGCTCGGGGTAGCTAATAAGAGCGGCGCGGCGCGAGCCTTTCAGGATTGACCTCCTTCTCAGGCATCCCCTGCAGCCGCCCCCGACACCAGTCCGGATATAATACACCTTTAATTTCCGGATTATAAAGTCTCGAGTCGAGAGAGAGGGAGAGAGAGAGCGCACGATCGCGGGGCTCATGGTTAATTTACTGTTCTCACGCGCAATCTTCTGCTTATATGCACGAAGAAGAAGAGCACTTGGTACATTCGCTCTTTTCGAGAGCTCTCATTCGGATTTTCCATTAATATAGCAAACACCACCCCGTCGAAAACAGTTATCGCGAAAGATCCGCTGATTATTTCCAGAAAAGAATAATACACCAAGAGCTCGGGCGTTTCGAAAGAACCTCGTATTTTCCCAAGGAAAATACTTTTCCCGGTCAGCGTTCGCATAATTTTTGCATTTTCACATAAATCTAAAAGTTGACAAACATCACGATGTATATGCGGCACAATAGAAACATGAGGGAAAAGCAAAGTTATATACTCTTCGTCCGCTGAAAAACTCTTTTCCTCGCTCTCTCGCGCGCTCGAAAAATCTGAATAAAGAGGCGAAAAAACGGGGGTGCGGAGGAGGAGAGAGGCGGAAAAACGATTTAAAGCGCGCGAGCGATCCTAGAGAAAAGGGCGGCAAAGTAGCAATAGAGTTTCTTACTGCCTGCCGATTGGGTTATTGGGGTGGCGAAAAGCTGTAGTGCAAGAAAAACACTTTTATCGGCCCCCGACACTCGTCTCTCGGCTCTCTCCAAACTTTTACTTTACAAAGGAGGGAGTTTGCCGCGCGCTTCCTCCGAATGCCGAACTTGGACCATTTAACGCTATTTCGTAAATATGCACCCCGGCCGGCTCCCCTGTATAGCTTTTAATACTCTGCCGCGTAATGCTCTTATTTATTCGAGGGAAAATGTTTAACATCGGCCAGTTGGGCTAATTTCATTATTTTTCAAACATTCCTCGTCGGGTAGAGAGAAATTCGCTCGGAATTGGCCAGCCGTGCGAAATGAGAAGAATGGCCTTTGGAGAAAAACTATCCTGGGAATGCGCGAGTGAAACATGTATAGAGAAATGTTGTAAGTGCGGAGGCTCCGATACGCTACGCTTAGCTACGCTATATACGCGTTATTTGACACCTAGAACGACAAACGGCCACCTTATTACCTTCGCCGTCGAATCGATTTCTATGACCTCCAGCGCAACTTATCCTCCGGCCTCTCGAAGACAGCTTCTATCTTCTATTCCGTCGGCCCTGGAATTCTCATTTTCTTTCTCTGCCTCTGCACTCCCCAACAGTTCGATATATCAGATCATCCGTTCTCTCCGCAAGCCGCAATAATTATTTCGAGGAAGGATGAAAAAGGTAGTAGGCGAAAGAGTACTAATTATCGCATCTGATTACCGTCGGAGTAATTATCGGCGAGCCGAGAGGGAGTGGAGAGGGAAGTAGTTCGAGTCAACGTGTGCGCGGGCCCGGGATCAAAGTAGCATCCATAACGAGCCTAATGGAGTCACTTCGGACGGCGGGCTTTTCTCGCCGCTTCTTACATCGGCGTTCTTATTTTAACCCCGTTATCTCTCTGCTCGGCCTCCGCTCGCCCTCTGGCATCATCTTCCCTCTCGCAATTATCCGCCGCCGCTCACGCTTTCTTGCGCCGCTCACGCTTCTCTATCCTTGTTCTATTTTTACTTTCTGCACCGCCTTACTTCGCCTCATCATAATTAGTTCATAGAGCCCATTAAAAGTTAAGCGCTCTTGTTAAGAGTATCTTGGCTAGACGGTGTATTTTTGTAAGCGCCTCGCCGAGCCAAGCGACGGGCATTAACAAGCGCCTAAGCCCTTTCAAAATTTCAATGAGACCGAGCTGCCTGCCTAATTTTTTTTTCGGCAATTCGGTCGGGCCTTTTTGAAAGAGCGCCCTGGCAATTTGTCCGCCGAATGAAAAATTGATGATACGCGCGCGCGTGCTCCGATAGATCCAAAAGAGCTGCACCGTAGGAGAGAGGGGAAACAGGTGTCGAAGGTATAAAAGTGAACGTGCGCTGCGCGCTAGACGAGCGACTGCAGATGTCGACGCCGCCGCGCGGCCGGGCCTGTCTCTTGTACTCGAACCACTTGTACCCGAAGCAGGAAAACTCATTACTTTAATGCTCACGTGCAAGCAAGGAGCAACATCCTCCGAACCGCGCCGACTTTATGTATTTTTAGACAAACTTTTACTTTTTCCCCGAGCTTACCCGACCCAATAACCCAATAACCCAAGACTTATGTCAAATTAGCCTTTCGAGAAAAGTCCAAAGAAAAATAGTGATAATACTCGACCAAAAACTGTCGAAAAAATAATAAAAATAATAAAGCTTTCGAAACAATGTTATCGATTCCTGTTCCGAGAAACTTTTTAAATGTTTATATGCAACTCTAGACGCGCACGTGCAAACATCGTTGCAGCATTGCAGGCTACATCAAGTGGTTCCATCAGGCAGCAACCGTATTTTACAATTTTTACCATTGAAAAACACAAGTTCTACTTTTGGAGAGCTTTAAGTTTAAAGAATTACTTTATCTTAGAAAGTTAAATCAGTAGGATCGAACTTTATCCAGAAGGAATATTACTTGATTTTCAAGCATACTGTTAAGGATACTAGAGAAGTTGCTCTACCATCAGTGCAGAGGAAGGAGGCGATAAACTTTAAAGTTTGCATTACCTATGTATACGGCAATTAATTTGAACATTATGATGAAGAGTTGAAAGTTTGACCGTAGCAGCCGTTTTATTTCCAACGGAATGAAAAAACCGAGCGGAAAATAAAAATGAAAGCTCGATTGAACATGCGATTTACGCTCGCACAACAGCTCATCTCCGAGAACTGAAGGCAGCTTTCTATTTACGCGGCTCGGAAAAGAGCAAAAGAAGCCAGAGCGAGTTTACATATGTAAAAGCGCGAGTGCCTCAGCCTTGATATCGGCTCCCTCTCTCGGCTGTCTAAGAGTTGCCCGAGTGCTCCTGCACTAGTGGCTCTCGCAATAGTCGCAATGCCCGAATATGCCGAGGAAAGCCGACAGAGAGCGAGAGTGCATCGAGACAATGTCGCTCCTTGCCGCCATCACCGACAATCCCATTCCCGATTCGAGCCTGAATTTTCCAGCTTTCCTTCTATTCCCCCTTACCTCTCGACTACGACCCGATGCGCTGACCCGATACCAAGACTCGCAATAAAGAGAAATAGCATTTTCCCCACTCAACTTAATTTATTAGTTAAATTATAGGTATAACGACTTAAATAATATCTACTTCAAATGTATTTTGCAAAAAAAAAAAAACAAAAAAACTATGACAAATAACCTCAGCTAAGATTCTCTGACGTTATTGACATCCGTATGCACATTAGCATTGGTTAATTGATTCTTGATTGGAAAATACGTCTTTTTAGATTATTTTTCAAATATATCATTATTCTTGATTCTCTAATTTCCAGTCCAATTGAATTCCACCTTTTCTGGTCTTCCGGAAAAAAAAATACTTTCGAGAATACCATCTATCTTGCTCTTTAGACTTTTAAATATGGTTTATCGATTATACCCCAAAGAATGCTGATTTTTACATCTTTTACATTTCAAAATTGAGACAAACAAAATTTATCAGTTTTTTGCGCTAAGAATAAGGACAAGGTAAATTTACTGCCTGTTTTTTATGCATGCAGATAGTTTATCCGTGTTCGCTCCAACTTTTAGTTCATGCAATTGAAACAACTGCATTATCTATGAGATAAATCAAGGAGATAAATATTGATAGTTATAGAACTCAATAAATCAGGTAGCATCGAGTATTATCTTCTTTTATCCACTTTCATCAATCCTGGCTTTTTGTAATGTATGCTTTCAGACAGTTTTACATAGTCTTCTACTTATATTATATTATCAGAGTTGAAAGTACAATATTGGTAAATCGTATATACACAGGTGTGTGGTACGAGGGTAGAACTAATCTAAGCCTGTAAGGTGTTTCCAAACTGCGGCCTTGATAAAGTGATAATAGGGGGCATCTCACGGATCTTAATCGGGATCAAATTCTGTAATCTCGCCACCTGGGAAGAAAAGGATTTAGATCCGTATTCTGAGCGAGCGAACGGCATCGATAACTCTTTTTTATCTCCCCTAACCGGCAGACTAGGTTTCTGATTAGCAAGCTAAGACAGATTCTTCAGTATATGCATACGCAGGACCTTATAAGTGAGGATGGAGTACGACCAGAGATTATCCGTCCGTAGCCAACTAAAGCTGTTCCTCTAAGGACTGGTATGATCGTCCCGATAGAGTTTATCATTAGATTCTGGATACAATTTTTTCAAAAAGTTTAGCCGTATAGCAAATTAATATGTAGGTCTATAATCTGAGAAATTAGTAAAGCTTTTTATTTTTGTAATCGGATAAACTAGATCAGATATTATGTATTTTTCAGCAATAACTTTAAGTTTAAATATGTTTCGGGTTCGCGCGGTTAATTTGTTCTTAGGTTAAAAACAGAGACAATGTACTCGTGATCGTGATCACCTAGAACCTTTTTATTCTTTCTTCATTTAATCATTTAGTTTTAAATAGTTTAAAATTCAAATGTAACGGAAGTAACGAATTTTCGCGCTTATTCCTTATAAATCAATCGAAAAGCAATCTTTGGCTGTTTCAAGCATCATTTTTTTAAGAGTAGAAGATAGATATCAGTATAATTACGAAGTTCCAATAGTATCATAATATTCTGATTTTAGGTTATTAAAATATTATATTGCCACTCTTAACAAAAAATTGTATTTCTGCCCTGCGGCTGGAAAGCGCCAACTTTCTGAAAACGAAGTTGCCGCTTTCCGGCGACGTCGAGCAGAAAAATAGTATACGCACCTCGGGAAGTAAAATGGCAAGCCCATCAGCCTTCGGCTCAGGTGTCAATTTACACGAGCTATGAGCTTGCCACTATTTTTTCTCCCTAGGTACGTAATATACTATTTTTATTCTTATATATTTTTATTTTGTGGTCAGTATCGTTTGTAAAATAAAAGTAATTGTTTTTGATAATGATTACTAATTATTGCATGTACATTTTAGCATTAGCACATCTTTGTGCTGAAGCTTTAAAATTTGTTGCGCGCTGAGCGCGCATGAATGTCATTCTAGTTTACTCAAATTTTACATCATATATAAAGATTTTAAAAGCATTTCCGACCTAAAATTAGTTGACAGAATATCTAATCCGAATTTATCATTTATAAATACTCGAACTTTCTGCCTTTGATGCTAAATTAAAAACAGAGAAAATGTCACAGAAATATTTTTATTTTGTTTTCCACACGCACTGACGGAATTGATTTCTCTTCTGCATAAAAATGCAAATGTAAACACTGATTCGGCAAACTAAATTAAGGCCTCTGCTTAAGTGATAGTATATCTAGATTTTAGAAATTTTAGCCATTAACAGCAGCGGCGCGGGTTACGCGGCACAACGAGCGATAATAGGGAGGTTTTTTTGAATCGAGAGGAGAGGAGTTCGGAATAGAGGGAGGGCGGGAGAGCCGGGAGCACTGTCTTGAAACTTCCTTGGGCGTTTGAAAGTTTCCATATCGCGGGAGGCAGGAGTACGCACCTGCTGCAAAGTTCATAAAGCGCGCGGTTCATAAAGCCCACGGCGGTCTCGAGACGTCGTCGCGGGGGAATTCAGCACTTGTTATCGTATCGGGAACTAGCGCGCGGTAAATCCATTAGCGTACGCCGACGCGCAAAATGCGTGTGTACCTTTTCAGCGACTACGCACACGTAACAATCCAGTCAAAATATCATTTTTAGGAAAATCGGACAATTCGATACGTTGGCAAACAAAAAAAAAAAAAAAAAACTTTTCAATTGGGAGACTTTTAGTTGTAGATGATTTTTTTCCATCTCCCTTCAGAGACACTCGTATAAAAATATAACCAAAATGTAACTGCTTTTTTTATAATTTAGCAATTTAACAGAACTTTCTACCCGCGTTGAGGCTTTGGGTTGTTGTCAGATGTTGGGGGTACTCTCAGGAAGCGATTCCAAAAAAATGTCTGTATGTCCTATTTCCCAAAATGGCCTGTTTTTGAGCTTTACCGACTAGACTATAAGCACTTGGGCGCAGGCCTCGCAAGAGTATACTCAAACAATTTGCCCCGCAGCAAGTTGCGCCAAGCGGGAAGCCATATTAATTGTCGGCACTTGAGAGTTTCATTAAGTCGCAAACCCGCTCGATCACTGTCATCCTAAAGCCTAAGACAACCATATCCGAATTTACAGCCTTTAATTGCCCCGATTCGCTCATTTTTGTACTTTCCTTTCTTTTCACTTAGAATTACTATTATAGAAAAAAAATGTATTCTTTCCGAATATAATTTATTCTAGCGGAAACCTTCTTATCAACTCCTTAAATTATAGATTGCTACTAGCATAATCGGGATACCGTATAATGTTGGGAAGCGTTTAAAACTTTATCGGGATTTTCTAATTATAAGTTACATTGTGTATGAAATGTTCAATTTATTCATTACTACCTCGTGAGACTGTAATTTGTAGTTTATGTTGAATGCGATCATCGACTTTACAATTTTGTCCTGAAAGAATTAGCATTTTGAATTATTTTGCAAATAGGAATTTGCATGATAATAATCATTGGAATACCAAAAATTGAGTTTCGTGATAGGTGGATTGCGAATCCGTAATTGAATTAGTATTAAAATGACCATTAATTAGGTTATTATTCGTAATTGGGTTATTAAAACGATCGTTAACTTGGTTATCGGTCAGTAATTAGGTTATAGGATTATGTAACTATATAATGGTCACTATTGATTAATAAAAAGATTCTATTATTATTCACTACCTGTTATTAAAAACCTTTTGGAATTGGGTCAGCGATTCGTCTCAGATGCTTTTCCTCTTTTTTGTCTCAACGTAGCAGTTATTTTAATTTAATTCAGGATGATTGTTCGATAGTATTGATTAATAATGTAACTATCTACCTTTATTGAATTATTTTATAATAACTTTATAAATTGTTTTACTATTAACTATTAACAAGTAAAAACTTACGAACTAGCTGCAAAAATTTGATATTAAAACAATCGACTTTATAATATATTATTTTAAATAAAATCACGACTAATTATTTAAAACTATAATACCGTTCGGTAAAAACAAGATTGGAAACATTAATGTGATTTTAAAACTTTTTTGAGAATTCTTCAATCTAATATAAAATATGTTTCAATTATATTAGATAACCAGAGCAAATACGCATGTTGTATCTTATAAAATAAGTTTTATAAGGATTTTATGCTATTCTCATAAAAATATCGTACAAAATCCTAATAAATAATTAATAAATAAATAATACATAAATAATTAATAAAACTAAAATTCTAAGATTAATATTATATCACGGGCAAAATAGTAAATAGTAACAGTGATTTTTTAAAATTTATTTAAAACATTATGTTTTAAAATAATATTAGTTAACCAATCCATTTCTTTAACTTTTTCTTATAATTTTTGATGATGTCTAAAATTTGGGACTGGTCATATTCTACACAAATTTATTGTACACGATTGTACTATCGGATAGTAAATTAATATTTACTTACGATATTACGATCGTGTACAATAAATTTGTATGACCAGTCCCTAAAATTTTGAAATTCAGATTAGATTGATGGACAATTAAATACTTGTATTGCTTTAATGTGGTTATCTTTATTAACAGCGTTTAAGCACTTAAATGGTGTTATAAGTTTATTTCTGGTTATGCTGACGTTTAACGCATAATCAGATGTTTTGTAACGAGGTGATTCTCCGTACTTATTCATTTTGTTTCTAATTTTCTACCAAATATGATCAGTTGAGATAATAGCTTTTTCATCTGCATAGGAAATCGTACTGTCAGTTCTGTCTGTCAGTGAGTTGTTAACAAAACTTATGAATAAAATAAAAGTGCTCTAAACGTGAGCCTTAATTACAGGAGAAATATTTTAATAATGAAAATATAAATTGAAAAAAGTTTAACTTTACAAGAATTTTATAAAATGAAATAGAAATTTTTAACTTTTAAACAAATTGTTAGCTTTGCAATTAAGTTTTGTTGCTAGTGAAGAAAGCTGGTAAAGCAACTTGTTTACGATATCTGGAAATTAAAATTTAAGATGCGTACACAGCAAATGACGGTATTAAGTAAAGATTAGTTATAAAATTATATATAACTACAAGTTTTTCTTTAAAACTCTGATATTTAGACATTTTTTTTAAGAATAATTAAATTTTTAGTCGAAATATAAAGTATAAGTTTCATTAAAAAAGCAAGTGAGAAAAGAACAGTTTGCTTGAAAGTTCAGTTAGCGTTTACGTATCTTTGGCATAATATTACCGAGTGCAAAAATACTTCTCAAAGTACGTTTCTTAAAGAAAAGTTCTTTGACGAAAATTTCATTTGCATTCAAGGTATCGCAATCGAGTTTTTCTCCCCTCTACCTTGTGCTTAATGAAATTATGCTAAAGCATGCTCCGGCAAATTTCTCTCCCCCAGCTCGAAATCTCGCTAGTAAAAGTATAATCTTGAAACATTAGATCTATACTTAGCAGCACATGTATAATATTTCTCGAAATTTTCCAACTGAACTTTTCCTCTCTCTCTCTCTCTCTCGCTCCGGTTTTTTATGGGCGAATTACGTTTACGAGATCAGAAATTATGTAAGATCAAAGTCGGGAACGCGGGCCGGGGAAGGGAGGTGGGGGAAAAAGAAGAATGAAATTAAACAGACGACGTAGAGATCGAGGCCCGCCTGCATTACACTAATGACATGACTGTTCGCGAGTTTTCATCCGTAGCGTAAATTATATATGCAAACTTATCTTCCGCCTTCGTGAACGATCCACCGCGCGTCTTTCCTCCCCGTATAATAAGGTTTTCTCGTCTTCTTTCACACTTGTACGGCCGATGAATGAATGAATGAGTGAAGCATGGGCCAATCTCGTTCGTCCGAGCCTGACGCGAATTAACAGCCTGAACAATTAAAGCCTCGAGATGAATAATCAGCCCGGCGAAGAATAATTAAAACTTGCAAATTAAGAAAAATGCTTCCTCAGCTGTTATATTATAAGCTTTAAATTTTCATAAAGAGGAGAAAAAAAATTATAAGAGGCGTGGAAAATACGTAATGTATAATCTAGTAATTTCTGTTTTTACTTAATTATGTTATATAGAAGCAACTTTTTTCGCTTCCAACTTTGTTCTCTCAAAAATGATGCCGCCAAAATTCTTGACCAAACTTCTTTTTAGCCCCTCGAAGCAGCATTTTTCTTTATTTCATTGGGCTCGAAAGTAGCAAAAGATGTCGAAAGAAAAGAAAAAAGGCGGTTTTAGGTTCTTTTAATAAACTGCGACTTCCAGCCTTGCGCGCGAAGAAATCTATATACGTAGGTATCCGAGAGAAGGCGAGCAAGAGAGAGGGAGAGAAAAAAAAGGAACTGGAACTGATCCCGGGGTAGGCTCATCTTGGGCGCGATCGATCATTTTTTATGAGGAGATAAGATAAAAAAAGGAAAGAGCAGAGTCGAGGCGCGCGACGCCGGAAAAGGAATGAGCCCTCTATTTTCTCGTTTTACCGCGACAAATCCGCAGCGTTCATCGTCGTTTTCTTGCAAGCCTCCCCTTCGCGAAAGACATTTCCATTCGATCTTGCGACCCTAAGATATTCGTTACCTTGATCGGTTATCTTTCATATACGACCTGAACATTAACCGAAAAATTGCCGAAAGAGAATCGAGCCGTTACAAGTTGGTTATTACGAGCCGAGGCTATATAGGAACGGAAATTCCTGATACAGAGTTAGTTTTGACAGGGAAAAAATAGCTGCTCGCGCCATGAGCATGCACGTTTGACGTAAGCGAGATAGGTGAGACTATTTGCAACTATTTTTCGAAATTAATGAAATTTTTTAAAATTTCCTTCAAGCGATCGAGGAATTTTATGGAATTTTATCGAAAATTTCAGAGCAGCCCAATTCGAGCTATGATATTTCTGTAATTCCAGCTATTTTCGAAGGAAAAGCTGATCGATTAGCGCAAAACGGCAATAGAAATAAAATTTCATTTCATCAGCTCGAGGAGGCTCCTCCTCGATTTAACTGGATTCGAATGCTTCCTCGGTAGATAAATATATAGAACGGGATACAGAAATAGCACAAGTCTATACGGCGTTAATGGAGTCGTGCAAAGAATTGTTATATGCTCTTAATACTCTCCAGTATGAAGGTAGCTCCCAGTACATCAGCTCTGAGCTGATCGATGACTAATGTTTTTTCCGGGATTAAATTGCAGAGTTTGAGAAATGCGCGTATACGTGCTTATAAGATACGTGACATATCTCTTCTTTCACGCACGACGATGTCGCCAGGGTGGAGAAGCAGAAAAGCAGAGGAGCTCTATATAGAGATTCAGTCGGAGCCGTGGTCAGTGCTTTTTCTTACGGCAAATCCGCTCTTTCTGTACCGGCGATTCCCATTTTATAACTCCTTTCTGTTCGAACGGCTGGGCTGGGCGGGGGAGGAGTACCGGGAGGAAAGAGACCGAGCGAGGGAGCTACGAGTTTGTGCAGGATACGATACGCCGAGACTCTGAATAACGAAAGCACAAATGACAAAACTTGGAGTTTCAAGAAAGTTTCATGCGGAAGATTGAATTCAATAAAGAATAAGAAATCTGAGCCGTGATTTCAGGTCATGATATTATTAGCCTTCTGCGGATTATAAATTCTCTTGCAGATATATATATATATATATCTGCTACTCGTCCAGAAATAAAAGCCCACTCCGGGCTCTAACTCGCTAACGGCCGCTCCGCTGCAAGAAAAAAATAGCTGAATATTGTATAACGGAATTAGCAAAGGGACGTCCTATCAATCATGCAAAGTAGCTTAAAATATTGACGCGAGTTCATTTTAGAGCGGATAATAATTTATTATGAAAAATCGACTCGAATCGAATGATCGTTTCCTCGTTCTTGTTTTGACGCGTCAGCAGATATAAACGAGGAAGTGATGAAACAAGTGAATAAACAAAGGAGCTTTTGCTTGATAGATTTGCGCAAAAAGAGGAAAAAGATATTTCCTGGTAATAGAAAAAGGTTTTGCAAAGCGTAGCATTAATAAGAGACAAGTCTGGGCTAATTAACAAAAATGACAGGCTAAGTAGCATCGGTGTCGGTGTCGGGGGGGGGGGGGGGGAGAAAAAAGGGCCGAGAACGAGGGCCGAGAAAGAGAGCCGTCTAACAAGAAAGAATGAAATGAAAGTAAGATAAAGCTTTCTCAGGCGCTTAGACGTTGGGGAGTTATTCCTGATCCGTGAGCTCCGTTGCTTCCCGCTCGCGTCGCTGCTCACGTGCGCACCGAGTAATTTGTCTCGATTAAAGCGGGCGGAAGCAGGGAGCAGGGAGCGAGAGCCTGCCACAAAAGGAGGAGCAGCAGCAAACAAACGAAGCGCTGCGAGTAAGCTAATCAGCTGTAAAAGGATCGGCACCGCCGCGGTAAATACTCGGGGATTGAGAAATATCCTCAAATTTCGGTTTAATTAGAGAAAAATGCGGCGATCCTATTGGAAAAAGGTCATGCAGCAGCGAAGCAAAACGCGACAAGCATTTTACTCGGGGCAGCCTAGTTAACTCGAGAAAATCCCGGCGCGTTCGCGACGACAGGCGAGAACTTGGCATTCCCGAGCGAGGCGTCGAATTCCGCAATCTGAATTTCCAAGACAATCCGAGAGCGCTGCCTGTACAGCAACAGCAGCAGCGGCAGCAGCAGCATTAGCTCAATTCCAATGCTCGCCAAGATGCCCGAGAATGTGCCATTGGGTATTAATAAAAGAGCAGAAATCTAATCTTGCTCGATAAAACTCTATTATAGTCATTTTTAGATTTTTATTCCGAGTCGCCGGCAGTAAAAAATCTCATTTACTTTTATCACTCCGAGTTTCGCTGCCTCAAAACACAAGGCAAAGAGATGGATGAAATAAGGATGATAAAATGAAGAGATCGTGCTCGCGAAAGAGACGGAAAGAAGAGTAGCGCGTGCAGATTAGTTTCATGCACGACAATCGTAAAAGTCACGAGATGCGACGTGCCGGTAACTTCTTGCTTCAGAATCTCTGCCGCCGCAACCTTACCTAATTTTCCTTTTACTTCCCTTTCTTTAACTCTTCGAGTCGCGCATAACTTTAAATTTCCTTTTTAACCGAACTCGAACTTTACTTCCCCCTTAAGAAAAAGCGCCGCTTAACATGAGAATTTTTTTTTATTTAATTCGACATTTTAATAATTCCTCGTGCGATTAGGACGATAACCCGGAATGAAAATTTTAAAGTCGAAGCCACGAAGTACGAGGAGTATCGTAATTAATGAATGGCGGAGGGAGGGAGGGAGGAAAAAAAAAGAATTTAGCAGACTTGTTTTTGTAGCTCGGCACGCTCGGCGATCATAATTTACGCTTGCGCATACCTGGCGAAACTCTGAATTTTTACGGGCGATAAATCTCGATGAATATTTCATTAATTTGCAAGCTTGATGCTGCTTTGGCCTCGATTCTCTTAGTTTCGCCGCGGCGAGCCCTTGGCTGACCAAAACTTTCGGCCGGCCAATTTTTCCCATCAATTTATGGCCGCCGCCGGCCGCTTTCCCACTTTTCAGCTGATTTGCAGTGATTTTTTTATTGCCCGGCGCCTGCGCTAAGCTCGCTGCGCAAAACAGTTAAACGAGAGAGGCTTTCAACGGGACTTTGCCTCTTCTCCTCTTCTCCTCTCCTTCCTCCTTCCCAGTCGGATCGGATATAATTATTACGCGCCCGGCCGACCTAACAAATGCGAGCGACAAAACTTTATGAAATCCTAGACTCTATTCGAGCTTTTTTCCAATTTGCCGTTTTTTTTAATTACTCGATGCTGCTGCACTCTTCGTAAACATTTTATTGGTCTGCTGGCGATCGGCTAAAACAGCAGGCGTGCCAAGGCAGCTTTTCCAAAGCGAAATTCATCAACGGAATTTAGAGAACGGCCTCTGGGCATAACTACGAGCATAAATACTGGCAAATGAATACGTTGGCAAACACGAGATGAGAAACATGCGTATTTGCACGCGGAGGCCCGAGCGCCTCCGCGCTCCGTGTACCAAACGGCTATGATAAACCTTAATTTTTCATTTCATTTATATATATATACCTGTACATACAGTCAAATTAAAGGATTGCACTTTTAATAAATATTAGAATCGCTTCAGAAAACAGCATTTTAGCCTGAAAAGCAATCCAGTTTCATGATGTTTCTTCAGCAATCGATATAGGTACCCGTAAAAGAAACCCGCACGCGTACCTGTGGTTCGTAGAAAAAAAAAAAACATTATATGCACTGAAAAATCAAATTTTATTCCACGAAGCTCGGGAAATAAATAAACTTTTCGTTTCAACTGTATTTACAAAACGCGAATATTTGTTTAATTTGCATCAGATTTAATAGAGTTCCCCGCGCAACTTTTATTTGCCCTCACATTATTGAGCATCCACGGCTGATCCCGAACAAAAGTGAAGACGGCAGTATTGGCGCCGGGACGAAGCACTAATTAGTTTTCGATGTCGTTCGACAATCGGTTTATTCGGGCCTTCTTTGTATTGCTCGCGTACACCGCTTATGTTCGAATCAGTCAAGACTATGCAGAGCATTCCGAAGGAAACAAGAGAAAGCTCAGATTTCAAAGCTGTCGGCTTTCAACTGCAGACGGATCGATACTGGCAATGCATTCCGACTGTAGCTCTCTGCCGGCTTTCAAAGTTTCCTCCCTCTCCCTCTCCCTTTCTCCCTCCCCTCTCTTTCTCTCTTTCTCTCTCTCTCTCTCTCTCCTCTCTTTCTCCACCTTTTGTATTCGAGTTGCAAATAAATGAATATTTATCCACCTATCTATCTATCCATGTCGCGGTGCCTGATGTATTATGCGAATCGGAAGGAGACACGGAGAAAAATCGGCAGTTGAGACATTTTCAGCCTCATAATTGTCGCAAGTCATTCGAATGTATAATTGCGCAATATATTTTTAGCTCGGTGGCCTTGCCGCAGGAAAAAAATAAAGAGATAGAACAAGGCAAAGGAAATGCGAAGGCGGATGTTACTTATACCCCAGCGACCATTACGAGGCCCCATAATCCCAAGTCGGCCCACGACAAAGCTAATGCTCCTCCCCCTTTTTCTTCCTCGTAACGAGAACAAGTGGCGCGTTCGCGTTCATCGTCATCTTAACTCCGCGTTGTCTTTTTCACCCGGCCTCGGGAAACCTCTGCTTTACAGCCGAAAACATTATTTTGCTTTGTTTTTAGTCCTCAAATCCATTTATCTGCTGGCTGCCATGCAAAACTCAAAAATTTACATTTCACGACGGATCTCAACCTGGAATTATGTAACGCCAATAAAAGGCCCTCTGCAGAATATTCTCTTGAATAATCGAGGAAAAAGGGACCCTCAATCTGGTGATGCTACTTTAAAGCAGAGCTAGACTTTTCAGAGTCCTTTATTGAGCTTCGTTAGTTGAGTACTGCATTATAAGTGATGCAAAGCAATTAGCCTTCCTATTCATTTTGCTTAATTGAATATTTTAATAGTCATCGCGGCAGTGGCAGTTTTTTCTCGTTCAATGACCAGAACAAGCTGAAAACAGTCGAGTTCACTTACATCGAGATTTTATTTACAATCTCTGCACAAATAAATCTTGATTAAATTAACATAGCAATAATAATTTCAAGTTATATTTTTTCCAGAGAATTTTGTAAATAAATAAATACAGTAACCAGGGAAATTACGTAAATTTTAAATCATATAAAATCATAAATCAATAATTAACAAATAAATATTAAATAATTGATAGACTGCTAAAGTTTACCCAATATATTGTAATTATTTTTATGTAAATAATAATTTAAATACAGTTCATGCAATCTAGATAGCGAGTTGGAGGTAGCTTGGAAAATTATAAAAATAACGGAATATTGTTGACTTTGCATGACGTATGAGATCGATTGTAATTGGTTTTTCTTCATTTGCTGTGTAAATGAAAAACCGAAACAAAAGTAAACAGAAAATTACGTAAAATTAAATTTATCGACGAACTTGTATAGACGATCTATATATAGCCCATCTAATCAGTTTGTCAAAAAATACTCGGATTAAAATTTTAATAAACATGGAGGTAATTTTTTTTTGAAGAAAGATATATAATATAATAGCTTCATTTTTGCAAACTCGAAAACTTGTTAGATACTTTTATGGAATAAAAAAAATTAACTGTACAAATAAAGCAGTTTTTACATATCAAAAGACGAGCTTGCAGAATTATTGATCTGGAGCCTTCGGCGTCATCTATCGCGAAAGCTAAATTTTGTTTGTCCTAGTTTTTTTTTAAAAGCCAGTCATCTAAATTTCAGTTCGAGCAGGCAAATGCCTGTGCTTTTGATCGCTGCAAAAATTCGAAATATTGAATCTGATACAGTTGATTGACGTAGACACAGAAAGGGCTAGATTGAGAGAGGTATTACCGAATCTCCGCTGAAGCCGCCTCTGACCCGAAAGATAAACGAACTAGATAAATAGATGAATTTCGGTCAAAAGTCAAGCTGAAAATATTGTATTTAAAAGTTTAAAGAGCCATAGAAAAGATATATATATATATATATAGATATAATGCAGTCCGTAAGATCATTTCATTGTCCTTAAGCTAGTATTGTGTTATGGAATAAGCCGCGCGTCACACTAATCTTGGGTTTTTGTTACTTTACGCCGGTATTAAATCCATCTTTCAATGAAAAGGTGGAGATTATTTTTCTTCTTTTTTGCGGAGCGGCGAGCGAGAGAAAATCCGAGGAAACGGAAACGAGCTAACGCTTCGGATTTATCCGGATTATGATCTTTCTTAACCCGGAATAAATCGATGTGGCGATCTTAAGAGAATTAGTATATAGAGTTTTATTTGGCGAGGAGTCGAAATTTCGGAAATTTCGGTATTTCCTAGAGCCGGGCCCGGGCGGATAGTCAACAAGTTAACAAGGTGCGCGTACGCATCAATGGGCCAGGTTTCCTTGGCTTCGCTGATTGAAAGTGCGGTGCGCGAGCGACGTTGATTGCATAACTTGAGCCGCGCAATCTATCACAAGAGCCCGGAGCGCCGGAGCCCCTTTAACCCCTTTAGCTGCCTGGAGCATTGCGCACACCTTAAATAACCGGACGTGAGTGCACTCTTTCCCCTTTGTCTCTCGTCGCGAGACGAATGGCCCCGTTAATGGACTATTAATTTTTATCGAGATTTTTTTTTCCTTCTTTCGAGTTTTTTCAGTTTTTCCGCAGTACCGCCGCGCGGCTTACGGCTGAGGGATACAGCAGGGGGAGGATAGCCGGGAAAAAGAGGATAACACGGGCTTGTCGGCCGGAAATACGAGAAAAAGAAGAGGAAGAAGAAGCCTGAGCAGTTCTTTCCATTCTCCCCGCTAAAGGAGAATAGACGGCCTGGAATATAACGAGGATTAGGGACTAGAGAGAAGAAGGGAGGGAGGGAGGGAGGGAGGGAGGCGCGACCGAGATTCCGCCACGTCTTGCCGCGGGTATATAAGCCAGTGCGCGCAACGAGTTGTATATTTCAGCAGCGAAAAACTCGAGGAGGCTCGGAATTTTTCGAAAAACAATCCGGCGCGCCCTTTCCTTTCGACTCTGGGGGGGACTGGAGGGACCGGAGGGAGCGGAGGGAAGGCGCCTCGAGCCGCTGATTAGAATTACGCGCGGAACACCTGCAACAGCCCAATTACGAATCGCCGAGCATCCCGGAATAATTAACATTAACTTTCCTTAATGTCGCATTCGTGCGACCGAGTCTCGGAGAATTACAACTCTCAAAGGCTTTAATGGATAGCCGTAAATAATTTTCCAAGTAGCGGAGCGAAGAAATTAATTAAAATTCGCCTCCTTCCGGGCTTACCCAATCGAATGGATTTAATTTTTCCGCTAATTTATTAGGAAAAGCCGCAGCTTCAGGGGGATATTTTACATCGGCGCGTCTATTGAATTATTTTCATATCACTCGCTCGATATTCACGGCATTTTGAGCAGCTGTCCACGGATTGCCCGTGGAATAATTATTAATTTTATCCTCATTGTGCGGCATTAATATTCCACTCGCTAATGTATTATTTATCTACTTTAAAGCATTATTAAAACAATGTTCATTAACATTAATTTCAATAGGCTATTGTGCCGGCGCATAATTAATTCAGAAAATCTCTAGGTTGAAAGAATTCAGTTTTATCAGGGACTCTAATAATAATTGGCCAAGTCTAAACGAGCAGGTGCATCTTGCCGCACCTGCTCGTTTAGATCCTCCCCCGTGGCAAAAATCTCGTTTCATTGTCGCCTGTTCCGGCGCCAGGAGAAAATGAAAATGGAAAAGGCGTTATACGTATAGCCCAGCTGGATAAGATACAAGGACGAGGAAGCAGGAAAAATGAGGCGTCATTTCTGTCGCGAAAGCCAAACGGAGAAGGAATCTCTGCTTTTATTTAATAGCGCCCTCCCCGCACGCACGCAGCTAGCAAAAAAACTTTTTAAATGAGACGTGCAAGTAATCGTAATAACTCTTTAACCGTAAGCCTAGAAAGAAAGACAATGATAAACGGCCCTGTGCGCGCTTCTCCAGGTTATTGCAGCGGCCGCGATGCCGCGAACTAATGTGACGTGGATCTGCAACGATGACTTATGGAGTATGGCGGCAGAAAGCGACAAGTTTCAATTGCCCCGCGGGAGCAAAACGTAACAGTAGCTGGCAGTGCTTTGCTGCAGCGTCGACGAGTATTTATCGAGTGATAGACACGGGGATTTATTAGTATTTATTAGCGAGCTTTGCCAGAGGCCAAGCGCGCCTCCTTCGAGCACAGCTCGCCCTTTATCTTAGTTGAATAACTGTCGTTCATCCGACAGATCGACTAAGAATCATCAATCTTTGAAATATGACTAATGATAATCTCGATACGTAAAGCTTACGCGTAATCTACCTGACGTTTAAAGCGTTTATACTTGAATTTTTTTCCCGAGCCAAGCATTATTCGAAAGCGATACGGAGAAAATAATTTGACAGGATAAAGTGTATTTTTGTCGAATGAGCGACAGGTTGTTAAAGCCGGGAAGAGTGATGCTGACAAATGTCGAAAAATTTTCCGAGAAAGAAAAAGCCGGCTTCAACGGCCCAAAGATTTATTCCGCTTTCCAGTTTCAGTCAAAAGTTGGCTTACAACTTTTTTAAACTAAGCAATCCCCTAATTTTCTATCGAGTAACTTAAAGCTTTTATTACCTTTCGAATGTTTTCACTCATTGTCAAGCTACAAATTTTTTGCGTGTAAATCAATTAGAATTTATTACTTCACTTTCATGTATACACATAGAATATAGATATTTTTTAACAGATATACGCGTATGTACATGTACGTCATGTTTTTCGACCAACCGCTTTTAACGTACCAGCTGAAACGGTATTTTTTAGTCCATTTTATATTGTAATAAAATTTTCTTTCACAGAGTTCAGTTTTTTTAAACTTTTTTATATACGTTCAAGTTAATATTCTTTTAACTTTTTGATATATTTTTGAAAGGCTTTTACTTTTTCACAATATAATGGGTTGTGGTACCTTTTCTTTTAATATTCGGTAAATTCATCTTAAATATATTTATTTACAAGAGAAATTTAAAGCTATTTCATTAAATTAAGGAGCGTCTTACACGAAATATAGACTATATTTTCTAATTTTATATTTCAACAATTTAAGGTTTAATAATCTGACTGGAAATATATGTTAAAGAGGTGTTCCCTACGAACCGAATAAAAATTTAAAAGCTGTAAATATCATTCAACAAATGCAGATATAGTTCATTAAAAATATAATTGTTTAAAACATGGGAATGTTTTTTGTTTTTCATTCAATTTTAATTTGGAAGGTTTCATTTTCTTCCTTATTCAATTTCAGGGGGAGTTACCAATGCAAAAACTAGGATATTTTCAAATCCGGTAAAGTTATATTCACTTGTTTATAGATTTCAATGATAAATCTAAAAACAAGTGAATATAACTTTACCGGTGCAAGACCCTCCTTAAATTAATAGAATTATATTTTCTTGTTGCATATTTCAAATATTTCTGCTCTAAACAGTTTAAAGTGGTTTCTTAGAATTTTTATGCATAGGATGTCTCATATTTTGATATACTTTAAACGTATTCTAATCAGCGTTCATATAAAAGTTCTTTTGCATATGAAAGGGCAGTGCAAAAATTATGTATAATGCAAGGCAGCTTTAATATCAAGAAGAAATATGAAGCCATTTAAGTTAAATGTATAGCAAATACAGAGCGTTTAAAAATTAACAAGGAATATAATAAAAAAAAATGTTTATCTAAACTATTATCTTTTATTGAGCGTTTTTTTTTCATCACAGAGTCCTGCAATAATTACTACGGCTAAATAATTCATGTGCTTCTCTCTGGCACTTCAAAGATAAATAAAATTTTAATTTAATTGAGTAAACGCGCATTACACTGATTACTTAATTTAATATCCGTTTATAAAATACACTGGACAGAGATCTTCTTTTGTAGAAACGTTGACGCAGTGTACGTGAGCTATGGACACAACATAGCCTCGTTAGGAAAATGTTTAATTTCGATATTAAAGATTAATCTTTCATGCGCAGCAGTCTTGCAGCAGGATTTTTTACTCTTGTTAAAGAGGATTAGTTTATTAATTTTTTCGTGCTTGCGTTTTTCTCGTGATCGCGTCGCGCGCTCGCACGCACACTTACATGACTGCACACTCGATGTGCAGTTTTTTCTCTACCTAATAGTTATTGATATGGCAGCGAGTCTAGTTGACAGGTTTTTTTCTTCTCCTTGCGTCTTTCAGACGCAAAATCAAAAGCGAAGGACTTTGCCAATTAGAAATGGATCAGTGTCGACCTCAAGCGGCCATCGGAGTAACCTTTGGAAATTAGCTACATGGCTACCGACCGCGATAATCTCGAGCGTTTTCTGCCCTGCTTCTATTCGCAGAAATACGAATATGTTGAATGAACCAGTTTTCCAAGTTTAATAAAATCTCTGTCGAACAGTCATTCTCGAGACTATATCAAAACTGGCTGCAGTGAGGGAAAAAGTGCAGCGTAGGAAAAAATTAATTTATTACCTTTATTGAGAGTGAAAGATTATCGCGGCGAAGATAAAAAGCCAGCATTTACTTTGTAAAGTGTTCGTAAATTTAGCATACTGCTCGATAATAGCAGAGTGAAAAAGAAAAAAAAAAAAGCAGCCGATATCATAAAGAGTCGAATGTGCGCACGTAATGATTTTTTTACGTATACGGACTAGCCAGTTGAATGAATAATTTCGCATCGAGGCAAAGAAATGAATGCGATTACTAAACAGCCGCGTTGTCGTTCGCAGAAGGCTTCTTTTTGTTGCGCCGTTATGCAAAATAGCACGAAAATTTACTGTTTCCCGTGAGGCGCGCGCGCGCGCATTTTGCGGGCCATTTTGCGCTCGCCGAAAAAGAATCTTATAAGAGCCACCGAAAAAAAGGCACGCCACTTGATCAGTTCGACACTTGTTGATTCAAGTGAAAATTTCCAACATTTATCGGTCCACATTGGCGGATCAAAATAAAAGAGGCATTCCTTCTTTTACTCGAGACTTTTATTGGATTACGTTATTAAATCTTGGATGGCCGGAAAAGAACTTGTATAGTTTACCGATAGAGAATAAGAGAAATCAAAAGCAAAGTTGGGCTGATTTAATTTTTTGTTTAATTGCCAGTGCTATCGAAGCTTAATCAATTGCTTTTTCATTTTCGTCTCATCATTAGACGTTCATTTTGATATAACTTTATATAAGAAATTCAATTAAAACTTTGTAATCCGAGATATTTTCGCCGCGTCTAGTTTATTAGCAAATTTATATAAGAAAAACTTTTTTTTCAATAATGTAAAAAATACGAATGATGAAAGAAACTACTTATTCACGGATCGGTATTCGGTAATTTTCTGGAAAATTTCCTCCTGAGGTTAAATAATAAATAATAAAAGAATTAAAATGGTTCGAGCAGCGAAATCGTCGGCGGTTGGCTTATTCTTGTTATTGGCTCGTGCCGATCGCAAATCCCGCAGTTTCATGACCCGCGCGGGTCAGTACGCCTATCTAATTGGATTGCTTAGCAATTCAAAGTCCCAGTACGGAGGTGCTCGCAGCGCAACAGGAGGAGACGAGACGAGACAGTCATCGGCGACTCGCTCTCTCGTGCGTGCACGCTTGCACACCTGTGTGTGAGTCGACGTAGTAGAAATCGATCCCTCATAACGCAGGTAGAGGTGTTTCTCGACTCACCGGCCACTCTTGTAAAACAAATAAAAAATAAATATTACAAAGATAAAGAGCGAGCGAACGAGAGGAGTAAGGCAGACGAGAAAGAGAGAAATATGCCTGCACTCGTCCATTTTTTTCATGATAAAGGATCGACACAGGGCCTCGGACAGATCCGAGCCCCGAGTCTTTTATAGTTATAACTACAAGCAAGCCTTTCGAAAATATCCCTATCATCTCATTCTCACTTTTACTTTCATTCTCTTTTTGAAAATTTTTCATTCCCCAAATAATCTCTTCGCTCGGCTATTATTATATTTATACCTTATAAGTTACAAGTTACCTTGATGCTAAGTGCTCTCTAAATTACACGGCTAATTTTCTCCATTAATAAATCTTATTCACGCTTCAAGAGCCTCGAGTCGAATTCATCGTAGATCTTAAGTATAACAAGTCATTGAGCAGCTACTTTTTTCTACACTTCACAGTCTTCACAGAAAAACTAATGATACCACTTCCTTCCATTCTTTGTCCATATAACTTACCGGTTCCATTCTTTTTACTCTTCTTACGATTATCGAAACTTGTCTGCTTTTCGTCTGTCGAGCAAACATTTTTAATCGGCGAGAGCATTCAAGAATTAAAAATGCACGTTGGACGAGTTCGATATTGGCCGTTTAGATGTAGTTATTAAAGAGAAGAAGCGCGCGTTTTATAATTTAAAGTTCGTTAAGATGCACGACGATCGAGTTGGCTTTTGCTACATCTTTGGATGAAGAGCGTGCAAAGGACAAGGAAAAATGAAGGTATCGGGGCTAAAAGAGGCAGCCGGTAAAAATTTGTCGATGTAACTTGCTATCGGGCGACTCGGTCGATCTCCGACGTTTCAAGAGCTAAATGAAAAGGGTATATATCGCTGTATGCATACGTGTATGCAGCGATCGAGGTCCTTTTTCTTCTCGCCCTCTCCGTCGTTCCTCTTCGCGCTGGCCGCCGCGCTCTCGGAAAAACTGTTGCGTGGCGCGCGCGATCGTTGCGCTCGCTCGACACGCCGCTCGTTGCAAAACTAGTTTACGCGCGCCGGGGCTCATAGGCAGACGCGTGGCGCACGCGCGCAATCAATTTTTGCTTTTCCCGCAGCCGTGAAAAGCCTGCCGAATCGCCGAATCGAAAATCGCGATCAATGTCGTGCCGATGCCGAATGCTCGAAATCAAAATTGACGGTTGGATGACTTTTCGCAACGAATCGCAGGTACCAAAATATTATTCGAAATGTTACATTTCCATGCTTTTGCTTCTAAACTCGGTAAACTAAAAATCTAAGGAAAAAAACTATTTCTCACATCATTCAGCTGTACTTCCACCTGTGTACATAAAAATTGCCTGCAACACACAATCATATCGGTATCATTAAAATTGAGTCTTGCATAAGAACCCAAATGTTTCAGGCTTTAATGATCTTGCTATCTTGAGTCTTCTGCTACTTAATTTGAAGCTTCAAAATTCTTTGTCGAATAATTCTTACAGTAATTACATGCAAGTGACATCAATTGAAAACACCTGGGATATGCTCATATATTTGAATCTTATTATTGATATCTGTGATAACGTATGATTATTCTGATTTCTTATTAAACGGATATTTCTAGCGACGCAAAAAAACTCTAATTTTCATTATGCGCATGTTCTCTTGTGATGAATTTTTTAGTTTTCCATCTTTTGACACATTGTAGATAACTGATTGAAAAAAAGTCTTGTAATGCACGCGACAAATAAAAACTCTTGCCTTTTTTATAAAACTTTTTCACTTAATTGTTGTTTACCTTCAACGCATTAATAATCGAATTTTGCCTTCAAAAATATTCACTATTCAAATTTCGGCAAATTGTCGAGAAATTTTTTAACAAAGCACTTAATAAATATAATAAAGGGGCTTAATTCGGTTCTAGCTAATATTCCAGCTAATATTCAACTTGACACAAAGCACACACAGGAAGTAGGTTTCAGTTTGCTTTTCGAATTGAACAACTAAGCTCGAGACTGTATTTCACAACTAATCAGTTTAATTTCACTTGCAAATCCGCAAATTAGCATTGTAATATAAAATCCGAAAATTATTGCTAACCAAAAGTAAGCCGCTGACTTATAGGCCGGCGAGAAATGTTTTGTAAAGTAGCGCCGAGATGAGGGCGTCGTTTATGCCATCGACGTCGCTCGCGAAGGAAGAGGGCCGATGATCCTATAATCCGGCAGAGCTGTTCTCTCTCGCGCGCGCGAAAGATTCCGGCGACGAGCAGGAAGTGCATATTTTTCTTGGTAAGCTCAGTGCGCGACTGACGGAGAGCCGCCTCGGCAGTCCTAATCCTCGTGCAGCGCAAAACCGGTAACCTCGATTTTTCAATCCGAGAATCGTTATTAACGAGCGCTGACGGGGAGCTTCGGCATTTATAAATCGGAAGTGATTATTAATGAGCGCCTAAGAGATATTCGGCGCACTGCTCTCTTTTCGCAGCTCTCGTTCTCGGTCTTTCGGCTTGTTAATCTGCAGGCTCTTCGGCAGGCAGCGCCGCTCGGCGCCGCCACAACCGATCCTTCCACCCTGTTTGCCCGGCCGGCAAAGCCCGATGAGATTAGCGTTCATCCGCAGTGATCCGCGAGCGGCGTTGGCAAACAGTTATTTTTGCGACTGCATCCTCGTCCCCTCTTTCGCAGCTCCTTCGTCCGTCTGACTGGCTGCCTGACTGAGTTATTAATAGTGGAGGTGCAGGACTGCGGTCAACTTTCAAGGTACTTTCCTTTTCTCTCCGAGAACCGCGTATCCGTATCGTCTTACCCCTCTGGCTAGTGAGAGTCCTTCTTGTCTTTTCTTTACTTTTAATTTGGTAATGGCTTCTTTTTCATTCGGCTCGCGCTAAAACGCTTTTACAGCTAAGGATTTATTGTCGCTTTATTTAAATATTCCGCTTAGCCGAGACTTGATCCATTTCCAGTCTTTTTCCTCGTAAAAATAAAATGAAAATGTTCAAGTTGGAAGTGGATTTTGCGAATGGTAATGGTAATGCTGGTTTGGTAATGGTCGCGCGAGAGTTTTCGAGTTTGGCCTGTCGATAAAAAAAAAGGCTAATGGTATTATTACGCGTTGACGAGCTCATTAAAAAGAATCGCTGAATAGTTTCGCCAGAGATAAAGCATCCGTTGGAAAGGGTGATGAGGCGATAAGCGCACTCGAAAATAAGCGACTTGAGTTGCTCTGGCGTCGGCTGACTCAAGTACGCGGCCGCCGTGAAGAAGCGAGAGACGGCGTAGGTGATGGAGGATGGCGCGGAGTCGATCTCGGCGAACCAAGACGACTGGCGCGACGAGGGCCTCGCCGTCTGGGAGCTCGTCGTCCTGGCCTGCATCCTCTCGGTGACCGTCGTCGGCAACGTCCTCGTCCTCTTCGCCATCTACCTGAGGAGGTGCCGCGGCAGGCGGCAGAGGCTCACCAGGATGCACTTTTTCGTGATGCACCTGAGCATCGCCGACCTCCTCAACGGCCTCCTCAACGTCCTGCCGCAGATGGCCTGGGACATTACCTTTAGGTAACATTTCATCGCTCCTATAATACTCAAACTAGATTAATTTACTTTTAACTTTACTTCGGTGCTTTAGCGATGCTTACCTAAATTAAATCGTTAAACTCTTGGCGTTTAAGCCGCTCGTATTAAAGAATCAGCGACAATCGGAAAACTAAGTGCCGATTGAAACGATCGGGCCGATAATCTTAGAATTAATTTCAGGTACTCGCTAAGCCGATAAAAACCAATTTCAATTGCAAATAACCCCTTAGTGGATAAATCAGCATTTTACTGCATTCACCGCAACTGTAATGACAACTTTCCGAATTTTCGGTAAATTCTCAAAAATCTAATGTAAATTATTGTTGCATCTTTAGGCGGCACTGTAAACAATAAATAGCGCGAATACACTGAACCGATAAGATTTTAGTTGAGTGATATATTTATAACGTTTAAAAAGAAAATCCTAGCAAAGTCTTCGAGTGCATTAAATAAGTCAGATAAGAAATGTAAAGAATCAATAGATTTCAGGGTGGACCGATACTGTGCAAGCTGGTTAAGTACGGGCAACCGTTGGGCTCTTATTTGAGCTCGTACGTCCTCATAGCGACGGCTATCGATAGATACCACGCAATCTGCTATCCGCTCAGTTACTGCAGAACGACGTCGCGTAGGTCAAGAATTACAGTCTACTGCGCTTGGATTCTTGCGCTTCTCTTTTGCGTTCCACAGGTAGGATAACGTGAAAAAAAAACTAAAAACTAAAACTTGTCACTGAATTATTTCTGATTACGATTAGCGAGTAAAGTAAAAAAAAAAATGTCAATCTACAGGTGTTTATATTCTCGTATCAAGAAGCATACAAAGGCGTCTGGGACTGCTGGGCCACATTCGGCGTGGCCTACGGAGAAAGGGCTTACGTCACTTGGTAAGTACCTATCATTAGCGGCGTCGAGGAGGAGCTCGCTCATGTCGCTTACGTCGCTTGTCAATAGGTTCAGCATAACAGTCTTCGTGCTGCCGTTCTGCGTCCTGACTTTCACGTACGCGGAGATCTGCTGCAGCATCTGGCGGAATCGGGAGGTGGTGGTGCTGGCCAGCCTGGAGCGGCAGCAGGCGCTCTCGAAGCAGGCCGGCAACCAAAAGTCCCTGATCTCGAAGGCGAAGATAAACACGGTGAAGCAGACCCTGGCGGTGGTGATTCTGTACGCGGCGACGAGCATACCGTTCATCGGCTGCGAGCTCTGGGCGGCCTGGGATCCGACCGCCGCCTCCAACTCGGCCTTATCCACCGGTGATTATTAAAGCTGCCTTTGTCTCCGAGCGCCGAGGCCCTTTATACTATTTTCTCTACTTATTGTGTTTGCTTTTCTCTTTTCGCTCTTTTTACTCTTTTTACTCTCTTTGCTTTACTCGTTTTTTTTTCTTTTTTTCGTTTTTTCCTTTTTTTCTCTTCTTCTCCTCTCCTTTTGCCCGTCGTTTTACTCTTGCCGCTTTTACACTAAGAGAACCTCTTAATGAAACTTTTCCTCCAAATTCTTCATCTTCTTTTTTAATCTTGCGAGCTTGCGCAAATCTTTCAGACGGTTTTTTTAACAGTTGGATAACTGCCAAAGAAAAGCGCAAGATAAATTAAAAGATTTTACTACAATTACCTTTGAAAAGCTATTCTTTTATTGATTTTTTTCCTTCCTTAATTTTCTTTTAGTTACGAGTTTCTTGTGTTAATTAGGTTTTACTATTTTGTCGCTGCTCAGTAGTTTAACGAGCTGCGTCAACCCCTGGATTTATTTGACGCTTAGCTCCGAGTTGCGAGTCGCACTGACGAAATTTCTGCGCAGCATGATAAAACGCAATCGTTCCTCGAGCTTCGGTAAATATCACAAAGCTTAATTCATTATTTACAAGCTTTGGGCTTTCGTCGTTGTTTGATGTTTTATCATCATTAGCGATCTCTTGTTTATTAAACTTGTATTTATTTTGCAGAAAGGGCTTCGAGCAACCTCAATTCAAACGAAACAAGATCCTCCAAAAGGTCTTCCTTCATCTCTAGGATGTCTCGTGTAACGAGCTTGATCATTTATCGTTCCTATGGGAACGAGAGGAATAGCAAATGATTTCGTGCCTACTACAAAACTACCTGATTCCTGTCAATTTTCAATAGCTTTTATTTTATTGTACTATATATATATATATGTAAGAGAGTTTGTCCATTTTTTATATTTGACTTTATTAAAATTTATTCTTTTTTAAGAAACTGCTATCTCTTTTTAATTAAACGTTCAAACTATTCAAACGGTCAACGGCCGAAAAGACAAAGTCGCTAAAAGTTCGATTAAAAGACAAGTCAGTTGAGAAAGAGCTTTTTCCATTTTCATATTACTTAAAATGGAAAAAGACTCGGGCAAGATGGATCGTCGTCGAGAAACGCTTCCGAGCCTTCGATCGGAAATACTTGGAGCGGCTCGGCGACAGATTCGTCGAGAGAGCTGAACCTCCGAGCATTTGAAAAGAAGCGAGTAGGCGCGGGGGAGTGATTACACTTTGCGTAGTCGCCATGGCTACGCGCGTACACACGACAGGCAGGCATCGATTCGCTCGCGGCGCTGCGGCGCTCACAGGCAAGCGCCCAGGCGACGATGACGGGGCACAAAGGTGCGAGCTTCGTCCACTCGTGCATGAAGGTGCCGGTGGACCCGTACAGCCGGCAGCCGACCCCGCTCTACGAGCGGCCGAACCAGCTGCGCAAGATGCGCAAGCCCGCCGAGCGCTCCCCCAGCAAGGCCAGCACCAGGTAAAAACCTCCTAAGCACCTCGAATTCAGCAGCCGCGTATAACAAATAGCGATTGCAGGAACGAAAGCTCGATGGAGCTGCAGAGCGCGCGCGGCGACTACAACGATTTCATCGATTTCGTCTCGAGCATTCCGGACTACCGCGAGGTGCACCACCTCTCGGACGAGCAGTTTAAGCAGCAGCTCGACTACCTCAAGCGCAGGCAGCGCATGATCCTGAGGAACCTGCGCAACTGCCTGGAGCAGGCCGAGGACGAGCCGAGGCCTCGTCCTTGCTCCGGCAGTCGGCTCGAGCTCAAGGGGAAGCGGTGCAATTTCGAGGAGTCGAGGTCGTACAGCCCGCCCTTGTACCCCTCGGGGAGTTTCTCCTGCCTGGCCGAGGATCAGGACCTCCTTACCTACAGGTGATGACTCGACTTCGAAAAATTCTTTCATTTCTTACAAAACTCTTGAGAAAGTAAAGCAAAAGGAACAATGACTGATGCAGATGGAAGGAAAGGGATGAGCGAAAGGAGGCAAAAGAGACAAAAGAGGCAAAAACCCGGCTGAACGAGGAGATAGTGAAGCAAGATTGGCGCTCGGGCAGCGAGTCGAAAAGCGAGAGCCCCGAGAGCGAGGACTTGGACTTGTGCATGGAGACAAAGAGTTTGCCACCGACGAGTCCGAAGAGGTGGCATCCCACGCTCCCCAAGCCCTTCAGCTTTACTCTCAGGTAAGCTCTCAGAGCTAGAACGAGCTTTTACCCCGTTCCCCGTTGGCTCGGGCCTACATGCAGCGATAATTCTGATGAATCAGGGAGGACGCGGAAAAGTACATGAGCATGGTCGAGCAACAGGCGGCCGAGGAGTGCGAGAAAAGCAGCCCGAGCAAGAAGACTCCGGTGAAGAAGCGGCGTGTAAGGCCGGTGCCTTTGACGTCGAAAATTCCCCTCTACGAGAAACTGATGGCCGCCAAGGAGGAGAGGTAATGCTTCGAAAGATTAGTTCCTTTCCGCGAGAGCAAAGCCCCCCAAATATCTTTTAGAGCGAGATTTGCATGCGTGCCCGCGAGCTTTCCTTCCCCCCTCTCCCGAGAGGCGAGGCTTGTTTGAAAAAAATAAACGAGTAAGAGCTGCCGAAAAGAGTGGCGGAAACGTAATTTACCGAGTAGTGGAAAATAATTTTCCGCCTGCGCCTCCGCTCGGGAGCGAGTGCTTTCACTCGCGGTTAAATCATCCGGGATTGGAAAAAGAAGCGTGATGTGCATCATCGGCACTGCTCGCACTTTCGCAGAAGTCGGCTGGTGCGGGAGGAGAGCGCCTTAAGCCTGCTGTCGCAGGTGCGGCCTTTCAAGCTGGAATGCGATCGGCGCGCGCTGCGGGCTTTGACGCGCTCCAGCCCGGAGCTCAGCAGCGCCTGCAAGAGGATCCGCAACGCCGCCGCCGACGCCCGAGGTGCCACCGCCGCCGCCGCCGACGCCGCAACGTTCAAGGCGAAGCCCGTGCCGAGGAACCTCTTTAGCACCCGAGTCTACGACCGCATGCTCGAGGATGAATATTTTAGGTACGATATTACGCCAGAGGGATTTCGAAGCCGAGCGGGGATCATTCAATTTCGGCCAGATCTCTCTCTCTCTCCCTCTCTCTCTCTCTGCCTGCTCTCGCCAGCTCTCGCTCCGCTGAAACGGATAAAGAATTGGATTATCGTATAAGGCGACACGCTCGCACTTATTTTATTTTATTTCATTTCCTTTTATTCCCGACCGCTAAATTCCAATTAAATTCCTGCGTAACATTCGTCCCTTCGACTTTTCATTTTATCCTTCATTATATTCCCTCTTGTTGGAGAAAAGGTCTTTTCATTTGAAATATTATTCTACATTTGCGATTTCGATTATTCCTTTCGGCTTCCGTCATAATATTTGTTCAGATTCGGATTCAATTTATTCGCGCGTTTTTTTCAATATTTTCAATAAAATACGAGTCAAGTTCCACAAGAGAGCCCAGTAAATGTTATTATCGAAGATAAATATAATGAAACTGGCTCTCAGGAATCTGCAGAAGCGCATCAGGTCGGCGGAGCTGCTCCGCACGTCGTCCCTGCCGCCGTCGATGGCGCGACGCGACCGCTGCAAGTCGGCCAGTCTGCGCTCGTCGGAGCTCGACGGGGACTCGGTGGCCCTGAGTCGCGGCACGCCCCTCGCCTCCGAGAGGTGCAGGTCCTCCGCCATGACCTCGACCCTGCCGCCCCACGGCAACAACCTCGCTGCCATTCTCAGGGCGCAGGCCTCCAGGTTAGCTGATCAAACTCGCCACCTTTCAGAAAAGCCAGCTCGGATTCAGATACAGAAAAGCAAACTCCAATGTCCCCTTTTCAGGGAAAAGCTCGAGCGAGAATTACAGGAAAAACTAGAGGAAAAGCGCCGGGAACGGATGATCCGGCTGCGCAAAGCTCTAATTGGTAGGAAGCCGGCTTGGAGAGCATTGCGATCTGCTGCACGGTAAACATGCTTTAATATTTCGATTTATTCAAAGCTTTGAAAAAAAAAAAAAAAAAAAACAATTAAAAACTCTTGGAATAAATAATACTGATACTTTTACGGGGAAAGCTCGATTCCTTATATTGATAAGAACAAGTCAGTCGAAGTAGGGCTTGAAAGAAGCAACAAGCAAAAAGGAGAGTGTAACAAGTTTAAATGATTGAATATCGTTTGATATTGATAAATAAGGCACGAGCACGAGAGGGACTTGGACTTTCGAGCAATGCTGCGTCGAGACGAGGCGCGAGAACAGGCCGAGCGACATCGCCTCCAAATGGAAATGATGCTCGACCGAGTCACGCAGATCCCGACGCTTTTCGAGCGTTACTCTCAGGTAAGCTTTTCTAATCTTATCTATCTTTTTTTGAAAAGCGCGCGATCCTCCCTTAAAAAAAGTGATGAGCGGCCATGTTGAAGTATTTAAAGGCTTGATTTGATTGGTCAATATAGTTCGAATGTCAGAATTATGAATTCCTTGAATTTTTAAAACCGAATATTGATTTTTAGATAATGAAAAATATTGGAATTGAATTTTCTGCATGGCAGTAATGAATTATAGATAAATGAAACTTCAAAAAATATGTTTGAAATTCGCATAAGGAATAAATTTCTAATATTCATAATAAAATTAGAGCGCACGGAGCGCGCCTGAATGTCGCTTGTATTTTAAAGACGACATTTAAAGACGATCAGTCGCTTACTAAAAGCACCGAGCCCAAGCAAGCACTGTACCATTTCGTACCATTTCGTCTTGAGGATGAGATGATGTTGCAGAGCTTCCAGTCGAGCCTGCGCCTTCGCAAGATGCTGGAGGCGCCCTGCCTGCAGCACTTTCCCAGGCGGAGGAAGCCCAAGCCCAAGCCGAAGCGACAGAGCTCGAGCAGCCTCGAGTCGTACGTCAGCCTGGCGAGCAGCTGCTCCCGGCTCAACTCCTCCGGCTCCTCGGCCAGCACCCTCAGCCGCTCCTCCAGCTCGGGCAAGCACCACTGCAGCAGCGGCAAGAGGAAGAAAAAGACCGAGCGCGGCCCGCTCAAGGTCTCCATCAACGAGAAGGCTGAGCTCATCGAGGACAATCGCCGCGGGCAGCAAGACAGAGACGACATCCAGCAAGTGGGGGGAGGAGCCAGCAGAGGAGCCAGCAGAGGAGCCAGCGGAGGAGTCACCAGACGAACAGATGAGCCAGACTCGCCGACCAAGCCCCTCACTCCCGAGCCACTGATCTGAGCCACTGGCTCCCTTTTTTATATTCTCCCCGACGAACCAACTTTTTCCCTTTCTAGAAAGCTTTTTTTATCGACTCTCGGAGCTTTGAAAGCATCATTTATCCGCCAATTCTTTTATTACTCTCCGCTCTTTTAGCTGACTTTTAATTGCTTGCGGAAAAACATTCGATTTTATATACATTTGCAGAAAAAGCTTTTACTTTGCCACTATTATCCTGCAAACTTTTTAATCGATCCCTATGTTTTTCACTTCGATTTTAAAAACCCTTTCAAATGTTTCAAAATACGGCAAATCCATTAACAAGAAACCTTTTTAGTACTCTTCATTGTTTCTACTGAAAAACATTAAAGATAAGTTGATATGAACAATTATATCAACCTATAACAATTATTATAGAAATCATGTATATTTAGATTGTTTGCATTTGAACATGAAACTAAAATAGTTGTCAAGATTTTATTAAATTTAGTAAATACGTTATTGCAAATTATAAATTTAAATGCTTAATTAGTTACCAATATGTTAATTAAATTAACTTATCAAATGAGTTATATCATATATGTATTATCGTTGTTAAAATGTTATTCTTATTTTTACATTTTATTTCTTGTTTGGAAATCTATATTGTGGTTATTCTTAAAATACTCATTTTTTTTAATGTTTTATCATCGCACAACTATTTACAAGTATATATAGCACAACTTATTATTATGTAATAAATACGATTGTACAAGGAATATTGAAAATTTTCTTCCGAAACCTATATACATTTTCATTGCAATTGCGGTACTTTTATTATTTTACTTATTTATTTAAGTTTATTAATTTATAATATTTTTCACTGAGTCTGGCGTTTGAAGAATCGAAATGGTTTCATAACTATTATAATAATGCGAGGGAGGGGTAAAGGGTCTGAATCCCTTTGTTTTCATTAACAACACAGGAAGCAAGAAAAATAAAAGCAAAGCAAAACATCGACTGGAGGTGGTTCCCGCCTAAAAGATGTAACCTTCTCAATGAATATTAATATCCGAAATAATCTGAAACCATATTTAAAAACATGTATTCAAATCGAATTCGGCATCTGCTTATCTGATTGGATCTTGAAATTGTAACATTGGTATTAATTGAGTAGCATTTTATCTGATTAAAGTTTTGAATTCACAGTAGGCAATTATGGCTAAATTTAGATTTCAATTTGAAAGAGTAGCTTCTTTCTTGTAAGCTTTTTTGATAATTTTGATGTTTTGAAGCTGCTTTTGAACGCGGAAAAAATAAAAGGAATAAAAGTAATAATAGTTGGCATAGTAAAATAACTGATGATTCGTTTTATTAAGAAGTAATAAAAGAGTAAGTAGTATAAAGGGGGAAGGTAGATATAGGATGGCTGTGATCAGTCTGTCATAGTGTCGAGCAGCCAGGCGAGGTAGTAATCGACGCGGGTGTAGACTCCGGGGAATCCCTCGGTGCCGCAGTTCTTGAGGCCGAAGCTGACGATGCCGTACTGGACGTAACGGGGCGAGTTGTTGTAGAGAGTGGCACCCTGCAGGGGGCCGCCGGAGTCGCCGCTGCACGAGTCCTTGCCTTGCTGGCCGCCCATGCACATCTGTTTGTGCCAGATCGGCACCTTGCGCTCGTACGTCTTCTGGCAGTCCTCGTGCGGGAAGATCGGCAAGGCCACTTTCAGCATCACCGGACTGGCGCGCTGCTCCTCGAACACACCCCATCCAGTCACGTACAGCTAATTCGGCAAATACCACAGAATTAGAGAAATGACAGAGATTACTTCGTTCCTTATTTTCCTCTTTCCCAGCCACCAATAATTCTTATCGCAGAAATTATTCATCGGCACAAAGCGCATTTCCTTAAAATACCGAATCCGAATCCGAAACCCAGCTTTTTCCTTGTAACAGCTCGCCTTATATCAACTCCTCAACTTACATTTCAATTTTATTTTTAATGCAATTAACTTTTACAGAGTATAAACATTCAAGTAGACTTGACAACACTTTTATATCCGTAGATTTATAATATATAAATCTTCAGACTCAAATTTCTTTTCGTTGACTTGTCAGTAATGTAAAAAAATTAATTTACAAAATAAGGATCACGTTTCTTGATAAGCAACGTACTATTGATAATTAAGCATAATCTTTGGTTAATATATGGTTCGCGTCATGGTTGTGTTAATGAATTGGTAAAAAAAAAAAGTTAGAGCTCATTAGATTTAAAACTAAAAATACGTTCGATTTGATGATTTTTTACCATTGCAGGCTTATCTACCTTCGTTGACTTGATGACAGCCGCAGAACCAATTGGCAAGCAAATGGGTTTCGCGTTAGCTGGCCTAAAATCAATGTCGCGGTCTACTCTTAACAGTGCAATATCGTTTTGGTATTTAACGGGAGAGTATTGGGGGTGGTAGTGAGTCCTCTCAATGCCAAAGTCTTGGTACTTCTCTGCACAGTACTCTTCGAAATTACCGTCCAGCTCGCAGTCTCTTTCTTTCGTTGTGTCATATTCGCCCACTCTGACTCCTACTAATTTTAAATCTGAAAAACAAATTTCCTTCCTTTAACTTAAAACTAATGTAACCGCGTCTAAAAATCCATTCTGAATATTAATATTAATAATTATATTAGATAATAGTAAAATTTATAATAAATTTATTCGGAAAACATTTGTTCAAGATAAGAGAAATCAATTCAATGCTGTCACCTGTTTCATCGATCAAACGAAACTTTCGCTTAATTAATTCTTTTCAATAGATAAAATCAATGTTCTATACCGCCATATCACTTTAATTTCATAATTTCGAGAATTTTGAGACTTTAAATTGCTTTTTCGTTGAGTTTTGCGGAACAATAATGTTTTACAGGACTACTAACCGTTGTCAAGAATAGATTTCGAAAATTCAGAGAAAGTTATAATCACAATTCAGATACTTAGTTTCGATCTATTAGTCAAATAAACAACTCTATAAAATGATTCATTAAAAGAAGCGGAAGAGTTGAAACTTTGAACTGAAACTTTACTAAAAGCTATCGATTGAGATGTGAGCAACTTACTGGACGGCAAACTAGTAACGCAGTGAGCAGCGGTGAGAATGTAGCGTTTATTAATGACAGTACCGCCGCAGCGGAATTGCGGTGTCGGGGCACCAGTTCTGTAGGCCAGCAGAGCCATCCACGGGAACTCCAGAAGACCTGCTTGTTGGCCACCTTTGATTTTCGGCTGATCAATGGGACCGCACGTATTATGATCCAGAAGGCGAAGATTTCGATGATTCGTAACGTCCGGAGGGCCGGAGTCTTCTTCCACTTCCTGTGCACAATTATCAATTTTAATAAGTTATTTTTTAAATGCAGTGTCTTTCAAGTCCAAGTCACACTCGAACCAACGTGTCTTATCATTGCTCGTGACTTATATTATTTTATTGCGATTTTTTTCGTCGAGTCATACAATCGAGTTCGAGTAAAGTATACAACGAGACATTGCAAATAAAGAATTTTGAATTTCATTTTATTTGACTTACGTCGAGCGGGCAGCAAACTTTCGGGTCGTTTCCTTCGAATCCGCATTGCGAGTCTTGCAAAAATTTAATGGTCTCTTGCGGCGGTGACGGCTTCAGTAAACGAAGCAGGGAAGGACAGGTCTTGATGTTGATGCACTTTCCAGGTATATTATGTGGTGTCGAGCAGACGTCAGATTCTTCGTATGTGAATTCTGCAACAACCACGATTTACTCTTTCACTTAATTGTTCATAAGAACGGAAGTAATAGTTTGCTTTCTCGGGCATCTACGCATCTGTTTCTGCGTCTACGACTCAAATCGAACACGTTGTCGCGTGTCTCTTATTCATAGTGTGACGGAAAGGTGTGACGGAATTTTTTTTCAACCTTCAAACAAGATATTCATGGAATGATTTTAGTCACACGGCGAATTAAAAATTCTTAGCAAGTTTTCTAAAAATAGACTAAAATGAAGCAGGAAGAAATGTTTCCTCCTGCAGAACTTTATAATTTCCTTGAGATGTTGATGACAAGTTGCGGACGGAGGTGAAAAACTGGGCTGAACGACGACTGACGAGTGACGCGGCGAGTAATTTCGCTTTCGAAGGTAAAGTGTCCCGCGCTTCGGGATCCGCAGGAATTAGGCAGGCTGAATTTTCGCGACGGATGGTCGAATCGAGCGCTTCGAAAGTTCCGCGAGAGGGGCGCGGGTTCAAGGATGCGCGAGCTCGCGCGAGCTCGCCCGAGCAAAGTAAGCAAGCTATATCGACGTGTTTATATTGACGGCTCCAAGTACTCACGTGCTGCGGCGAGCTGCAGGAGGCAGCAGAGCGCCAATCCGAGGATGATTTGCATGTTTGCCTCGTCGTCCGTATTACATAAAAGTGGCGGCCGTGCGATAATTGCACCCTCTATATATATAGAGAGGAGTGCAGGCAGCCGGCGGCCGGCGGCGATAGCAGAGAAGAGAGGGAGCGTCAATCCCGCGACATGCCGTGATAAAAGGAGGCTCGGCGCGCGCTCTTTTTCAATTCGGCGGAGAAACGAATAGACTAGGCGCGCACGCGGTATCGGCTATTAACCAAGTGCGCCAAGAGCCTGCGCGGTAAACCAGTTTTCTTCCCAGGCGAGCCTTTTCCCGCGCGACTTCCCACTCCAGCGACACATGTTGCCCCGACTCCCCTTCCTTCCTTTTTGCGGTCTCGCGGATCGTAAGGTATTCAGCGCACACCAGCAGCGCGCGCCTGCTGCCATCTACCCGAGTCGGGTCTTCTCCAGCCTTGATAAGCGGCAAATGCATTTTTCTCGCTCGAGCGCATCGGCCCGTGCAGCTCTTTTGCGCGCTCAGAAATTTCGGAATTTTCCACGCAAAACGTGCGCGCTTCTTTTATAATCCGAATCTGAATTGTAATAGACCAGGATTGGTTCATCGCTTTTTTCGTCATGAGAATTTTTATTCTTATTCATTAGTTCTTGCGTCTTCTCACGATTTCAATCTACCTAACAACTCACAACAGCCCTGTTTACCTTTCTTAACTTACATTATTATCAGAGGAACTTCTGCCATTGGTTTAGATTATTCCACAAATTATTAATATGCAAAGTCGACTAGAGAAAAGAAACCCGTGACTGTTGAATCAATAAATCGTTGCCGGCTCTTGCTGTGCTTTTCCAATTACGCATGCTAAATCTTGCTTTTGGAATTGTTCCACGAAGATTTCTCTGTTTGTCCAATAAAGTGTATTTGATCAACGATCACGCGTAAAATTCATCAGTCGATCGAAATATTAATAGATGACTAAATAGAGTCAATACACTATATACTTATAGTTAAAAGTAATGTACGACAAATCTCGAAAATCTGTATATACAAAATATGCACGTGGTTGCTGTGTCGCCACGGAGAAACCAGTCGTTTTCTCTTTCATTATCAATCGGGATTCCCCGTTTATATGTGAGTCTATACATGTCCGAGTCGGCATTACACTCACTTCCTATGCCTGCTTACGTCGAGTAGAAGAACAACTTTTCTTGGACATGACGCTTTTTGGTGTAAACGTACCGCAAATATCAACTTTTAGCCAAAATTATCGTTTGCGGTAGTTTTTGCATAGTTTTTGCAGATGTCCGAGTCGGCATTACACTCACTTCCTTTGCCTGCTTATGTCGAGTAGAAGAACAACTTTTCTTGGACATGACGCTTTTTGGTTTAGACGTACCGCAAATATCAATTTTTAGCCAAAATTATCGTTTGCGGTAGTTTTTGTGTAGTTTTTGCGGATGTCCAAGTCGGCATTACACTCACTTTCTATGCCTGCTTACGACGAGTAGAAGGACAACTTTTCTTGAACATGACGCTTTTTGGTTTAGACGTACCGCAAATATCAATTTTTAGCCAAAATTATCGTTTTTGCGGATTTAATAATAATGCGGATAAATTTTTTCAGACAATACTTTGAATCTAATTTACAACATTTTAATTCTAATCCACATACGAGACAAAATTAATTTCTTTGTAAATTATTTGTAAATTGCAATACTATTTATCTACTGATTTCAATTGCATCATCGTTAATCTACTACTAGTTGACCCGAAGTAAAATTGATAGTGATTTCTTAAACTAAACAGAACTCACATACTGTAATGTAATAATAATTAGAAAATAATTACAAATAGTACATAATTTAAATTGCAATTTAACAATATCAAGCATGACCTGTTTCCCTTCTTTTTGTGTCAAAAGTTCAATCACGTGCAAGATGAAAATTCAAACAAAATGTGTATCACTCTGTGTATTGATAATATAATCGTTGACAGAATGAAGCCACGCTTATCAAGACCAATATAAAACTTGTGTTGCATATAAAAATTTCTTTTATTTTTGCAACACAGCGACTGGAGGCTGATTGTAGCAGCTAATAAAAAAACATAATTTATTGCGTATTCAGTATAATTTTGCTAATAAACACAAGCATGAAAAAAACATTCCTCGTGCATACGTTTTCTTATAATCAGTTGGCCTAAAAGAACTAAATTTATCTCAAATCGGTAAAAAAAAATTATATCTGCTTTTATTCTCGTTTATTTTAGTTTATTTTATTTTTTCATAGTGAATTTCATTTTTTTAGACAGATTTTCGAGTTTGTTTTAAAAACAATTCCTTCCTGAATCGTTTTATTCGAAAACCTGTAATAGTCTACAAAAAGGTTATAAATCAAACAATACAATTTATCATTCAAATCAATTACATTGAATGACTTTTATCATCTTTCAGTGAATCTTCAATGAGATTTTGAAGAATAAAGGGTATGTTAATGGCTCGCAATGTTAGATAAAAAATAAATAAAAAATAAAGTTAGTGATGAAATAATTTTTATTGTATTAGGTGTAAATTTGTTTAAATTAAAATATCTGTTTGGTTACAAAACGTTCCCAATAAGATTTTTCTTAAAATTTTTCAAGGCATTAACAAATAATTCTTGGTATTTAATTTTAACAATATTCTTTATTTAATTTTTTCACGATAATCGTCTAAAGAGATTTAATTCAGTCTTAATTTGGCTCATTAAATCTTACATACTGTCAATTGAGATAAAATTTCGTAATATAAAGAAAATATAAAGGTTTGAGATCATCAGAGGATTGCAAAGAGTTGTCGGGAGTATTAATTCTTTTGAGCAATGAACGTTGAGAGTTAATGCAGAGAGTTTACGGCCTGAGTTTGCTGATGATCCAGGGCATAAAGTCGTAAACCTTGGTGTAAACTCCAGGCCAGTTATTCATTCCGCAGGGCGAGGGTCCGAAGGACACGACGCCAACGGAAATCCACCTCTGGATACCATCGGGTCCCCTCTCTTGCTGCATGAGAGGGCCGCCAGAGTCGCCTCTGCAAGAGTCTCTGCCTCTCTCACCTCCGGCGCAGATCTGGCCTTCGCCCAATTGCACCTGAGCACCGGAATAAGTGGCCATGCAGGTGTTCCTGTCCACCAGGGGTAGAACGACCTTGAGCTTGATCTCGGACTCGGATTTATCCTCGGTTTTGCCCCAGCCGGCAACGTGGAGCTTGCTGCTCAGGCGGGAGCTCCTGGGGAGGCAGATGGGCTTGATGTAGCTGGTGAAGGTGACGTCGCGAGAAAGCCTTAGCAGGGCAATGTCGTATCGCTGATCGGAGGAGCCCGGCGCGTAGTCCTCGTGGACGATCTGCTCGTCGATGCCCACCGTCACGGGGTCGTCGGCGCAGATGAGGCCGTCGACGCCGTCGGGAATGCAGTCTTGGTCGGTGGCAGTGTTGTATTCGCCCAAGCGAACGGCCTGCAGCCGCCAAGTCGTCGGGAGAGAGCGACCCTTCAGGCAATGTGCTGCAGTTAGGACGTAGCGCTTGCTGATGAGAACTCCGCCGCAGGCTGTAGTCTTACCGTTCGCTAGAAAACAAATTTAAATTCAATAACATTTCCGCTGCAAAGTATATAGCGGTATATATAGCGGCCTACTTACGCTTGCGGTACTCGAGCAAGGTCATCCAGGGGAACTCGTCGAGGTCGGTGACGTTGCCACCGACGATTCGGTTGGACAGGTCGCGACCGCAGTCCTCTGGTAGCAGATAGCTCGTGTACTGGTTGCCCTGGTTGCCCTGGTTGCCCTGGTTGCCAGACGACGGGTCGGTGGGCCTCATCGTCGGGGGGATGAATGGGGGCTGCGTCTGTCGGTTGCTGCGATTAACACAGCAGACCAACGGGTCCGAGCCCTCGAAGCCGCACTGACTGCGCTTCAAGAAGTCAATTTTCTCCGGCGTACGATCCGTCGTCAGGATTTCCATCAGAGCCGGACATTGGCGAAGGTTTATGCAGTCACCCTCCTCGTTGTAAGGGTTACGGCAAGGATTGCTCTCTGTAATTAATAGGTATTAGGCCCATTGAAAAACTACTCGATCCTGCGCCTCCTGAACTTTAAAGCAGCTTTTATTTTCAATGCAAACAAATTTAGCAAACATTAATGTCGTGTCGGTAGAAAAAATTTGTAAATTTGTTTATTTTATATTCATTCATTACGACAACAAAAGGAATATGTAAATTTAATTTAATGCGATACATGTAAATTTACTTTACAGCGTATATTGTCATTTTCTGCACAATAATTATCACCGAAAATGTATAATAAAAACATTTTTCGTGACTTAAAATAATGCTGTTTCACGATCGATATAAAATTTTGATAGACTAACACATCGAGAACTTAAATTTATATTATTTTATAATTTTGTCACGAATGTGATAAAAAAAATTTCCTCCACGTTAACCGGAAAAGAAATTTTTTAGCAGCTGTTAAAACGAAGTAATACAGAGTAGAAATAATAATAATATAAAAAAGAAATGATTACATACGAGCATGAGTGAAAGCAAAAAAAGCGCAGCTCAAGAGGAAAAAAGTCGGCGCGACCTTGTAAGCCATGGCTGATCTCTGCTTAGAGGTTTCGGAAGACGAGTCGCTGTCCAAGAACTACAGATGACTAAACGAGTAAACGGATAAACAGATAAACGAATAAAGTAGTAGAGGAGCGTCCGCGCGCACTCTCACACATATAGACGCTAATTAAAAGACGAGCGTTGCCGCGAGGAGGGAACAAGTCCGGCAAGCCGAAGATTCGAGCGGCGACTGCGTGTTCTGAAGCCGATGATCCAGGGTAAACTAGTCAGCTCCCACCACCGCTGAACCGTCTCGGTATCGTCGCTCTTCCAATAATTCGCGCGACGCGCGGCGATTAGTCGCCGGAGGAAATTCCTCGGCGAGCGGCATGTTTTTCGCCAAATTCTTCCTCTTGCCAAAAAGGAGATTCGCGCGGAGATTTTTAATTTCTTTCAAAGAAAAAACAATCGCATAATACACCTATTTTTCATTCCGCGCTCTATTCAATCTGACAAGGAAAATACAGACTTGAATTAATTTACTTATTTTAAAACGCGAGAATCTTTTAGATTTCGAAAAAAAAAGCACATTATTCAGACACCTGAGCATATAACTTTTCTTCAGATGGACAAAAATCTGGAGACTTTGCATGATAACATTTAAAATTCTATTATATTACCTAAATATAATACAACGCATGCGATTGAATAATTAAACTATCTTACATAATACAACATGTGCATTAAAACTTTGCTTCGACGAAGCTATTGACTTACCGAATGATACTCAAATTAGCCTATGAGTAATCTCTATTTTTGTGAAACGACTATTTACGTATAATTTACAAGTAAACTTCCATAGCGTACACAGTACGAAAACCAGGCATCCCGAAAATAGTTTATTATTTCCTAATTCTCACAATTATTAAAGTGGTAAAGGACGTACAGTAAAGCTGGGAAAACCCATGCGTGATGCTAATGTACCCTTGAAGTAAACTAGCGGGCGTTTTTTTCATCATACACGCACGCTGAGAAAAAAGTGTAGTAAAACCAAAAAAATTACCATACTTTATAGGAAAATTTACCAGACAGTATAGTAAAAGTTCTTACATATACAGGAAAATTTATCAAACAATATAGTAAAATTTCTTACAAAGTATATTAATTTTTTAGGTTTTGATAGTCTGTGGCGGCTTTACTAGACAGTATGGTAATTTTTACAAGATTATTTGTGATTTTTACTATATTTTTTCTCTCAGTGCAGTTTTTAGAAATTCTTTCACAATTTTAATAACAATAATTAGCTCAGCTGATCTAAAGATCGAGAATTTTTTGTCTAATTTCAATGTTTTTTTAACATTTACCGAAAGCAGCACCGCTGAATAATTTTATCATCATAAAATAAATGAAAAGAAATAATTTTGAAATAAAATGTCCAATCGATTTATTATACGAAGCCGTTACAGAGGAGAACAGAGGAGCAAGTATAAACGAAATAAAAAGATAAATAAAATAAAAGGGAGTCGGAGAAAGAGTGAACGTAAAAAGGATAATGTTATGCTTCTAATCTCGCAGCTGACTGATGATCCAGGGCACGTATTCCAGGATGTTGGTATAGACTCCGGGCCCTTGGCTCTTCTCGCAGGGTCCGTTCTCCGTCGGATTCATCGAGAGGAGCCCGAAAACTGTGACTCTCTTCTGCATGTTTTCCTTCTCCTCGATACCCATTAGAGGAGTGCCCAAGTCGCCGATGCAAGATTTCTCGCGCTTGCTTTCCAAGCCGGCGCATATCTGGCTGTTTGCCAGGACGACGCCTTTGCTCTTGTACTGGGCGGCGCAAGAATCCCGGCTGGCCAGTGACAGATAGGACATGTACTTGAGGTCGGTGCCGGTGTACTCTGGAGTTATGCCCCAGCCCGAGGTGTAGTATCTGCAATAGAATGCACATAGAAAATTAATGTACCAACTGAGAAAGCAAGCAAGGGAAGCTGAAGAAGCCGAACCTCTGCGGATCTGGTATCTTGAAAGGCAGGCAGATCGGCCTGACATAGTAGCTGAAGGTAACATTGCTTGCAAGTCTGAGCAAGGCGACGTCGTGCAGTCGGCTGGGGTCGTCTCGAATGAATCCGGGATGGACGATCGCCTCCTCGACGGCTACGTCGACGGGTTCGTCCGCGCAGAAGACGTCGCCGCCACCGTCGTCCATGCAGTCCCGCTTAGAACTGAGGTCGTATTCGCCGAAGCGGACGCCGGTTATCTTCCAGGTCGGATCGATGTTCTCGACGCAACGAGCCGCGGTTAAGACGTAACGCTGATTGATGAGGGCTCCGCCGCAGGCAAACCGTGCGCCCTGGGCTGCAAATCGAGAGAGAGATTTTGCATCCGATAATTGTTATTTCAGACAAATGATAAATCAACTTACGAGTCGTGTACTCCACTAGTGTTATCCAGGGGAAGTCGTCGAATTCAGTAAGATTTCCCTGGAAATATTTATAGTTGACAACTCGGCCACAAGTTTCGGGGAGAAGATTAGGGTTTTTGGCAAGCTCTTCCGTGGCGTTGGTTAAACGAACTCCCGTGCTTTCACTACTTTCGTTATTATTAGTCGGTACTGGCAAATTAGTATTTGCGGCGTTGAGCTGTGGGCCTGTCGGTGCAGCTGGAGGTGTCGCTGGTCTTGTTGCAAATCCCTGTGCGCCGTGGGCACCTGCAGGTTTCGGTATTCCTGAAGGCTTTTCTTCACTTGCTTGCAGCTCATTCGAGCCGAAGTACGGCTTAGGTTTTGCGCAGCAAACCAAAGGCTCCACAATGTCGAAACCGCATGCCGATTTTTTAATAATTTCGATGGCTTGCAGGTGTGTCATATTACCAAAGAGCATGGGCTTTGTAACCAAGCTTAAAAGGCTTTGGCATTTTGTTAGCTGAATGCAGCTTCCAGGAAACTTGTCATAAGTGTCACAATCTTCGCCTAGTTCTGATACAATTATGATAGAATTAGATGGTAAAAATAAAGTTCAAAAGCGGATTCTAATTTCCAGTAAAAAAAATCAATAAAAATTACCTGCACGAGCTGAGACGAATGCAAAGAGCGCCAAAAGCAAGGTAACGGCGTTCAGAGTCATTTTTGCACTAGCAGCCGAATCGAGAAACCTCCTTTAAATTCCGAACTTTCCTCACTGGCGCAGCATGTGTGTCGTTGGAAAATGTTTCGACGAGATTCAACGAATTTTATTTGTACGCCTGACGCTTATCATAAACGTCACGACCCATGCATAGCCTTGAAATTTCGTCAAAAGGCAAGCTCCGCTCTTTTCAAATTACTTCAATTTTTAATGAATTAGAAGAAAGTTTTTTTTAGCCAGTCTCAACAAATCGGGAAAGAAGGGGAGAGGGTATATTAATTTATATTAATTTTTAGCACAGTTTCTTTGAAATTTAATCTTTATTCTTTCATTGAAAACGTTATGTAAACCAAGTAAGTTGGAATAAATTTTGCATAAATTAATTCTGAATTGAACAAAAGCTGAACAGACTAGTCATGTTTTTCAAAGTCAAACAATGAAAGACTCCGCCCCTGAAACGTATTTTTGAAAGCCAGTATTCCATTAAATTCGTTGTTTTTATCAACCTTAAGTTTATTTCATCATGTTAAATCGTGCAAACCGATTTTTTTCCTGCACGATCATGTATTTTTTTTTAGATTTTTGGTAATAAAAAAAATGTTATCTTTCAAAATACGAGTTCGCATTTTGTAAAATTCCAAATGTATTTATCGTTGAAAAATAAGCTATTTATATTAGATTTATTGGATACAATTGGAATGGCTAAAAGAATATAACGTTATGCATGGCTCAGGGTCTAAGCTTGCCGAGGATCCAGGGTACGTAGTCGTAAACCTTGGTGTAAACCGCCGGCCAGCCCGGCAGCCCGCAGGGCGAGTGCCCGATGGAGACGACTCCGTCGACGATCCAGCGGTTGGTCGAGCCAACCTGCTGCTGCTTCATGAGCGGGCCGCCCGAGTCGCCCTTGCAGGTGTCCTTGCCGGCTCGTCCTCCGGCGCACATCTGCCCGCTGCCCAGGTAGATGTTCTTGGTCGCGTAGACCCGGGCGCACTCGGGCAGCTCGACGTAGGGGAGGCTGACCTTGAGCTTGAGCTCGGAGCTCTGCTTGCGCTCGATCTGGCCCCAGCCGGCGGACCAGTAGAGCTGGCTGACGGCGGAGCTGCTGGGCAGGCAGATGGGCTGGACGTAGCGCGTCGTCTGGACGTCCCGGGCCAGCCTGAGCAGGGCGATATCGTTACGGTAGATGGACGGTTTCATGTAGTCCTCGTGGACGATTTCGCGCTCGACGGGGACGAGGAGGACCGGGCTGGCGCAGCTGAGCTGCCCGTTGCCCTCGTCGAAGCAGTCCGGGTCGGAGCGCGTGTCGTACTCGCCGAGGCGCACGTTGCTCAGCCGCCAGGTCGAGGGGATCGCGCGGATGCAGTGGGCCGCCGTCAGGACGTAGCGCTTCGTCACGAGGGCTCCGCCGCAGCCGAGTATCCTGCCCTTTGCTGAAAATTCAAGGTCAAAAGCACTAGTGTAAGTACTTAAGTAGCTGCTGGTGTTAGCTTACAATGCTGGTACTCGAGGACGGCCATCCAGGGAAACTCGTCGAGCTCGGTCATTTCGCCTCCTATAATCCTATTGCCGTGATCTTCTCCGCACTTGTTCGGCAGGAGCGAGAGCGGATTGAGGAAGGGATCGTTCGGATTGTCGGCCTGCTCGTTGCTGCTGTTCTCGGTTTTGTTGGCATTTTCTTCGAAGATGTTTCTGTCGCCCGGGTCACTGGTCACGGGGCAGCAGACTTTCGGCTGATTGTTGCTGAATCCGCAAGTGCTTTTCTTCACAAAGTCCAGCACCTCCGGCGAAGCGATGCCCTTCGCTTTTACTATGTTCTCGATGTAATCGCAGTCTCCGATGACCATGCACTTGCCCGGCTCTGAAGTCGGTGTCGTGCAGCCACTCTCCTTCCCATTGCCTATCACAATGTCCGGTATGCATGCTAAAAAAATCAATCATTCCTTTGAATTTCAATTGCCCCTCGACTTGTCTCAATCGCTTGTTTATCTTGGAAAAACATTTTATCTGCAAGCCGTAAATTTCAAATGCCCGAGATTAATTAAAAATATCGAAAACTATAATTGGAACAACATAATTTAAGCATGAAATAGTTCTTTGTTTTCTCTTAAGAAAGAACCCGCTTAATTCTTACTGCAGTATAAAAAGAGCGCGTTTAATGTCTATTTCGAATAAAGGCTTAGGCATTTGAAAAATGTAAGAAACTTGCACGGAATTAATAATAGTGAAAGTAGCATATAAACTCACCGGCAAAATTAACTGTGGCAGCAACAGCCACGATTAGCAATAAACCGTCTCGAGGATTAAGCGTCATTGTTTTTTTGCGCGTTGATCGGAGCCGTTGGTCATTAATCGAATATTGGACTGCTATTGGCACAATCTGCCGCGTCGAAGATACGAAGCCAGACTGCCAACTGAAAAGGTGGCAGTGCGGCAAAGGCGAAAAATTACCTGCGTCGGAAGAAGTTTGCAAGCTGCTCGTCGCCGTATTTTATTCCGCGACGCACAAACTTTCGAGTTATTTCCTACCGCGGAGCCTCGAAAGCGATCGGATTTCCCGCTCGTTGACGAAAATAGCCTTTCTTTACGATAATGCACTTTCAACGTTTTCCGCGCGTAATGCCAGCTCTCCCGTATAGCTTCTGAGCTTCGCTTTTGGCTCAAAGGGACTGCAGACGACTGATTTTTCTCCCGACCCTTTTTTCCCTTCATACTTTATTTTAGCAGTGTAAATAACGTACTATTAAATAAATTCCTACTACTTACCCACTTGTTATACTCTTTATACATAAATGTATTTTCCCTTGATTTTCTGCGTAAAATTAAGTAGCAGCTGCGAAGCTCCGCCGTGACATCAGCGAGCAAACAGTTATTCATTTATTAGAGACATTTATTTACTTAGGCGCCATTATCTGCAATAACTAGAGATAATTAACGACGAAATGTCGAATTAATAAAGGTCACTATAACGTATACATGTACAATTGCGGAAAAAATCAATCCTGTGGTTAAACGTGCAGATAAAGAAGAGGTTTTATTTGAAATAATAATTTCGAGCTTTTATTGAAAATATAATTTAGAGGCGCAGTGATCAAAGGTGAAAGGGCTGATATAAAATGGAGCTGAGAGGGCGCCGGGGATCAGGGCCGAATGCGATCGAGTATCCAGGGCACGTACTCGGAGACCCGGGTGTAGACGCCGGGCAGGGTGGTCTTGCCGCAGAGCCTCGAGCCGAAGGAGACGATGCCGAGGACGTAGTAGCGCGGGGCCTCGGTGTCGGCGACCTCGACCTTCATCAGGGGCCCGCCCGAGTCCCCGCTGCAGGAGTCGCGGCCGATGATGCCCCCGACGCAGATCTGACCGGGGCCGATCTCCGCCAGGGAGCCGTAGCCCTCGACGCACATGTTATTGTCGACGATCGGCAGCTTCACCGTCTGCAGGATCGGGCTCATCGCCGGGTGCTCTGCAGCCAAGCCCAAGGGTCTCGCTCTACTATCTATTATATTATTGTATAAGTAGAGCTAACTTACTCAAGTCGGTGATGCCCCAGCCGGCCACTTCAGCTTTCTTCGACGTAAAGTCCTTCGTCAAGAGCCTCCCCCTTATCATGCATATGGGCTTTATGTAGTCTAGAAATTCATTTCTCCTTTATAAATCTCCTCTTCAACTTATCTGATAGTCATGAATTGATACCTGAAAACTTGATCGGTTGCCGGACTCTGATCAGTGCTATGTCGTTGTGCAGCCTTACGGGTTTGTCGTACGCTTCGTGATATTTTATTTCCTCTATTTCAAAGTCCTGATATGGATCTGCGCAGGTGTAACCGTCGCAGTCGGGATTCGTTTGTGCGTCGTATTCGCCAAGTCGAATGCGATCGATTAGCATCCTAAAAATCAATCAATCACCAAAAACATCTTACACATTTTCAATCGGAAAGAATTAGTCTTTTAATCCATAATAATAATTATTATACTAGAACCGCTTATAGCTTATCTCTCGGAGAAATACGCGTACCGAGGTGGTAACGATGTAACGCAATGGGCTGCAGTTAGGATGTAACGGTTATTAATCACCGCTCCCCCACATCGAAAATAAATGCGATTCTTTCTATCTTTTCTTGTCGATTTATATCCAACTCTGGCTAGCCAAGGATACTGACCTAATGCTGCAGTTTTTCCACCGATTATGCGATCAGTATTAGACAGACCACATTCGTTATTATTCAATAGCCCCCAATTTGCGTGCGACATGATCTTTGAGATATTGTCAACTAAAACAAACATAAAATAGCCATTTTTAACTTCAACTTTCAATTCTACTATTATTCAGCTAATATTTAAACACGTCTAAAATCATATCTCCAGCGGATTATCAAACCCCCGCTCATTTCATCTCATAACTGCCAATCAAGTCTTCATTTTCAAAACTAATATCATTCTTAACTTGACTTTCGTTATTCATTTATTTTTTAATTCAATACCTCGTTTTATTGCAGTACAACAATGGCATTCCACAAAATTGATATTACAGAGTGACTGTAATATTTTACAACTCCACAAATTCAGTACTTATATTAACAAAACTTATTCAATGTATTTTTTTAAATTAAACAGTTTTTCTCGTTTATCATAAGTAGTATTTTCCGAAAAAAATTTACCCGCTTTCCCAAATTTGACAAAATCATTCTGCACAAAAAGAAATAAAACTAGCCAACTTTTCATCTTAACAAGTTTCAAACTGACTTTTAATGTTAAAATATTTTCACTTTTTCAACTTTTTGCTATTTGCAATCAAGAAAATTTAATTTACATTCACTTCCAGTTTCTGCCTGAGCCACAGTTTAACTAGTAGTTTATCTGCATCACTGTTGAGAACAATCACAGCTATAACTGATTTACTGCATAGTCATTAAAAAATTTTAATAAACACTTACACTGAATTCTTTTCCGCAACGGTGTTGGAGATGATTAAAGAAACATTCAAAATATAATTTTTTTAATATAATTATATTTCATTTACATACAATAAAAAAGTGAATACATTTCATGGATCGTAAGAATAAATCTGTATTTAAGTCGAAAATCTTCCAATTAATCTATCTAAAGCTTTTGTTTCTCTTTCTTTGCTGCTTCTGCCAATGCTTCCAATCTTTCGTGTTCATTAATTAATGCTTCCACTTCTTTTGCTGGCAAGATTCTTGTTTTCGTTTTTCCCTCTGCACGCGTTAATGTTGCCATTTCAACTGAAAAATTCAATGATAAATTAAGTACAACAATTTTCAAATGAAGAATTGATTTTTTTAAATATTATTAAAATATTTTCAAAAACAAATTTATTTTTAAATTAAATTAAATTTCAAGGATTAAAAACAAGTTTTAGTTTTTAATACTTATAAATTAATTTTTTCAACTGTAAGTATCAAAATGTAAATTACAAATAATAAATAACCTTTTTCAGCAGTAAGTTTGTTCATATCTAATGTTTTGGACATGACTTTCACAGCAAGTGCCATAGCGTCTTTTAAAGTCATTTCTCCTTCTTTGTATTCTTGTTTTAAAGAAGAAACTGCAGCAGCTGAATTGTTGCCAATACATGTTGCTTTCCATCCACCATAGTTTCCACTTGGGTCTGATTGATACAATTGATATCCATAATGGCGATCCCATCCCATGTATAAAATTGAAACACCAAAAGGCCTCTTGCCACCGTACTGAGTATAAGCTTGTTTGACGTCACAAAGCCATGAAACTAATTGTTCACAAGGAATGGTTTCTCCATATTGTAAAAGGTATCTTTGTCCAATAAGACGCAATTCATTTGTTAACACGGTTGCATCTGATGTGATACCAGCCACTGAACACACTACATCCTCATTCAATTTATAAATTTTTTCAGAAAAGAATACTTCATCCAGAAGTTTATTTGTATTCCTTTTTTCTGCTGCTAAAAGTATGCCATCGTTTGCCAAAATTCCAAGACAAGTTCCAGCATGACTTATAGCTTCCATAGCATACTCCACTTGATATAAGCGACCCTCTGGTGAAAATATTGTGGTACGAGTATCATACCTGCGAGCCTATACAAAATAAAATATCTTTTAAGTGTAATTCTGATCATATTTAAATAATATCAAAAGTAATATGGGTCACAAGTAGTCAATTTTCAAACTTTTAATAACCCTCAAATTACTCTTTAAAAAATGTTAGTTAATTTAAAATAGTCTTTTAAAACAATTTATTTATTTTACAATACATAATTTTAATTTTTTAAATACTAAATTATGAATAAAACTCTAGATGACAATGCATTTCTCCCATAACCTATGCAACAAGAGGTATCGTAAAATACAATGTTATTTTATTAAAATTAAATAATAAAATCAACTTATTTTATTTCAATCTTAATTATTCTCTTACCATTTTTTATAAAAATATGTAGTTGAAAAGGTCTATAAATTAAATTTTCGTTATTCCGGCGAAACCGCTGTATAAGCTACAACTTTTGCTTCTACAGACCCAATCAAAACGAAGTTGACGTTATCGACTCAGCTAGTCAGCAACTCTCAGCATTCATATATGTATATATAATATTATATCCACCAATAATCGTATTTGTAATTACTTTTATTTATTATTTATTGTTTTATTATTACAAAAATTCTGATAAATTAATACGAAAAATAAATCACAGTAATAATTATTTAATACTTTTATTTTAAAAAATTGATAATTTATTTAATTAAATGTTCTAATAAGAGTTTTAAATATTCAAACAATGAAAATTTTAAAATAAAATGTACCTTTTGTATATAACTACTTTTATATATATAATTATTATAGTCGTATATAGATAAGGTACATACATTTATTTCTGCGCATGCGCAAAACACATATTATGTGATGGCCGGAGGCCATCCTATACTTATATTGCTAGAGATTCTTACTTACCGACCGCCATGTTGCGCGCCGCGAA
>JAWWEO010000036.1:17812834-17856261 GCA_035582975.1 Ormyrus labotus
TTTGATACGACTTGTACAAAGCTTGATTTAGTGCATGATTTTTATTCAAGCTGGCGCGAAATCGAGCTTTGCGCAAGAAATTTTAAAAATTCTGTTTTTTAAGTTTAAAAGCTAACATTAGATTCTAACATGAGCATATACAAATAAAATAATAATATAAACAAGATAATAATGGAACAATAAATTAGTTGGGAGGAAGCTAACTGCCAATGACTTGGCAGCGGTTTTTTAATTATTTCAATGCAGTGTGAATTGTGCGGGTTTTTTATAATGTACTTTTTGGCCAAAGATTAAATGTATTTATCTACTGTTAAAATAAAGATTATATCTATAAGACTAACAATGAACTATATATAATATAAATAGGCTTCAATTACAAGTCAACTTCGGGTTTTGAATGTACTTTTTGATTTTGCAAGTATACCATCAGTGACACGGGCATCGGCACATGTGACATAGTTCGTCAAATTATAATAAATTGAATTCTTTTGATTGAAACTGCATTTTAATCTGATTAAATAAATAAATAAAATTTATGTCGTAACTCGTAATTATATAGCATATTTATTGCTTGACGATGATCGATGTTTTCACAGACGAGTTTTTTAATTGTAAAAATTTTGAAAATTATCAAAATATAATCTATTGACTGATTAAGGGTATTTATCTTGTATTTTGTAATGACAATATTTTAAATCAACAAAATTTTATAAATAATCAAGTTTAAGTAAATGTTGAGGTTTGTTAAACATCCCTGAGGGTGACTCAAAGATTTTTCAAGTTGAACAAATATACTTGGAAATCCCATATCCGAATAAATGTGTCAAGAATAGCAAATAGTATCAAATCCAATATTGAAAGTCATTTCACTCGAATAAAAAAAAAATAAAATTAGTAGATTTATTTAAAATTTGAACAAGAATGAACGGAGTAAAGCTAGTAAAGGGATTTTTGTCCTGAATAGATGCATAACGTTCGAGGTAATAAAAATGAAGAGCGTTCCTTTTTTATCGTGCCTAAAGCTCTGAGAAAGAAGAAGGTTGTCTTGTCATTCGGAAGAAGGAAGAAAATAAGCCTGCTTTCGGGAAAACGATCGGGGACATTGGCAATGTGATCGCTCCTTTTCCATCTCGGCTGTAGACGCATCCACGCACGTGACTAATGCGCAAACCTGCTCCTTAGGAGCGACGAAAACAGAGAGTGGCTTGGAAAAGTCGTGGGTGTAAGAGAGGGGCCCCACCGAGCTGGGAGAGAGAAAAACGGGGCAGGTGACGCGATCGCTCGAGGGGGAGAAGGTCGCGCGCCTGCGCACTGCTCCGCGGGCCCTCTCTCCGTCTCTCCTGGACGGAGCAGCGCACCGCTGCCGAGAAACCGCGCAGTTTCCGCGAATCGGTGCTGCTGCTCTCCCGACTCTGTGGCCAGTACGCACAGCGACCTGCCGAGCGCCAAGATCATGCTGCCCCACGACCGCCAGCGCGAATCGCTCCTGTCCTGCGGCACGTGAGCGATCCTGCTGCTGCCCACAGCCTGCTGCTTATCGAGAGGTGAGCCCAAACCGATAACGAACCAGCCTTTCACCCTAAACCCCGCCAGATCGATAACGCGCGCGCTTTCGAAACACGCAGGCTATTGCGAAACGCAGCGGAGACGGCTCTCGAGATATACTATCGTATAGCCAGTTGACGCTCGGCGCGATCGAAAATCACGCTCGATTACAGTGAGAGAAAAGGAGGCGCCGATGAAACATGTTTGCCACTTTGCGAGAAGGTCGCGCGCCCGATTCTCGCTTTCGGCTTTGCCGCTTGTCATTTTCAAAAGAGGGACTCTCGATCGAGTGCGTAACGCTTCCTAATAAAGAAAGGACCTCGGTTACCTCTGGCCGGCGCTCTCGCGCAGTGACTCGCGCAGTGACTCGGGCAGCAACTCAGTGCTCCGCACCCTGCCGCCGCCGCCGCCGCCGCCGCCGCCGCCGCCTGCATAAATGGACAAAGGAGAGGAGGCTGCTCGATAGGAGTAAAAGCAAAGGTGGGGAATGAAAACGCGCTCGCTAGGCCAGAGGGGCCGTGAGCACGTTGCGCGACAAGGTAACCCAGGGACGAGGCCCGAACCGCGGCGACGCAACACCCAAATCGGCAGAGAGGCCTTCAACTTAAACTCTCGAGCTGCACACTCTGATAAACTGAGACTGAGAAAGCTCCTGCCCAGAGCTAATTTTAACTGACCCTTTATTTATTTCGGATTAATTGCTGCCACTTTAATTTTGCTTCTAATACTTACGGGCAACCCTTCGTGCTTCTTCAAAGCATATACATTCGACCTTGGCTCATAAATAACTTCCTTTCTAGGAATTCATGACATTATCAGTCATTGTCGATATGGCTATTGAAAGATGCCCGAGACTCTTGAACAAATAATTTAGTCAAGAGCTATTTTTAAAGCAGCCGTCAAGTATGTGCTTTCTTCTTAATTCGCATAAATAGGCCAATGTTATTTAATATTTAATTAAACTAAAGTTCCTATACTGGTAAAAAAATTCATCGACTCTCTTAAAGATTCGCGGGATTTCATTTGTCATGCACTCGGCGTTGCGCCGCGCCATACGTGACTTTAATTTTCTTTTCGCAAACGAGGAATCCTCTCCTACAACGAAAGCGAAATCGCCAATGTTGTCATCCTCTTGTTTTCAAGGCGAGCATTCGCCTTTGCAAAACGCGTTTATTAAAGTATAATTGTCGGGACTTTGAGGAAGAGCGCATCGATTTTAATCGATCGCTTGCCTCGCTTTCTCTCGAAAAGCTTTTTTAATCGCGGGCAATTTCGAACAAGTGGTCAAGACGAGCGCGAGCATCGAGGGATAGAGAAAAAAAAATCAATGACACACGAGTTTCGGGGACAGAACAAGTTAACCGGCAATTCATCCACCCAATTATCCCATTAAAACGATCTTTCGTCACGAAGAGCAGCAAAAAGCTCCGCGGGCTACAATCACTCGGCGCAAGAAAGTCAAGTTAGATCCATAAATACCCTCTATTAATTGAATGCTCAAGCTAAATTTCTACTTTTAGCGGAGGAAAGTCGTGTGAAGTCGCATACGAGGAGCGCAAGAATGAAGAATAAAGTTCGCAGGCTGCTTTCGTTACGGGAGAGATTTTGTTATTTCGTTCGATTGGCCTTGCTCGGCGCCTCTAATGAAGGAAAAGTGACTAATTGAAAAGCAGAGGCAAAGATTAGTCGGGGCTCGGGGAGGCACCAAGGTCCTCGGGCGAGAGATGGTCGGATAGCTTTCGGAAAGACGCGCCTCCCGCGATCGTTTCGAAATTCGCGTGTATCCGTACCGACAAGCACAGACACGGCAGTACAAAGTGAGTAGATGACGTCGGCTCAGGCAGCGCTCGCTCGCGAGGAGAAAGCGAACGGCTCGCTCGCGCTCGCCTTAGCTTGCTCGTGCACATACATAATAGTAGGAGTGCCCGGATCCCTTCTGGCTGCTCCAAGCGCGACAGAGAGCCAGAGAGAGAGAGAGAGAGAGAGAGAGAGAGAGAGAGACAGACTCCGACAACCGTTAGAAGAGTCACGCGCCGCCGATATCTGCACGGCTAGTGCTCCTTTCGTTAGAGCCCATTTTTTTCACTCGACTCCTTCAAAATCAAGTCATTTCTTTATTCCCCTCTGTTGATCGCTCGAGTTTACCATTTAGTCCGTTTACTTAAATGGACGCGTGCCTAAACGATCAGGATTTCAAGGAACAAGCTCGTTGCTCGGACAATCTTTATTTCCTGCAAAAATCCAGACTAATTAAGGTCTGCCCGCCATGGAGAAGCCTTGTTACTTGTTCCTTATAACGAGAACAAATGGCCTTTATAAAGCCTTTGCGAACAGAGCTTTGTATTCTGTTTGCCGATTTCTTCGAAACTCCCAAAATAAAGTAAAAGTGAAGCACATCGACTGCAGTCGACGATTAAACGGAATTCCCACTTTTCGGAAAGATAACAGTGGAAGTATCGAGTTTTAGCCGAGGTGAAATCATCCCGCGTGGAATATTTGCGGAGGTCAAAGTGCTAATAACGAATTTCTATATACGTGCAGGTAGAAACGCCTGGAGTTGAGCAACTATGCATACTTTACGAGTCCCCCGATAAGCGAGTCTCCTTGCGGGCCTTTTAACCTTTCCTCAAATCGATTCGCGCCGGCGGGATGAATGCGCTTTAGTCAGCTGATAAGGGCTCTCATCCGCCGATCTAGTTCATTTGCAATTCATTTAATTTTGATTAAAAATTTTGTCGAAAAGTGAGCAATATTTAAACCTGATTAAAATATGTTATCTATAAGTACATCCTAATATAATAGGCAAGTGAACGAACGAATAACTTTTCCCAATAAAAGTGTCGTAAAGGTGGCGCTTGGAATCGCTCGACTCGTCATCGTCGCCTGTTGCGCGACAGGAAAGAAGAGAGCACTAAGCAATAAGCATTGAGCTAAGCCAGGCTGACGCGTGGGACGATCTTTTTCTTTCGCACTCGACTCCTTTCCTTTTATTGTAGACACGCGCCGTGGCCGTTTACATTAACATAGACGCAGGCCGATCCCCGCTGCCGCTCGGCTGCTCACCGAATTCAATGCGCGATTGGCCGTTTTCCGCGAGCGTCGCCTTCGTTTTAAATCTGCCATTTTGTCCTATACCTTTTATCGATATACTTGACAGTCAACGAAACTCTGTAAATGGCCATAAATGTTAAAGCGATTTAAACTGCAAGCACCTTCGAAGTAAAAAGCAGCCCAATCATTTCTAAGTATGTGCGTAGAGATAAGATGAGTCAGACCGTTGCAGAAACAAAGATTGCAGAATTCAAAGATTCGGATAGTTTTTATAAGATTAAGAAAAGAGCAAAGACTCGAGTTTGTTTTGATTACAATGCAGCCACACAGAGAGGGAACATAAAATATCTATAAAGCGCCTCGCGATGGTAATCCTCGTCGGTAATCCGATTTCCGTCGCAGCCGGGAGATTAACGATGATACGACTACCGAGAAATTCAATCGATTTAATTAGCCGATCGTTCGCTTTTTTTTCGAGACGAGAGCTCTAATTGAGAAGCTCGAGTGATGAAACGTGTATGAGTGTAAGTAGCGCGTTATTAATGAAATGTCCATTTTCGTAAGAATGACTTCATAGTTGTAAAAATGTCGTTTCGAAACGAAGGCCTTTCCTTCGAAAATATTCAGATTTTGTTGTCGTTGCCGCGGCTGAATAATTAAGCGGCCGCGGCATCGTCGAGCGAGCAAAAGCACGAGTGGCTCAAAGCTCCTTTAATTTCATCCTAAGGCTCTCGAATTTCGGTTATTATTATTGGTCGGGGGGCGCGCGCGTTGCTGGCGAAAAAAAGTCCTGCGCGCGGCGTCTTTCTCCGTTGGTCGCTTAAGATAATGCATGCGAGAGACCGAGAGAAGACAGGCGAGGTCAGCAAGGTGCCCGATATGGTATCCCAAGTCCGCTGTAAGTGCCGTTTTATATACCTGCTGCCTACGATTAGTTACATCGCGCGCTCGCCAGAGAGGCAGCCTATAGAGCGAAACTCGAGTTAAAAGCTTCGAAATGCAATTTTCTGCGCAACCGATCATTCTCGCCAATCGTCAAATCTAAGCCTTTTTCGTCGGCCGGCCTTCAAAACAAGTCCAAGGCCCCGAGAGCGCGTTCGCGAACCATAAGGCGACGCCGAAGCCTCTAATCTTCTTCTTCTTCTTCTTATCGAAATCGTGCCTCTTTTTTCCGATTTTATTCGAGCTCTCGGACTTGCACAGAGTCATCTTTAACAGCGCGAGGAATCGATACAGAAACAGAGGGCCGAGTGTCGGGCCGGCAGTTAAATAAACAGAGCCTAAAAGCAAGCCTCGCGCTTCGGCAGCTCCTTTTTCTTTCAAGCTCGCGGCGCGGCGGCGAGCTTGAACCCTCCCAAGCACTTATTCCCGGAATGCCGATTGCGCTAATGGATTCGCTCCTCGAAATCCTACCGGGAAATCCGATTGACTTTTTTTTTTTCATCGCCATTCGCGATCCACTTTGCGCAATTATATGCGCCTTAAAATTTCGTTATTTTATTGGGCCTCTTTGCAAGCAGAACCTACAGGTTCGGATGCGTACGTATCGTGTCTTAATAAAAGCCGAACGCGATAAGTCTCGGCTTTCAAACATTAAGGTCAAAGTTTATTGCAAAGTTTATTGTGTCTTATAAAACTTATTTACGGTCATTCAGAGTCGGGAGTTGATAGTTAATCGGCGAGCCGTGAATTTACATAATAGGCATAATCAAGAAATGAAGCTTATCCAATAAAAATTTTAGCGTAAGAGTCGCACGGTATTTGGAAGTCGGAGCGTTATCAATATAAATAGGCAGATCGGTTCCTTCGTCGAAAAGTGCGCCTGAGCAGAAAACAGGCTCGGATTAAACGATTGCTCGGCGATCGAGGACGCGTTCCACTTAAATAATCGCGCCGCGGCAGCTGCGAGAGGAAAAATCGATCGGTAACGTGCCAATCATCTCGAGCGGCTCGATCGTAAGGCACACTGGCACCCGAGTCACAGCGGCCAAACAAAAACCTGACACTCTGCCATTATTTTGTTATGACGCTGTCAACCTGACGTTTTGCTCTTTGTCGTATTCGGTCGAATTTATCGGCTTTTTAACGATTCAGGACCCTAATCTAATGAGAGTCACGTCGTTTAATCAGAAAACTAGAATTTTTTTTTTAAACAGAAATTATTTTCTTTATTAATAGTACTCGCATTATCGTCGCGTCTCCAAAAGGCAATCTTTTATCTTTTAGAGTCGAGCGAAAGAATTCAAACTGCGGTTTCTTCTGAAATACAACTTTGGGTAACAAAACAGTGTATAAATTTCTAGATTTTTTTGCTTCAAGTTTTTTTTCTTACAGTCTGACATTTCGTTTAAACTTTTTTGTCTGCTCAACTTTGAGTGTCAAATACATTGACTGCCAAGCGTGACTATAACAAAAACAAGCATTGCATTTACTTTTGCATGAATAAGCAAAGTATTTCCAAGAAATTACATAAAAAGAAATGATCAGTATTAAATTATTCTAATTATGTAATAGTAAAAAGATGTAATAATAATGCTTTTATTTAATTTTGTTGATATTTATTTATTTTGGCAATGATTATCTTCTTCAAGAGAATATTTTAAGATTCTTTCGCCGTGGTTGAATTTCCTTTTTAGACTATACGCTTATTCATCATTGTAACCGTACAAAAATCTTGTTTTAGAAAAAATCGAAATCTATTCTGATTAAATAAATAACTAATAAAAATATTAAATCTTTTTCAGTAGTAATAGCCAGGTCTTACTTAATTTTTAAATTACTATGTTCACTTATTACTAAATATATATTATGAGTCTAAAAGAGAAAAAAACAGTTTGCATACTTACGTAAGCATAAATAAAGAAAATTTTGAGCAAAGTAATGTTATTATTGTTTTTATCTAAAATATATTCGTCGATTCACTTTGAAAAGTTATTTTTGAAAAAAATAGTTAAATTTAATGCGTTTAAGCGAAAGAACAAACTACTCGGAGCCAAGGAATTGCTTTGATTTTTCTAGGAAGAACTGTTGGGTTTAATGGCATTCAGTCCGACTGATTGAGAAAAAGATTTCCGTTCTCGGTTCCCCCCGGGCATTAGGCAGCCTATGCACGTACGACTGCCTCCTGGCTCTCCATAATGCATCCTCTTCCCGTGCGTTAATCAGGCGGGGCAACGCCATTAACAATTAGCGGCCCGGCTCAAAATTTCTATCGCGTGCAAGTGCACGCAGCCAAGCCATATGTGCTCAACAGATGAGGCTATTTTTAAATTCAATTCTCTCAACGTTAAACCCGCCTTACCGAAGTGCGTCGCGTCGCCAACTTTTTTTTTTCACGAGCCTTTTCATTTCTAGCGGTTTTAATAATCCCCAATTTATTATTCATAGGCGTCATTTGCATAATGGCGTTCGCAGAAAAACAGGATATACCAGGCTCTCTCCGAAAGAAAAAATATCGCACGCTTCGACTAATCTTTGCGGATCTTTCGAATATGAATTGTAAAGTCAAAACGAGAGGCGCCAAAAGTAATAAGACGAAACGAAGAAGAAGAAGCATTGTGAAATAGTAAGAAAGAAGTCCGAGGAAGAGGCTCGCAAGAAAAATCGAAAGAGCAGGTTGCCTTGAAGCTGGGCTGCCGAAAAGAGAGGAACGTTTATTACTCCGATCGTCCATTTCTCCTCTCGGTTTTCTGCGCGCTCGGTTCGCTGGCGGCCTCCCTCCCCTCCCCCTCACGGGCGCGACTCCACTCTCGATCTCATTGAAAAGAAGCATTGTGTGCCGGCGGCGCACGCCGCTATACCGTAAAAGGAAATAACATGCGTGAGACACGTGCGCGCCTTTCCTCGCCGAGGCGTTGGAAATTATTGCGCGAGGATGCTGCCGATGAAGTATGCGATTGCCGAATTATGTAGGTCGCTCGAATTATGTACGGAGCGGCAAGTACGAGGGTCAAGGATAAAAGGCGATCGATTTTTCCCTGCGTTATTGCTGCGTTATTCAATAACATTATTGAATGAGCTATCTTGATCGTTTTTTCTACCGCTTGATTTTCTTTGTATATATATATGCGAGATAAGATTAGGTTTTTGCACTTTATTGCAAGAAGCGGTCAAGTTGATGCCATTTACGAGTTGTTGTTGAAATGATGACTAAATTAGACGATGGAACAGTAGAATTTGCAAGTAGTTATTAATAGATTTAAAAGCGGCGTCGGTCGATTTCATATAGCTTCAGAGAGATTTAAGGCACAAAGAGGCTCTGGAATATAGAGGTTTTATCACGGCGCGGGATGAATAATCGATGAGTGCAGCATCCTCGGCTGCAGCGACGGAGGGAAAATTTACGTTTTCGATTTTGAATATTCGATTAGCGCCGGGACTGGACTCGCAACCTAGACCTTCGTCCGGGCCCGGCACCGATCGTAAATCAAACGGACCGAGAGTGCAAGCCGCAGTTGCAGGACATCTTTCGTGGGAAATTCGAGAGATTCTTTATCCGGGATGGCGAAAGCTCAAGCGGCTCTCGATGAATATGATGAAACCGGAAGTCGTGCCGCAGCCAAACCGATAATAGAGAGATCTTTCCGGGGATCTTCCCGCGTCTTGCCCCAGATCCTCCTGTTTATTACACATCGTGCGACTTGCTCCCCTTTCATTGTGCTTTCTATTGTCCTATAATAATAACCTAGGAAGAGCGAAATAAAAAAATAAAAAATTTAAAAAATATTCTACCTCGAATATAATGAAAATTTGCATTTACGTAAGAAGAAACGACCGCGAAAACTAATTTATTTATTTATTTTAGGTCGGCACGAGCCTTATCACCAATGCAGTTAATATGGATTCCAACGTTGGTCTCGACTACATTGTAGATAATCCCGACTACTGCCAGAAGCTCGCTTCCGGTAAGCCATTATTAAATAATTAGCCCATTTCAATTTCAAATTCGCAGGGATTTTGCATAGCTCGCGAGCTATCGATAATTCTTCCGTGCACTATTAATCGAATCTTGTTGACGCAGCTTTGGACACCGCCTGTCCATCCGTGAAGAAGCAAGTCGTCGAATTACTCTCGGCGCTCTGCGTCTACAGCCAAGATGGGCGACAGCGTGCAATCGATACTCTTCACATATACCAGGTGAGCCGACTCTTCTCCGAGAGCACAGCGTAGTTGTAAATACAGTAGTCGTAAGGAGGGGCAGAGAGTGAAGCTTCTCTTGGGCTGTTTTGCAGGAGCGCAAAGGCGAGCGCTACCGGTTGCTCCTCGTCGTCGACGAGCTGCGGAAAGCAACGGCCGAGGATTACCAGACGGCGCTGCTGGCCTTCATCAACTGTCTAGTCATTTCCGCGCCGGTCCTCAAGGATCGCGTGCGCATCAGGAACGAGTTCATCGGTAAGCTGTCCGCGGAAAACTCTTAATTCTTTCCTAAATCGAGCTGAGAGTGAATTAAGCTCGGACTTTGAGGCTTCGGCAAAGTCGCGAAATCACTTTGCCCCACTTGGACATTTACGCATTCATGAATGATGCGCAGGCACAGCGCATCATATAGAGAGATAGAGCAGCTTTCAGCTCGTTAATTATAGTCAAACGCGCGCCTCGCATTTCTCTTTCTTCTCGCGTCTCTTGTCGCATCTTTCGAGCGTAATTCAGATTTAAGACTGTCTTATTTTAAAAAATGCTTTAACTTTCCGTCTGATCAACTGCCACTTTTTTCATAAATGTTTCGTTTCTTTTTAGGCCTGAAGCTTCTTCCGATTCTAAACGATCTTCGGTGAGTATTTAAAACACTAACAAAGCAAAGATAAAGCGGAAAGTTTTCTAAGCCAGCTCGTGAAAGAGAGGCGGAAGGAGGCCTAGTTTACTCGGTTCTCGAAGAAAAGCTTGATTGAAAATCCGTGTACTATAAATGAAAATGCCAAAGCCTCGAGAAACGAATGAATGCGCGGCCAACGATAAAACGAAATCGCGCGCTCTCTCTCTCTCTCTCCCTCTTTCGAGACGCGCACCATTTCAGAGTCCCCTTCGGTATCGCGCACTCAAAACTGGAAGCACACGATCGTTTCAGTCTTAACTAGCAGCCGCTCTAACATTATTTCTGCCTTTACGTCAGACCTCGCAGATTACGTTATCATTGAGCTTTACTTTCTATTTGCCTTTGCGACGTTAATGAAGATGCCTTGTATGTAAAAGAACACTTGAAAAGATATTTTTTAACTTTACACCCCTTTTCAAGGAATTTTAAAGATTCCAGTTTAGTTACTTCTTCTGCTCTAGGTTGTAAAAAATATCCTTTTTTAAGTAAGCCGAATATCTGAAAATATCTGAGCTTATTTCATTAGCGAAGCCCAGTTGAAACGTCTCCGGTTCCTCGGTAAGAGAAAGCTCGAGCTTGCACTATATAATCGTGGTCGGAACAGGCAGGTAGGCTGCATGCACGCATGCAAGCAGGCAGGCAGGCATACATGCAGGCAGGCAGGCAGGCAGGCAAAAGAAAGCACGTGGAGAGGTCGACGGCGCCAGCGGGCGAGAAATAGAATCCAAACGTTCTCTCCTCCACATTCCTAGTGACCTTTAGGGAGAAGAGAGAGAGAGAGAGAGAGAGAGAGAGAAAGAGGATAGACTACGCCCGCCAAGGAGAAGGGAGAGAGTCCCGAATTAAACTTCGAGGCGAGAAAAGAGGGAGAAGGATGCACCTGCGGAGAACCGCCGCTGGAGGCGAACGATAGTTTAAACTTGTCCGGGCTCGAGAGAGCACTTCTTTCCGTCGCTTATCGGTCGCGTCGCGGCTCGAATGCCTATTGACGCAGCTCCCCGGTTTCCGCTTTCCAGTGCACACAGTGTCACTACTATCTGCCGCGGCAGCTGTCTGCCTCTCTTTTTGTATGGGAGTGCGCGCGTGTGGGTGTGTATTTTTCTTTCTTTCTTTCCTTCTTACTCGCTTACTTCCTTCCTTCCTTCCCTTCTTTCTTTTTCTTAGCAAAGAGCCGCCGCCAAGCATTTCTATTTTTGTGTAATAGCTGTGTAATTGCGGCTTTTTTAAGGGGGCGTTCTTCTACGCGTAAAATCATTGTTGTGCTAACCCCTTTTTTTCGAGGGAGAGATAAGTGGATGCGTGCTGGAATCTTCAAAGAAGAATTGCTAATTCCGTAGATGTTGCGTACACTACTTAAGAACTCAAGACTAATTCGTTTCTTTATGTTTTTCATTCAAATTAAAGCACACGAAATAATGAATCTCTTCTGAATGACTATTATTATACCAAGTATGTGAAACCTAATCAAAATTAAACATAGATGCAAGGTTCGTATGATTCATGCTACTATGTGACTGGTTATATTTAAAATAACCGCCCTAAAATAAGAGGTGGGATTTCTGACAGTATTCTATATGCATGGTGGAAAAAATATCCCGGCTTGAAAATTAATACTCTTAAATACTTAAATAACAGTTTATTTATTTGAAAAATATTAAGTAAAATATTAAGAGATTTATTATTTCTTACGAGAAAGGTTTCTGGTAATAACGTAGCCTACTCGGGCGGCCAACGACGCCGTTTAAAATACGCGCATAAAAATAAATGCAATTTGAAATGCAATTTGATTTCGGTATCTTTACTTATTAGATAGGCTTGTTAGATAGGCTTCAATGACAAACGATGGAAAAAAGGTTTTCGAGAGGGGTTTTTTCGGATACAAGCATGGCACGTTAAAATAAGCCGCTTATCGGTGAAGCCCCCTCGAGAAAGAAAAGATAACGCAGGCAAATGAGAGAGAATTGGACAAAGAATTTGGGCCAATCGCCTATACTGCAATCTTCGCAGTGTGTCGTCTTTGCGAGTAACGAGCCGGAAGACTAACCCAGAAAGTAAAATCGCTTGGAAAATATCGTAGCTCGAGGTGGAGCGAACGAACGAAAGCGATCTCCTCGGTCGACGAATTCGCGGCGGAATCAAGACAATGGCCAAGGCGGTTTCCGTTAAGCGTAACGGTTCGAGTGCTCGTGTGCTTAGTTATAAGTTTAACTGCGCTCATCCGGCCGATGAGCCTTATTGACGGCGGCGATCATTGTCAGTCGACTGAGAATCCTCTCCCCCCCGAGTACGCGACAGAAATGCCGAAGCGCGGATATACGTGAGCGTCCGCTTCCGATCGAACCTTCCCAACGCTCTCTGCTCTCCTTTCAGAAAGGACAAGAGCCACGTGCCGGATCTTAGGGTGCAGCTGGACGTCTTCGACGACCAGAGAGACACGGACGAGGAGCTTTCGAATCAGGGACCGCCTGGCATCGATCTATCCTCGCACATTGATGTCTTTTATGCCATTCTCGGACAGGTATACAATCCTCTTCCTTTCCTGTTCGTAGCTTCTTCTTTCGTAGCTACGAAGAAGCTACGAAATGACAATTTTACAATTCCAGGTCGCAGACACACCGCAAGAGATACCATTCCTGAGTATACTCCAGCACCTATTGCGACTTGATCCGAAAGAGGCGGCAAGCGATCTTGCCTGGGACACCGCCGAGACGCTGGTCCATCGAGCCACCCTCTTAGAGAGTCGGGAGGATGCCACCAAACTCTTGAGGTCCCCAAGCTTACAGGTAGAGAGTTTTGCGCACGCAATTTCTTGCCTCCAACTAATAATGCTCGAAAAAACGCAGACGAACCTATGCTGCCACTGCCGGGGCACCGACCAGACCTGCGGCGGCAGTCGCAAGTCCTCGGTGCCGAGCACCGGAGGGGCCTCGGCGGCGCCGGCCCCCCCGCCGCCCCCGCCGGCCCTCATCCTGCCGCCCCCTCCGCCGCCGCCGCTGCTCGCGCCCCCGAGCGCCTTCATGGAGCCGCCGCCGCCGCCGCCCGGGCCGCTCCAGGCCCCCCAGGCGCCCAGGGTCCCCACCCCCGAGCCGCCCAACAACAGCGCCAAGCTCCTGCCCCAGCAGGAGATCCCCACGCCCAAGGCCAAGATGAAGACCATCAACTGGAACAAGATCCCCAATCACAAGGTGCGCCGCTATACCATATCAATCAATTCTAAATGGGCTAAAAATACATTTCACCCAGGAGGGAGTGTTTCGAGGGAGTATTTCGAGCTCGAGGCTTCATTTTATTTTACTATACAGTTTTTCATTCAAAGCTTTCTTTTCAATTGGATTCTAGGTCATTGGCAAAAGAAACATCTGGTCGCTGGTCGCGAACGAACATCAGAATTCGCCGATGGCCGACTTGGACTGGGCCGAGATGGAGGGGCTTTTCTGTCAACAGGTGCCGCCGATGATACCGGCCAGTACCACGTGTTCCGCCAATTCCGGCATTGGGGCGGATGCCGATAGACGACGTCGGGAGCCTACGGAGGTAAGCACTCGAAAATTACTTACATCTTCATTTTTTCCGATGGGCAGCAAGCGAGAAAAATTTATTCGTTTCTTTCAGATCGCCTTGCTGGACGGCAAAAGAAGCCTGAATGTTAATATATTTTTAAAGCAGTTTAGAAGGTAAGAAAAACGATTTTAAATTATCGCCTAATCGGAACGGTGCATTGGATACAAGTATCCGCGTGTTTAAACTCAGCGCGATGTATTTAACGTTGGGGATATAAAAAGACGCATTTCCTGCGCAGTTCGAACGAAGACATAATTCAACTAATCAAAGACGGCGGGCACGACGACATCGGCGCTGAGAAGCTAAGAGGCCTGCTGAAAATCTTGCCGGAGGTCGACGAACTCGAAATGCTTAAAAGCTTCGACGGCGATAAGTCGAAGCTAGGAAACGCTGAGAAATTCTTCTTGCAGCTTATTCAAGTACCAAAGTAAATATCGATTCATTCGTCAAAACATTTTCACTTCTCTTTCAAAAACTAAATTTTTCCTTCAAACTAAACTATCATACAAAGCTGGACTAAAAATAGCTGCTGCAGCTTTTCTTGGAACACAAGTACTTGTAGGAAAACATTTATTTACTTATTTATTTATTTATTTTTTAATTTGATTGTCAAACGAGATTATATAATAGAACGAAAATGATGCATATTTTTCAATTATCGTTATACTATTTAGTAGTAAATTTATTTATTTATTTAGTTATAAATTACGAATCGAATGCATGCTGTTGAAGGAAGAATTTGCAGCAAACATGAGTTACCTTGAACCAAGTATAAGTTCTATGATTCTTGCTGGCGAGGATCTTATGACAAACAAATCTTTACAAGAGGTGCTTTATATGGTATTAGTCGCCGGAAACTTTTTAAATTCTGTAAGTTCTCAAAATATGAATAATAAAGTACCTATTAAAGATTGTCATTGAATAAAAAAAAAATCATTTCAGGGCGGATATGCAGGAAACGCTGCTGGCGTCAAGTTATCGTCTCTTCAAAAGTTAACCGAGATTCGAGCGAATAAACCAGGAATGAATCTCATACATTACGTAGCAATGGTAGCTTGAAATAATTAAACAAAATCTCCTTGTCTTCTTTTTTCTAACTTGTTCATTTTCACTTGTTCATTCCAGCAAGCTGAACGAAAGAGGAAAGATCTTTTAAATTTTGCTCGAGGGATGAGTACTCTTGATTCAGCTACAAAGTAAGTTAAATTTAGCGAAAAATCTATCAATAAATGTGTACCACTAAGCAACTATCCAACTAATTCCGTTGACAGAACGACAGTCGAGCAGCTGACAAACGAGTTCAACGCGCTCGACACGCGAATAAAGAAAATTAAAAGCCAAATACAGCTGCCGACGACGGAGTCGGATATTCAGGAGCAAATGGCACAGTTTCTGCAGATGGCCGAACAGGAGATGTCGCAGCTCAAGCGAGACATGGAGGACCTCGACGGAGTCAAACGAACCCTAGCCGAATTCTTCTGCGAGGACGCCAACACCTTCAAAATTGAAGAGTGCTTCAAAATATTCCATCAGTTCTGCCAGAAATTTAATCAAGCCGTCACCGAGAACGAGAGACGACGAATTCAGGAGGAACAAGTTCTGGCTAGAAGGAAACAAAGAGAGGAACAGCTGCTCGCTAAAAAACGACTTTGTAAGTCTTTTAATGTTAGACTGATGAATATTATGAAGTAAAAGTTAACAGCCGCTATAACCGTTTGTAATTTCCAGTAACCAATCAAGCTGAGACTCCCAATTCGGAGTCTGACTGTATGATGGAATACAGCTCGTTAGAAAACGGCATGCCAAAGTCTTACGGTCGCGATGCCAAGGTCAGAAGCAAATAATTTTCACAATAAAAAAATTGCAATATTGTATTAAATCAACTTGTTATTATCTGCTCAGATAAAAAGACTGCAAAACGGCATGGTCACGTCGGATGAAGACATATCCACCACGGGATCACCTAGTATTCGACGACGTTTAGGCTCATGTTCGGGGGGTCCCGATCAGCTCTCTACCAAAGAAGATACTTATTCGCCAGGTATAATATGCTTTTATTACTTATAAAACGAAAAACAAATTATTTTATTCTTCATTTAAGTAAATACGTGCTCTATAGATATTACGCCAAATGGAACCTTACGTCGGAGGAGAAGTCGTATCCCGTGCGAAGATGACGATGGAAACCTGATGGACTTTCTTCGTACCACTGGTCAGGACAATGCGCGAGAAAGAAAGTCGTGGGGCAGTTTAGGTATTTTATTAATAACACATACCTACTGGCAATAAAATTATCTTTTAAGCAAAGTTTAAAAAATATTATGACTCGAGTGAAAAATAGTTTCTGTCAAATCTTCTGTCATTTCTGACAAACGCAAAAACTAGTAATATCCCAAAAGTAATGTCAATAATAATCACTTTAAAGATCGTTCTTGGGCTAAGCGGGCGCGCGGACAGCCAAGAAGAGGAGATCTTTTGAACGCCGATTTCTCCGGAGATCGCGAGAGGCCAAGTTCACCATCACCTCTTATCGAGAGCAAACCATTCTTGCAAGAAGAGGAATCAAAACCGTCAGGGTATGTTATTTTAGATTCACCAGCCAATCACCTAAACAATAGTAATATATAAGAATTTCCGTTTTTTCAAGCAGAAAAGCGTGGAGGCAGAAAATCGAGGCTTGGCTTACGGAGAACGAAAAGGAAGAGCGTGCAGGCGAGGAGCTTCAAAGAAAAGCTAGGCAGCGACAGGCTAATCGCCGGTCCTTCGAAGACTCTGGTATATTCAACAATAAATCCTAGATTAATAACATTTACTAATATATATTTGTACATTCAATCATTTATTCATCCATTCATTCACAGAAAATGAAGGCAAAAATTCGCAGCCAAGCACATTCACCGAAGAAAATTCGTCGACTGGTGAGAAATATCAAAAATACGATTGGCGACCGTCCGTCGAAAAGACTGACGTTATGCGAACTATGGAAGCTATCGAAGGTAACTTTTATTTTAATAAGATAAACGTCGCAATTCGTCTACTAATTCATTTACTAATCGAATGTCTGCTTTTCACTCCTCATCAGAAGCTCAACCTGCATCCTCGCAAAAGGATAAATCTCCTTGGCGAAAGTCCAGCCTAAACGTTCAAAGCAGCGTCGAGGATAGCGACCCTCGACATTCTCGCAGACTTCGATCTCGCCTTAATCAGGATAATATACTTGGATCGAGCACATTACAAGTACCTAAACACGAATAACATAACACATATAATATTGAAATAAGTACTTGGTTAATTTTAGAATTTTATTCTACTTCCAGGCGATCCGCGAAGAGGAGCGCAAGAAGAACAAGTCGACATCCGAGTCCGCAGGCAGCGACGGTCTGGACGAGCTGACGATTTATTTGCGCTCGCCGGCATCCCAAGCAACGGCCGCGACGCGGCGCCTGTCGCAGCTCAGTAAGCGCGGAGCCGAAGACTCGGAGGCGGTCAGCGACAAGATCGAGATCGATTCGGACAACATCGAGACGCCACCGGCCACCAGGCGCCTCTTCAGCCCGCCGAAGGATTTAAAGAACACCGCTGAGAAAGACGCGGCGGCCACCTCGACGACGAGTACGATAACGCTGCCGAGTCGGGACACCAGCAGCAGCTCCTACGCGGACCTTGGAAGCGGTAACTACCAGCAGTAATAGGGCTAATTCTTCTTATTCTAAAGTGCACTTGTTTTTTAGGAAATTTCGATAGGTTCTCGGCAGCGCGCCGCACGCGTCGTTACAAGAAGAGCCAGGATCCGTCCATCGACAAGGACAGCCTGAAGCTTGAACTCTCGGGTAGCGAAGCGAACCACGAGGAACCTGGCACTCCTGGCACTCCTCGCGCCCCTCGCCGCCCCAGCACCCTCGACCTCACCGACGATGCTCAGAGTCGCGCTCACGCTCAGGAGGGTGACGCCATGCTGAGAATCTGGCAGGACAAGCTGAAGCGGCGCGACGCCAGCCAGAACGAGATCGAGGCGGCTCTGGCCGAGATCGCCAAGTCGGGCGAGGACCTGCAGCAGCTCTCCTCGACGAGCCAGTCGAGTGCCGCCCAGTCGAGGAGCTCGCGACTTCCGGTCAGTCAGCCGGCGCCGGTGATTGCGGTCACCAACACTGTATTGAGCCCGGTGATGCAAGAGTCAAGGCCAAGAGACTCGCAGTGCATTCTGCCGGAAAGAGCCACGCCCAGCAGGGAGAGGCGAAGAAGCATGATCGATCCAAGCCAGGTCAAGGAGTCCCTCAGGCTCATGAACGAGCCCGAACTCATCACCAGCCCGACCAGCGAGAACTTGCCAGCCAACAGCTTGCTCAGGAGCCACATTACCGAGGAACCCGATGGTACGATACGAGGATCCATTTCGTCCATTTTCCGGAAAATTTTGAAACTACTTTCTAAAACTTTGTTAAACTTGATTTTCCAGCCCCGTCGAGCAACAAAATCTCGAGGATCGCCAAGAGTCACGAGAGCGGCAAAGGCTTCGACCTGACCGACACGGCGCTCTCCAATCGACAATCCTCGAAACTCTTTGGCAAAAGCACGAGTCGCTACATGCCGGAGCTCTGCCTTACGAACAACAAGCAGTCGGCCCGGGAGGAGCTCAACGACGAAGGCTTCGAGGAGACGCAGAGCCTAGTCTCGGAGACCTTGAGCCAGGAAGCTTCCTCCGGGAATTACGAAACCGATGCGCACGATTCAACGCGATGTTCGCCAGCCGAGCTTACGAGAACGACGGCCACTGCGGGATCGACCGGCGTGAGCAAGTCCGGCAGCGCTGCCAAGCCGCTGCAGAGGAGGGAGAGCTCGAGGATCGCCGCGCAGGACAAGAACATTGCCAGGATCAAGAGCTTCGACAGGAGGGACAGCAGGGAGAGCATGTCGGGAAGGTCTGTCAAGAGTCAGGATTCCTCGAGCTTCCTGCCGAAACGAACCGGCAGTCTGAAGAGGGAGCCGCCGACGCGGTAAGTTTTCTTTCGCGGGCTGCATCTCGCTGAATTTTCGGAAATTTTCGGCAATTTTGGGGATTTTTGCAGGAAAAGCGTGGAAAGCGTAAAGCGCGTGGTTCTGGGCAGCGGGCCGCGCAACGAGGTGGAGCGCTCGGGCTCGCGCAGCAGCCTGCGCAGCTCGCGCAGCTCGCTCAACAGCGCGACCTCGGTGAACACGGTCCGGCAGATGGGCCCGAGCAGCGGCCACGCGCACCTCGGCAGGTACACCTCGGCGATCCGCGCCCTCACCAACGACCTGCGCAAGGGCACGGCCGCCTCGACGGCCTCGGCGGCCCCCGCCGAGGACAAGCGCCGGGCCTCGGCCCCGCGCGCCTCCCTCACCAAGATACCCGCCAGCAGGAGCAGCAGCAGCGGGAGCAGCGTCGGCCCCGCCGCCAGGAATATTCGCAAATCCATGACTGTACGTTCGACGAATCGAGAGACGAGAAAGGCAGCGGTCCTTTCTAATCGCAACATGACTTTTTGGGCTTTTCAGGCGTCGACGGACCCGCCGCGCTCGAGCACCGCCGGCCTGCGCAGTCGCCCCTCGGCCGTCCTGGCCTCCCGCAGCAGCAGCAGCGGCAGCAGCGTGGGCCAGCAGCAGCAGCAGCAGCAGCCCCTCTCGGGCCGCCTGTCGGCGGGCAGCCGCATAGGGCAGCCGCGCAGCGGCACCGTCGCCGCGCGCAGCCAGAGCTTCATGAGGCCCACCGCCGCCAGCGTCAACAAGGGCTCCATCCCCAACCTGCCCAAGAGCATCAAGAGCACTCTCGTCAAGTAGCCCCTTTCTCTCTCTGCCAAGTCGTGCCAAGTACGAGTCTCAGGAGTTAAGAGTCTTAAGAGTAGTGTACATAATAGGAGCTGTTGAGTCGAAAGGATTGCGCGAAATCGAGAATCGCCCGATAGAATTATCCCGGTGCTCTTTACGCCAAGGGTTGTACGATTCTCGTTTGCCGCCTCGATTTCGTACAGTGCTTCGACAGAGTTAGAGAGTTTATTAAAAACTAAAAATATTACTTAATATTTATTTCTACGTTCTACGTCCTGCTTGGTATGTATTATGCCTTCGTCGAACTTAACCAAGGATCAAGTTTTCTGAATTGCCATTCTACGCAAAAGAAACAATTGCATGACTGAACACTGTTTTTCTTTAAGAGATATATAAGCTGGATTTATCTGATTTCCTTTCTTATTTATTTGACACACACTACGCCGTGTAGAATATTGTTATTGTTACGAAGGAACATCTGAAAAATAATGTTTTTCTTACTTTACGGATTATTTCTAGACGACAACTCATTCACTCTCGAGCCTTTCACTAAGAGCGCTCCATTATTAGACAGAGAAAAAAACTAGTATTTCGTAACACCTGTAACATATGATGCGACTAACACTTAAGTACTAGATGTGCATATAATATATTACGTGTATGATCGAGAATCGATATTAATAAAGTTGACTTGTGATCAAACTTTTCCAAATTTTTTCTTATTTATTTCACTTATTTCTATTTTTAAAGGTGGACAAAGAAACGAATTATTTACGTCTTTTAAAATAAAACAATTTTATTTATTTATAACTTTAAACTGAAAATTAATAACGTAACAAATTGATGTTTACGTTTTTTACGCAAAACACATCAGAAATAAACTAAAATTCGGATGCACCAATTTAAATAAATGTAAGACATTTGACGACTTAAAATTATTCATACTTAAACATAAATATGCACCGCGATAAATAGGCACAAATACTGTTGAAAAATGCATTATTTTTCAATAGTACCAAACATGCATGTAGCTGACAATTTTAAAATAAAATGTGTTGCTTAACAAAAATATTGCATACTCATTTCCCTGGCGTTTTATTACATATAAAAATAATAATTTACTATCGATTTCAATATTTACACGCCTCTGGTAGTTTATTGATGTAACGCACCAGTACAATGCAGACGACTTAAATACGCGACATTGCATTATTATTGCGTGATTTTGCGCACATCATCAGTCGAAACAATTAATGCATTTTTGGCTACTTATTGTACACGAGTTAAATCTAAGTGACTGTTGCTTAAATAAATTGTCGTACAGTCATGAGAGTTGAACCTTTCACGATATTTTAATTAAGAAAACATAATCTTGTGGATATTCTGTTAATTTAAAAAAATACTAATATAGCTTTAACTTTGCATATCCAAAAACCTGCAAAGTATTTATGCAAGTCATGCTTTATTTCTGATACGATTTAGATTGATTAAATGTGCGTTAAGAAAAAAGACTTTTCTCTTAATAAGGAGTTAAATTTTTTGGCCACTATTTTAACACTCAATTAAACTGTGTGACAATATATTTAGTAAACACTTACTGATTCTGCATATATTCTTAAAATTACTTCGAGCATTTGTACAATGGATATCCTTTCGTTAAATCTTTAAATACATTTCACAAAAAAAAAACAAAAAAAAATATATATATATAATATTTATATATAAAAAACGACGAAATTTATACTTTCTGCATCTGTGTGCATCGTACACGAAGAGGGACAAAGATTAATAATACATTGACACAATATAAATATTGTATAATAATATGAACTCTACACGATATAAATATAGAATATCGAAAATAAATATAGAAAACAAAAAAGTTTGGATGAACTCGGGTTCCCCTTCAATGAGTTAAAAATATCTTTCAAAATAAAAAGTGAGAACCAAAGCGGAAGAAAATAAGAAATACTTGTAAGCTTCGATATATTAAATGAATGCTAAGAACTATTTGGCGACTCGTCGCTGAAACTCTCTAGATTCTCTTTAATCGAGCATCGGCTTGAAGAGCGCTCTCGCTGTAATCCTCTTCTTTCTTTTTTTTTTTATTTATTCTTGGTCCCTCCCATTTGGTCTTTTACTCTCTTTAACCTTCTCTCTTTTTGACGCATCAGTTCTTCACAATTGTGAATGACCGTAAGTTGCTCCTCACCTTATTTCAAAACGATCCTTAAACGTAAGATTGACTGGACCCTTTGGAGCCATTATGTATTCGAATTGCAAGCCAAGGTCCGCCTCTGCGATTATTTCGAACTCACGAACAATCTAGGATATCGCAAGTGATTAATTAATCGATACTTATTTTCTATTAAAATTGTATATTATAATTAAAAATGATTCTAGAACGTTTTGTCGAAAAGTGTTACTTACTTTTGCGACGATTAGTTGAAGGGCCTGGTCGACGAACCGTTTACCCGGGCAAATTCGTCGACCGAAACCGAAAGGTGCGACCAAGAGTGGTGAGTGCGGTTGATACTCTTCTGGGTTCAACCACCTCTCCGGTATACATTCATCCGCATTTTTAAAGTTCCCCTCGTCTAGACCGGCGATCCAGGTGTGCAGAAGTACTATCGTCTGTTTAAATATTACCAATAATATATAAGAATTGAGCTTTCTGTTATATTGCCTGCTGGCAAAGTGGCCAAGACTTTCATCAAGTCCACCAGAGGGCAGATGTGCTCAGTTATTTTGAATCAAAGTATTATATTTTCATTACGACTGTCAATACGTAATAACTCTTTGTGTATCGAAAAATATTTTCCAGAAAAATTAAAAAAAATAAATAAATATTTAAAAAGAATTTTATAAGGTCTTTTTTAAAAACTTACCCCCGCTTCAAGCTCATATTCGTTTAATTTAGTTGATTCGTCTAGTACGCGGGCAATACACGGAGCCGTTGGTAACAATCTGTTGTAAACAAATAAATCACATTATCAATTCATTTTGTAAAACAGAAATAAACATTCAAGCAATTAAATTTCTTTTTAAGCGCAGAATTTTAAATATATTCAGGCTATTTGTCACTCTATTTTATAGCGGTACCAAATCAAACAAAGTTGATGTAATTATTTTTTTAATTCAAAAAAAAAAAAAAAAATGGGATAAACTAAAAACAAAAACTCTCGAGAATTTAAATACTAAAAAGACGTTCGCATAACGTTGCGAAGGTAATTACGTCATCCGAGAAATTCAAGGAGATGAATGAAGGTGCAAAGTCGTCGAACTTTTAAGGAAGACCGGCCAGTTTTGTGCTTTTTTTCTCTGTTTTTCGCTGGTTTTCGGAATGGCGCGGGGATTTTTTTTCTTTTATAAAGGTAAATTTCAAGTCTCACCTGAATACTTCCATGATGAAGGCCTGCAGGTACTTGGCTTTCTTCAGGTCTTCCGTGGCTATGTCGCAACGCGGAGGCGCCAAGGAATCGGCCTCCTCGCGTAAAACTCTCTGGACTCGGGGGTTTTTGCCGAGGGTGTAGAGAAGAAAGACCAGTGTGTTGCCTACCTGAAATTCATTTGATCCATTATATAATTAATTAATTAATCCCTTTAAACGGAGAAATGTTTTTAATTACAGTGTGAATGCCCGCGGCTATAAAGTCTACAATGGCGGCTCTCTTATCGCGAATGTCAAGGGTCTTTTCCTTTAAAATTGATTGAAAAACTGCTTCGATGTTCTCATCCTGAGCGCTACCTTGCTGCTCCTCTATAGTAGTGTCTATCAATTCGGAAATAATGCTGAAAAGGAAAAGTGTTAAAAAATAATGTTGATAATATATGATGGAAAAGTAAAAATGATTTATTTACTTGTAAACGTCGTCCTCGCTCTTCGTCAGATTCTTGTAGGCAGAAGTGGCAAAGACTTTCCACATGGGGAAGCCGTAAAAGGCGTCTCTCGAGGCCAAAAAATGCATCCTGACTGCTTCGGCCAGTCTGCTGGTGAGCGTACTGACGGACTCGGGCTTGAGGAAGCCCAGGTGTCTGCCCAGCATGAGCATGCAGGTACCTGATCGACAGGCAAAACCGTTAGATGTAAAAAGGGAGGGAGTTGGTGTTTAAGCTAGACTCGACTCACTCTCGAGACCCATTCGATAAGCGAGTTCCTCGAATCCGAGCACGCAGCATCCGGCTCTTCGGCTCCGTATCAGATCGATGAAGTCGTCGGTCACGCCGTTGAGCGCGGGAAAGAAACCTAGGACGGTTTTACCTCCCATTAGTTCCGGCGTCAGGGCAGCTCGCAATGTCAGCCAGGTTACGCCCTGCCTAGTTTGTGTTTTTTGTTACGTTATCATCTCGTCTCTCCTTTCGCTTGTTCGCGCCAAAAAAAGGCGTATTTATAGATTTTTTTTTTCGCCTCTTTTAACGAAATAAGAGCAGGCTGCTTACTTAGTTCGTTAAATGCAATTCGTCTAGTACATGCAGATAAGACTTGCTAGGCTAATAATAAAAGCCATCTCTAACAAGAGCAATGAGCTACATACGCCCGGCTGACTGTAACAGTTTAATTTTTAGCGATTGATAGCACGAGCTATCTTATGGCTGTACTTATTTGCGTACTCTCTCTCAATGCATGTACTGTAGGCATGATACAATAAAGGAAGGAAATGCTGTTACGGGCGCTCTCGTTGAAATCTTCTTTTCTCCAATCGAATAATGACTCAATCGTAGGATACTCACTCATTGACGAGACCGGAGTTGGTGTAACGATCGGTCCTAGACTGCCGGTAGTAGGATATGACCTCCTGCGGCGGCCTCATCGGGTACCTGGAATGCCGCTTGAGAATCGTCTCGATGTCTTGACGTCCGAAGAGCGAGACGATCGGGTAGTTCCAGTAGGATTCTTGCTTGCACAGCAACCCGAAACGCGCCTTCATATCTGCTCTTAAATGAGGAATTAAAGAACGATCGACCTTCGCGACTGCGCCGATATATAACCGAGCCGAGCGAAAATACAATTAACGACGACGGGCCAAAGCCCGTCAATTCACGTCAATATTGACGCGAATATTTAATCAAAGGGGCGCGAGGCGGGCGCGAGCCACTAATTTTGACCCAGATAAACAAATTGCCGAATTCGAATCGTTTATTTATTCAGAGTCGAGTGTTCTCGCTTTGATGCTTTGCTTGGCTTTGCCTTCGTTATCCGACCGCGCGGCTGGAGAAAGTCGCGAAAATAACTCTATTTCTTACCTTTGTAGGCCTCGTGAACCTTGTCTATGCTGTAGCGACCGAAGCCAAAGAACATCCAGGAAGTGCCGATGAACGGCAGCGATCGAGGCCCCGGCACATCTTGCACCGACTTATCTGTTTGTCAGAACGAATGTATATATAATAATTATAATTACGAGGCAGCCCGAGCTGGATGAATAAAGTGTGCATCGAGTGTCGTATTTACATAAGGAATGCGTCTTTTGTCCCAGCCAGGTTCTTCGCCGGCTGGCGATAAGCAGCAGGCCGAGTGTGAACAATATCAGAAATAGTCCCGGCCACGACATGGCAGGTAGCAACATGTGACACTCTGCCACGCTTTCCCTGGAACAATAATAATCAACTGGTTAGGCTTCGAAGAAAAGGCTAATAGGCGAGAGAGAGAGAGAGAGAGAGAGAGAGAGAGAGAGAGAGCTGGAATGATAAAAAAAAGAAGTGATAGAAAAGCTTCCGGCATGCCGTTCTACGCTTCGTTCGTTCTCCGGCTCGTAATCTAGCTGATTAGCCTCTCTAACAAGGGGCCTTATATCTCACTTTTTTTGCCTCAAGATTATTCCTCCTCTCTCCTGAATTGATTTTTTACCCTCCCAACGACCCCTTCGATCGTTCTCGCTCGTTCGTTTGGCTCTTACCTCAAGGACTCGGGCATCTTCTGGCTTTCGACCGAAATTTCTTTTCCGCTTTTTGCAGCGTTCGTCGAGCGTTTCGAGCGGGAGCTCGTGCAGCAAAACCACTCGCGAATAACAATGGACTCGAGCTGGCTCGGCGCGCTTACTTTTATTCTAAGAACGATAAAGGTGAAAGCCTTTTATTATCGTCTGGCCTGCAGGGGGATGAAAATAATGCAAGAGAGAAAGATAAGGAATATAGGTAACCGCCTCGGCGGGCTCTTTTTCTTCGCCGCGCGCAATGATAATGTGCTTTTCGCGCGTGAGAGCGATATTGCGCTAGGATTAAAACTGACGAGCCGATGGGAACGAGCTGGGAACGAACGAGAGAGAGAGAGAGAGAGAGCGCGCGCTTTATCTAAAGTCAATTAACGGGATGAATTGTTAATCCCGCAAGGTAATTTATTGCGAAAGTCTAGATGAGCGTGTATCGTATCGAAAATTCATTTCCTTTTTCATACAAATATCATTTCATCGCATAAAGCGCAATCTGGCCAAGAACAAATTCCATCGTTAATTATTATTTAATCAAGATTTATTACAAGTCTAGATTACAAACGTGACTTTTTAAATAAAAAAAAAGAGGAGCATTATTTTCTATAGCAAGATTTCCGCCTGGAAATCCATGAATTGCCAAATATTTGAGCGAACTTACTCGAAAGCGTGCAGGGCCGAATGAAAAAAATTCAAGTAACGTGTAATTATTAATTGTTCATCGCATACCGCATATAATTACGAGCGAGTCTTGCATTTATCTCGGCCGCGTGCGCACGAGATAAAGTGCTCTCTCTCTCTCTCTTTCTCCGCGACGAAGGCTTCAAGAGTTTTTTCGCGCTCTCACAAGAGACAGAGAGAGATAAATGCGCTCAATGGCAATGAAACAAATGCGACAACAATGCGCGCTTTCTTTTTTGCCTCTATTGCATTCACGTCATATTTTCCTCGCGAGTCATGCCTTCCCGTGCATTTAGGAGGATTTATCTCTCGTTATCAAAGTGTACACTGCTTTCGATTATTTTCTCGAGGCTTAGACATATAATGTATGTATACTTTCACACATGCGTCTAGAGGCGAGACTTTCGCAAGATTATATATAGCAGTGAATGTAGAAATATGGCTTTTCTTTTGACGGAGAAAAAATTTGGCTTGCAAAAATTTCAAGCTACGCTCTCCGATTTACACTTTATTATTAAAAGATATTCATTGCCACGCACTTATCTAAAGTTATAAATACACATCGATTTAACCGAAGGCAGTTGCATAACTGTTTATATAGCTTCTGGACAAACGCCTCTGCTCGGGTGTTTTCTAAAAAAAAAAGAAAAAAAAAATCCGCGCGCACTTCCTGCAGGGAAGGGCAAAAAGATGAGTTTTTTTGTTTCGGCGCGTTTTCGCGGCAATGAACTAGTTGCAAGCGCGAATTCTCTCGGCGTGTATTCTCGGCACCAACTTTCTTTTCGCAATGGCACGGGGCAGGCTTATTAGAAATGTTGCTGGCTGCGCCGAGCGGCCTGCAAAAGCTTGTTATAATCTCGGCTGTAACTTCTTCCCCCTTTGGCCGAGTAGTTTTTCGTTTTTGTTTTCTTTGCCAAGAGATGATCAGGACGACTACTCGACCTATTTGTCGGTCACTCGACTATCCAGCCACTTCTTCCCCTCGTTTCCAGCCGGCTGCATAGCAGCAACGAGCGCCGCCGGCCGGTTTAATAATAGTGCGGAGCGCTTTCTCGCTTCGTCTCTTTCTCGCTCTCTGAAGAAGAGCGCTGCGTTTTCTTAGCGGCTCAGCGGCTCGCTTAGCTGCCCCGATAAGAGAGAGAGCACGCGAGAGAGCACGCGAGCAAAGGGCCAATGTCTTACTTACGAAAAGACACTCGCGGACTTCTCGGCAAGCACGTGTGCCGCTCCGACGATACGAACTTTCCAGACAGATTTCACCTCTCGATAGCAGGCTGATCCAAGAGCAAGCACGTCCTATCGAAAAGTGCAAACAGAATGACGATCCACGTGTAGCAAACAAGTTGCCGGCAACAATACGTTTATCCGGCAGACTTATCATCTGCTTTATGGCCTTTCAACTTTCATTAAAGTCGTTGCGTTAAACTTGCATTCAATTCTTGTATTTATTCTTTAATTTGAAAAACGAGCGAGAAATGGAAAAGGAAAAAAAAAAAGATTCGGATCAATTTATCTGCATAGCGTCTATTGTCAGCGTGCAGCTGTGTTGATAAAAAGAAAAAAAATGAAAAAAGAGGTAAAGCAGGTATTGGAATTGGAACTGGTGGAATTGCTCGCAATAACGTTCGCAATTGCGCTCGCAATTACGCTCGCAATTACGCTCGCAATTACGCTCGCCCTTTCTCGAGTCCCTTCGATTTATACAGGTTCGGCGGCTGCTCCACATATCGGGGCAGTGCTCTTCCTTTTGACTTTAGGTACGTAGTACGTACCTACTTGTTTACAGCGCGGATGCTTCACCGTTATTTCGACGAGTCAAGCCGGACACTCATCTCTGCTCCCCATCTAATTATTTATTTGCTTACGCCGGTCTTTTCCGCTTTTTCACCTGGAATCACCAGGATTCAAATTCTTTCTCGCGGGCAGGTGATGATATCCGATCGCTCCGCGGCCAGAATTTCTTTCCACTCCTCTATTCCGGTCTGCAGTTTTAACAAGTCGCACGTGTGTGTCTCGGCTCGGTTCTGGAATAAGGGGTGGCGCAAGAACCGTTTCCTCCAAACTGGTTCCGCGCTCCATTCAAAAAGGTAAACCGAGCGTAAAGGAAGAATCGATCGCCGATCGCCGGCAAGGGAGTCGACTCGCCCGAGAGCGCGAATCAAGGAATATTATGTCATTTGGAGGTAAGGCCGACACGCCGAGAGCGTGTTTACCTTTCGCCAAAAACAGCGAGGCTTCAATTGGGTCGATCCACTACACGTGCGACTTTGTTTTATGGAAACCGGCCTAGGAATTCTATTTGACTTTCAGCTGAACTTGAACTTCTTGAAGGCTCGCTTATCTTTCGACAAATCTTTCCAAAAAACCGGCTCGAAATCTACATTCGATCGAGCCTTTTTCTCCTTTTCTTCCTCTTTTTACGTAGGTGGCTTTCTTTTTTAAAACACACATGTACACATTTGCAATTGAAGAATCCGTTCTTTAGATCGAGCTAAATTTCTCGTGAAAAAATATTATGCAGATTTATTTTTATCCATTGGGCAGTATACTTTTCATTTCATTAATTTATCTGCGCGTTTAGTATTAAATTTACCGTTTAATTAATATATATATAAGTTTGCCCAACTTACAACTAACGTGGTCAGACAGAGAAATTTTACGCAACGTTCGATAGTGTATAAATAATAAGCGAAGAATTAATTGCACCGTGATAAGATCCAACCGGAGTGCAAGTTGCATCTTAAATGCAAAAGAAATTGTACTATCCTTGCCCTACGATATTTTATCGCAGCTTGGGATTCAATTCACTTCATGAATTATTTCAGAATCATTACTTTGCAGATTAATGTTGAAATTTTTCTAAATATAGGACCCTATCCAGTACTTTATTCTTTACATTATGACATACAAATTTTCAAAACAAAAACAATCACTACTTTGATATGATTTTAATTTGCTTTCATACTCGTTTATTTTGCCTATAACCTATAGCTAAGCCAAAGCTATCTTTGCCCACTTACTTTCATCTTTCCCCTTTATTAGAAAAACCAATAACGTAGCAAATTTAGGGAAAAATTTAAATAAAAAATGATTCTTGTTTATAAAAATAGCAAAGACTGAGAAAATATTTGCGTTGACATATCAAGCATACACGTTTCGTAAGAACAATTTGATTTATTTCCCATCAGTCATTTTTTATTTGCAAAGTTTTTCCTATCGGCGCTTGTTATCTAAACAAAAAGTATCAATTTCAAAAGATAAGTCTGTCAATTTAAATATTTTAATTTACATGACCTTCCAATTTTGTAAATTTTATTTGTACATAAGGTTGAGCCTTAGACAAACATATTGTATCAGGTGAATTTTGAGTAATATCGAAATAAATAGTTTTAGAGTAGAACATCTTACATAACACATATACATCTAATTTGTATTATGACAAATATCTTAACAAAAAGTGGTGACAATTATTTCTTTCACATTTTAGTCTCTAAAATTATAATCGATTTTCTCTTGTTTAAAAAAAAAAATATTGAATTTGTTTACTTTTTAAATTAGATAAGTGATTTTTATGCTATATACCTTTCTCGTATTTGATTACGGCAATTCAAGCTAAGGTCAAGAGAGATACATCCTTTAATCAACGGCGAGTAAAGAAGAAATAAAATTATTAATTTATTACCTTAAAATATACGAGTAATTGATTTAAAATTAATTACACACCAGCGTCAAAGTACATGCTGCTTTAGGTTTACTTTGTAGGCAGCTTTTGAAACGACAAGATTTTAACCGATGTGCAAAAACGTAACGTAAATAAGAACGTAAATAAGAAGGTAACTTTATTATGAGAATGAATGCTTGATAAGAAAATTTGAAAGTCAGTCACTGTGTATACGTATGTGCGTGCGGCATACGATTCGATGTATTAATAAATTGAAACGATTATCGGACTGATTTGTTTTTCAATAAAAAATGCAAGGAACAATAATTGGAGAGAAAAAAGCACGAGGTTCATTCGTCTCACCCTGACCTGGCATTTCTCCAGATCAAGGTTCAATTCATTGGTTCGTTGCGAGCGATGCGCTCGCAGGGGTTACCGCGAGTGAACCGAACGTCAACTCGGCTGAAAATTAAGGTTTCGCCGAAGCAAGAAGGCAGCAATCGGTTGGCCTTGAATTACCGCGAGCTTTACATTGAACTTGAGTTTGCCGAAGTAGAAGAAGAATCGTGCACTACTCACCAAAAGAGAAGAACGTTGGAGGTAATTTTGAAGCCTTTGCCGGACGGATAGCTTGGAGAAGAAGCAGCAGCAGCAGCAGCAGTAGCAGTGAGCGGTGATACACTGGAGCGGTGCCTCGCGATCAGCCGGTAGTTATTCGTTTGTCAAAGAGAGGAGAGAGCGCCACGATCGGATTAAAAAAGAGCAGGAGGGTAGGTTTTAAAAGAGGCCGGGGAGCTTTTCTTCGCCGTTAAAATAGAAGCCAAGGTAGGAAAGGACGGGGAGGGAGAGAAGGAGGTTGTGCGCTCGCAAAGGGATAGAGAGAAGAGGAGCTGCAGGCGCCCGAGTCGAGTGGCGCAGCACCTTTCCGTCAGGCGTTTGCGGCTCTACTGAGTAGAGAGCGAGTCAGCGAGTCAGCGAGTCAGCCAGTCAGCCAGTCGGCGAGTCGCACTGCCGCGCGCACCGATCCAAAACTCGTGTGCGCCCTGCTGCTGCTTTGCCTCTCCGCATGCTCCTGCAACCTTTATATATATCTATATACATCCGCACTCTGTGCCGCGCTCTCCCTTCGAGCCGCTTATTTCCCTCTCCAAGATAAGTGCGTGTTGCGGCTAATGTGGCTTTTCAGAAATAGAGGGAAAAACGATAATGATTTACTGTTGCCGCTCATCGGAAAAAAGAAGGAAAGAAAGTTCTCTCTGCTGATAAGCGCCGATAGTAACATCATTTGCGCGCTGCACGCAGCACGCAGCGCGCAGCGCGCCAACCAGAAATCAGAGATTACTGAAACGCCTGAAAAGTTATGTGACTCGCGTGACCTTCGCGCCAGAGAGGAGCGATAATAGGACCGTTCACGGGAGAAATTTAGATTTTTAAGATAGATAAATTTATCGGGCTGTTTATTTGAAATTCACAAGGCGTCTTAGATAATTCGCTTTGATGGTCAAGGTCAATGAATTAAATGCGGAAAAGATTATACATTTCCAAAGATTTCATTCCGTTCCCACAGCGCTCCTGTCGTCTGCGAGCGAGCGAGCAATTAAGACATTTCTCCGAAGTGCAGAGCGCGATCTCGATCTTACGTAGAAAAAAGGACTTAATATATATGCTCATTGTGAAAAGGAGCGAAACTAAACACTATCGCTGGCTCTGTTTACGACTCGGGGAGACGCGGAATGGACCGCAGCCGCGGCCGATTCGAGCGAGGTGCACTTGAACCTGACACCTGGAATGTTGTTTTCCTTTCCCAATTTTCAGTTCCCCTGCTGCCTCGGGGTTCGAAGATCCTTATTGTTTCCGCTAGCTTCCGTCTCCCTTAAACATTCATCTCTATCGAGACTCGAGAATCACGTAAAACCGCGTTAAACTTGAACTTCCACTTTCTATCTTATTCCAATTCCTTAAAAAAATGATCAAAGTATCCTCGACATAAATTATAGTTAAAATTATAATCATCGGCGCGGCACGCCAAAGCTTTTTGAGAAAGTCACCGGGCGGCGTCGTTCGCGCTAATTATAAATCCCATGAATAATTCTTTTTTTTTCTTTTTTTTTTTTCTAAATCCTGTAACGAGACGTACATTCCTATAGAGGCAGTTAAAAAGTCGAAAAAAGAGGAACTTGTATACAAGAACTCGCGCAAACGACAAATGAAAGTACGAGATTGGTGAAAACCAGTTATAATCAAGGAAGCCCGCGCGTCGCGTTGTAAGTAGCCGTATAAGATTATAACAGAGTTAAGGATGAAAGAAAAGAAGGCTGCGGCGGCGTCCGGTAAAAGGGCGCGGCCCTGCCGTAGGAAGCGAGGCTCTATCTCATAGAAAACGAGTTTCCTATCGGCTTTACATCGGCCGAGAGGAGTCACAGAAATCCACTCGATGTTACATCACCGCCGCGCCGAGCCAGGCAATCAAACGCTCCTATCGACCCCTTTCTCTTTGTATCTTTCTCTCTTTCTCTCTGTACTAGCTCGTTGCATTATCATTACTAAATAAATAAGATAACGATGATAATGAAATCTTTGCTTTTTAGTCAAGATACAACAGATTATTCAGATTATTAATCGAAATAATTAATTATTTTTAAAAAAGCCGAGAAAAAGAATTTTTACGTTACAAGTCGTTAGAATTTAAATGAAAACGTTTGCGGGACGTAGAAATGACGAGTAGGTAATTTATATTAATTATTTACGTTTAAATCGTAGACTAGAAGAGAGATCGTAGACTGGCAGAAAACAAGTGACTAATAGCCCAGACTCTCTATTATAAAGCAAACAATCAAGTTGTTTGCACTATGACCGACATTTCATTGACTAGAGCATCATCCCGCGAAGGCTGATAGTGAATTTGCACAACTACTTGGATTATTATGTGTGCAAAAGAAACTTGGTAAGCGTCGGATAATTTTTTTTCACCGGACTTTAATGGAAATTCCTGGGCAGAGACTCCGGCGCAACGAAGCGAAATTTTCAACGGCCTTTTTCCGCCGGTAGGATGTTGTGGTGCAAGTCTTGGCTCGCGACGAATGGCGCGCCAAGAAGCGCAGCCAGTTTTTCTCCGCGGCCGAGCAGGCAAGGCATATCCGTCTGTTACTGTTACAATTTCGACTCGATAACGGTTCCGCTGTAATAACAATTTCGCGTCTTTGCGCCTCGCCCCTATATTTATAAATAACAAGCTTTCTTTTTCTTCGACTCAGTTTTAGGAAAACAAACATTTTTCTTGAATTGTCAATCTAGGACAGCTAATGATAAATTACAAATAAACTTACAAATAAATTAAGGTAATAGATGCATCCTCGTAAATAATTAACAATGAAAAAAAGAAAAACAACTGCACGGATGGATAATAAAGCGCAAAAGCGCACCAGGCGGAGCTTCTGCCTTTAATATCTGAACTTGTTTTTAAATTCCTAGGGGTCTAGCCAGCAGCTCCTTTTTCATTTCATCCTTCCCTTCTTCGCGTCTAGCCGCGTTCATCTTCCTTTCTCTTCTCGCCTTATCCAATCCTATCACACCTGCTTTCGTCTTGACTTATTCTCCCCTACCTCGTCCACGTCGCCTCCTCTTCCTGTCGTACTCGATTATCCTTTAAATTATAAAACTCAAATGGAGAATGCATTGATTAACGCGCTTGTTATGCGTACAGCTTCCAGAGAGAACGTCACGGGAGAATAGGAACTTGATACTCTGAAGGCTCGAATTAGAACCGGAACAATTAATTAAAAGATGTTTTTTTTTTATTTAAAAAACAAATCAAGAATGTAACTCTTTAAAAGGGGCGCGCCTCGAGTAGCGTTTAAAAAATATTTCTTTTCGCCACAGAAATTAAATTTATGAATTGTCTTTTCATGAATATTTAGCTTTGACTGATAAATATTGAAATTTCAAAGTATAATGCAACGTTGAAAGCAAGTTTTATTTGTTATTAAGAAACTTTTTCTGTAATTTTAACAAAAAAATAACCAAAAAATACTTCAAATACGACATTCCTAAATTACATAATATTGCATAATAAACATTCGAGAGATAGTTAACGAAGCTAAGATATGTGACACTGAAAGAAATCGAAACAAATATTTAACTGAAACAAATATGCATTATTTGCCAGTGATAAATTATCTCGAAAATAGTATCTAAAAATAAACATTAAACGCCAGGAAGAAATGGGGAGGAATGACGCTTTCCGCTTTAGTGCAGCATTTTTAGGTAAGCCAGGAAACTAACCATCAGATGGCGCAAAACAGAATGTTACAGCTTTGGAAAACTCACCTGATTTTTTGTCGTTCTTGAAGACGAAAGGCGAGAGCTCACGAATCAAGTCGATACCGGGGTCGAGGCTTCTGCCTAATCCTTCAATGACCGCAATGCTGAGAATGACGCTGCTGAAAGCACCGTCCTGCTTCACTTGGTAGTGGACCATTGCCGAAAACAGTTCCGACATTACGTCACCTACGTTAATCTAGCCAAGATAATTAGATGTAAATAAATCGTAATTTTATGCACTGCAGTTCTTGCCATTTTTTTTCGACTTCTTCGAGGCAAACTAATATTTCAAGATAATAATTAGCTTAGTTTTTAGTGCGCACAATTTATCGCGTTATGTCGATGTTACAGTCGCTAAAGCAATTACGTAGTATTTATAAAAATATTCAATTATTTATTATCGCTCGACGATAATTTTTTTTCTCACCGATTAATTAAAAATAACTTTATTTGGTATTTGATTGACAAACATATGATGAATACATCATTTATGCTTTAAATTTAGACGAATATTATACCTTGCATGTGAGTAAATACGCGAAAATCTCAAAATATCTTTCCAATAATTCTGTCACTATAAGAACGTTTTTATAATTTCATTGAAAAGTTAAGTTTTCAAAATAGAGGCTTTTTGAAACAAAGCGAATAATAGGTAAATAGATTGTACGTTTTCAAGCTTTACTCCTCGTCGCAGATGTTTTTTAAGTATTAAATCCATAGTTTCCATAAATCCATTTCGATCAAAAGTATCGTTAACACTGTGATCCATTATTAAATTTGCAGCTTTTTTACCCTTAAAAAAGAGAAAGTCATACGTGAGCGAACAAAATGTATAATTTTATACAAGTATAATTTAAAAATCTTTCACTGTACATCTCCTTCGGCTACCGCTTTGAAAACTTGGAAAAAATTCGCACGACATGCTTCGCTCATTTCAGTTACTAAACCGCAATCAAGTATTACAAGGCGAGGTTCCGTTGAAGCTTTTTTTAAAAAATATGCTAATTTATTACGCAAGTTATTGTCTTTTTCGGCAATTTCTTGCACTAAGATATTGCCAGGGTGAAGATCGCAATGAATAAAATTATCTTGAAATATCTAGAAAAAGGTCTCCATTATTTTTAAAATGATCTTACAAACAAAAGTAATCATGTCAAAAAAATAGAGCTGACCATTTTGAAAACCACGAATAAGCCCAATTTCGCTAGTTTCTCGCGTATTGAATGATTTTCTTCATATACGTATTCGTTAATAGGCCGTCCATCGTGAAAGCTTTCTACCAGAATTCGCTTCGAAGATAAATTGAGAAATGGTTTCGGGAAAATGATCAAATCTGAGTTTTCAATGAAATTTTTACGAAATTTCATTAGGTTTTCTGCTTCTATTTCTAAATCAACCTTTTAAAATTACAATGAAAGTAATAAAAAGATTTATTAAATATAAAAGTGATCAAGTATGAAAAGTAATGTAATTTTATTTAAAAAATATTTTATTTCCTAGTTACTAACTTGTTTTGACATTATCTGGGAAAATTCCTCTACACAATCAGAAATACTGAGCCATTTAAGACTTGGTATTAAAAATTCTATACATTTAGAGAAAAATCGCAGGATAGACAAATCTCGTCTGCAAAAGTATGCAAAATATTTTACTGCTTAGTTAGATTAAAGCTTTGATTTAAAATTGTCATTTTATTAATTTTTACTCAATCCGTTCCTGCGAGCGAGAATGTAAAATCTTAACGGCAACTGGCGTAAGATTATTACTTGAAGAATATACTGTCTTTTTTACTTGATAGTTTTGTTTAAAAATATTTCCTGTACAAACAGTTCTTAAACGTTTCATTAGGAATATATAATTAACGATACTTTTAATATACAAAATTCTTACCAAAGAAATCGATAATATGTCCTAAATAAAAGAATTCGACAACTAAACAGAACAAAAAAGGACTTTTGTTACAAGTTATTATACTATTTTGAAACATAATGTATATTTATTCATAATTTTAATTTCAATACTTATAGTTAATAATAGAATAGGAAATTTTTACCATTTTTAATTTCAAAATGTGTTTTGTATATTTCAACTTAAGGGGGGTATCCCGTGTAGAAGCTTAAAAAAATCCATTTTTTTTATTGTCTTAAAAGTTACTTTGATGAAATAAACTTTACTGTTTGGGCTAAAAGTCAAAACTATTTTGATGAGAGCCTATATTCGAGATGCACTTATTACACGCGGCTATACGCGGGCATAGCGAAACTTCAAACGCGTTTTTCTCGAAACTTCTTTTTCGCAAAGTTTAAAATCGGTGTCACGATTACTCAACAAGTATTCAACCGATTGGCTTCAAATTTAACACACGTTTTAATAATACTAATGACTCCTGGATGAACCTCACATAACATTAATATTTAGAAAATAAATATATTTTTAATCCAAAAAAAGAGGGCAATTTAAAAAAAAACATGAAGGTTTTTGGTTTTATGTCTACCATTTTTACAATTTTTGATTTTTTTCTACAAACGGAGGTTCATCAATTGGCCACAGGACTACATTAATTAGTTTTTCTTTCTTGACTGTTGTAGATTATTATTGATGACGCTAGAGTGTACACCGTATTAAATATTGCTTCACGATTGACTCAAGTCTTTTCAATATAACTTAGTTATCACCCAAAAAAATTCTTAAAAATTGGCTAATACACCGAATTCCCCCGTAATGATTATTTAAGTACATTTTTTAAGTTGAACATATTTTGAAGTTAAAAATATTAAATATAAGAAAATTTAGTTTTAATTTGATCGATCTGTGGAACTGCTATCATGACTTTCTTGAAACTTTTTAGTATTCAATTTAGATATTTTAAAGCGCATAATACGAATATAATTACTAGAGCAGCGCTTGCCTCACGTGCAGTAAGATTCTTGCCTCATAAGACAAACATTGCTTGGGACACGGATTCGAATCCCTGCCAATCATTCCTCATTTTATCCCTTATGGGGGCTTTGCGGGCCTACTCGATATCCTTGCCCTCTCCATTAAGACCAAAAATTCTTAAGAATTTATTATATGGATCCTTATACGAGCGTTAGATACAAGGTGTTCAAAATCTCCCGAAAAGGTTGAATAACTTTTAAAGTACATTGAGGCACATTTTCTACAATTTCAGTCTTGGTCTGTTTTCTGAGCGACACTTGCTTTACAAGTCATTCAACCGTTCTCGAACCGTTTTTGAACACTTTGTATAATACTTGGTCAAAATAAACTTAAAAAAAATTTGATTTTTTGAACCTAAATATTAAAAAACTTTTGTTTACATTTTATATACTTACAGATATTTACGTGGTGATTATGTATTAATCAAAAAATTAAATTTAAAAAACATAATTTTATGTAATTTATGCTCCTGAAAGAATTTTTTTTAATGAAATAGTCGCATATAATAATATGATTCTGATTTCTGATGAACAAAGTATGTTTGGGCAGTGAAATATAATTATGTTTTTAACGATAAAATTATAATGAAAATATTTAAATATGTATATACATTTTTTAAAAAGAGTAATTATACTATAGTGGATTAATAGCGATGTTAAAACCGATTAAGATCACATTCATATAACTTAAAATTATTCTTGATTTTGAAACTCTGCCGTCAGCGCAGTTAACAGGCGTACGTTATACAGCCAGGGCGTTATTTACTAAGAAAGTTTGTTTTGACTACTGGTCAAAAAATTAAAAAAATTTAATAAAGTAGCAATTAGATTTGCACAAAAAAGCGTTTAAAGGTGTGGGATTTTTCTCTTAGATTACATAAAACTGATTCTCGCAGATTTATACAAACGTTCATTATATTCGTATATTTGTACTGACGGTAAAACTTCTTTACAAGAGGGGATGGGAGATGAGTTAAATAATTTTTTTTAGTTAAATGCACGTTTAGTAAAATGAGTAATTTACACGTTTTTTTAATTTTTAACTCAGAAAAATCAAATTTTCGGGTGATCTCAACCAAAAATTGACATTTTGAGAAATCACTATATTTTTTTTTTAACGGAGTGCGCGAAACTCGCTTTCTCGCGCTTGTTTTGCGTGCGCGCAATCGCAAATCAATGTACTTCGCACACGCCGTGCAAGAAACAAGCGCTCGGGCGCTTTTTTATTTATTAATTTTTTACACTCTCCATCTTGTCGTCCTCGACTCGTGTGATTGTCACCCTCGCTCCGCTCGAGCGACAAACTTCGCACTCGTCGAGGATGTATTTACTAATCTCAATGATTATTTCTCGCTTCGCTCGGGTGACAAACTTCACCCGTGCGGGAATCACCCACTTCGCGCACTTGTATCGAAGTATATTATACTTTCCCCATTGAAACGATCTTATAAAAACTAATAAAATCTCATAGATTCTGGTGCAAAAACCGCATAGGTTATGCGGTTTCTGCACCCTTTCTATTGGAATTTATAGGACGCTTGCAACCGGGTTATTAACTGTAGCTCCTGTGGCGATTTGATAAGCCGTAAGGTAATACTGCAAAAGTCGATGATAATTAGAATATAAAAAAATAATTGCATGCATGTATATACGCAATCACATTTGTAATCAGTCAAAATACGGAAATATGCGAAGTTTCAAGAAAATCGAAACAATACCGGTTTCTGAACTATTCTAGGGTATTTACAAAAACCTAAAAATATTACTGCATTTTTCATTTAAGATTAAATAGTGCCTTACTCTCGGTAAAAATCGAAACCTTCATATCGCGAATAACAGTTCCTCTTTGAGCATCGATGTCAGCTTGAGCGCGATGAACCTGGGCACAGCAACCAGAGCCGACAGGTTTCGGATCGAAGTTGACGAAGATTTCTTGCCAGTTTGAGCCGTACGCGGCCTTTAGCACTGCCCTCGTGTAAAACCAAGAATGCGCGGGTGTGAATCTCTGAAGCCAGGACAGAGTAATGCAGATATCCTCCGGATATAAATCTCGTCGGGTAGACATCCATTGTCCTAGTTTAATAAAGGTCGGTCCCAAAAATTCTATAGCTATGGAAAATATGTCGGACTGAAATTATTTTCAAAATTCTTGCGAAATAAATTTAAATACGCACCTCTTAAATATATTATAGCTGGTACTTTGAATCTAAAGATGCCAGTAATCACATAGAACGCGTATATAGTGAAGAGAACACTCGATATTACAACTACGCGAATTACCACTAACACAAAATCAAGTAGTGACTGAAAAATGTTTTTTCTCTTTCTTCGGTAACAAAATATTGATTCATCTTTGGATATTTTTACTTCCGGTGTGAAATGAACAGATTTGGTTATTGTTGGATTCGTAAATTTATAACTTTCACTGTTGTTTAAGTTTGCCTGATAACCTCTTTGTATGTAAACAAATTTTGGTATTTGCAGAAAGTTCCTTTGAGAGAAAGTTTTTGATAAACGTAAAAACTTGACCTTACTTAGCATGAATTAAACTTAAGTACATTTTGTTATAAAATTAAGATATAATTTATTTTACATTATATTTAAAAGAAAATTCAGTCAATTGATAAGTTCAAAGCCATCGTATAAAAACAAAAGAGCGTTAATTTGACAGGTAATAAAATTTAAAGGCAGGAAATAAATTTACAATTTTTTTCTTCTATAAATAAATTTGTAATCTGACGAATAACGTACGTTAATTTAATGTACATAGAGAATGAATCACAAGTCACTGCACCCGTCAACGAGTTAATTAAATAAAATTATTATACAGTTCTTTTTTTTTTTTAATTATTTAGAGAGACCTATCAAAAACGCTGATGGAAATTTGATGGTTGAGTCGGCTGTGCAGTTGAGTAAACCATACCGGGAGGTTGTTGATGAGTCATGGCATGGCTTTGGTGTTGGTGAAATTCGGGAGCCCCGTGAGGGCCGTTCAGTCTTACTCTTTTGGGATTTTGCCCGTGACTGTGCTCACCATTCGCCTGCTGCTGCTGGTTTTGTTGCTAAAATATTTAAACAAGATTTAATTTTTTCTTTTAAATTATTTAATCTAAATAAAACTTCTTTGGTAAACGAAAATTACTGTTTGTTGTTGATTTTGTCTAGTTTTATTTTCAGTCTTATCTTCAGTATCGTCATCCGTTAAGAATTCTCTTTTTGGATATGGAATAGGACAGCCTGCAAAAATACTGCAAAAAGATTATAGTTATTTGATCATAAACTGTTTAATTATTTTTAGAAATTTTAAAAAGATTTATTACTCTTGTGTAGGCAGTGGATCTTCTTGGAAATAAGGATCTTGCATGGAATGCTCTGATGTGATTCTTTTATTGGGATCCATCATCAATAGTTTTTGTAACTAAAATAACAATTATTTTAAATTTAGAAATAAATAGAATATAAATTAGCAAATACTCTTTGAAGTATTAAAATATTTACCAAATTAAAAGCTTTACTATCTGGCTTAATTTTATGACGATCCATATATTTTGTTAATGAACAATTGGAGTAACTAAAAAATTAATTAAAAAGTTAGTTTTCATTTTGTTAAAGGAATAATATATTGAAATTAAAATTCAAGTTTCTTTTCATTGGTCTCTCTGAGTCGACTGACTCATTCAATATTAATGTTATTAAACCAAATGAAAAATGAATTTATTTTCTCAATAGTAATAAATTGAGTTATTACTTAGAACGTTTAAAATCTCTTAGCAATGTTTGATGTTCAGGCATCTTTTTAATGTCTTCCCAATCTTTTTCCAAAGGGAAACCCATAACATTGAATATCCTAAAAAATAAAAATGTTTATAAAAATTATGATTTATAAAATAATAATAAATTAATAAAATATTAAATTAATAAAATATTAAAAGCTACCTATCTAATTGATCATGATGATATGGATTACTAGTCTTAATATCTTCTTGTCTACAGTGAAAAATAGGTTCTGATGTTAATAACTCTGCAAATATGCAGCCAATAGCCCAAATGTCTAAAATAGTTTAAATGAAAAAGTATATAATTATTCTAATTGATCTTACAGAAAATTTATAAAAAGAAATGAAAATATGTCTTACCTATAGCTTTAGTATAATGCCTAGCTCCAAGTAATAATTCTGGTGCTCTGTACCAAAACGTCACTACCACAGGATCTAAATCTGCTAAAGGCTTTAAAGGAGCATTAAACAGTCTGGCAAAGCCCATATCAGCAATTTTTACACGACCTCGTTCATTTCCTTCACCCATTACTAAAATATTAGCAGGTTTCTAAAAAAATGTTTAATTACTTTAATTTTTTAATATAATTAAGCTGAAGTTATAGTTAAATTTTAATATTACTAAATCTCTGTGAAGAACCCAATTGGAATGTAAATAGTGAATTCCATCTAATATCTGATAAAGTAGTGATTTGACCATACCCTTTGGCACCATAATTTGTTTTTTATTTGCTTTTGCAGCTCTATGAAATTTAATAATGTGCTAAAAAGTTTTCATATTAGTATACAGTTCCACATGTAACTTATTTGAATTAAGATAAATTTACTCACCCATAGGTCATGCTCAGCAAAATCAAAAAGTAACCATACTTTTCGATCATTGTGAGACAAGAAAACACGGATTAAAGTAATAACATTTACATGTTTAAGTTCCCTGAGAAGCTATAGATAAAAAGAAATTTTACATTAAAATATGTTGTAATAATTATTGAAATTACCCATATAACTTACTGTAATTTCTCTGCAAGCTGACATGGAGAGTCCAGTGCCTTCAATTTGTTTTAAAGCAAAATCTTTTGTATCTGGTCTACTTTTAAGCTCACTGTCTGGTACTCTAAATAAAAGAATAAAGTTAATTCTTTACATAAGTATAAAGTCAATGATAACTTAATTGCTAGATTTTTAAAAATATTTAAATCAATATTACTATTTAATATTAAATTACAAAAATATCCTTTCATAAATCTTTCATAACCCTCTGCAAAGGATTGTGAATGCACTAAATAATCAGATAGTGTAAACACTTAATAGATCTTAATTAAATACTTCACATTTTTGTTCAGGGTTCTTTCAATTTATGTAAATTTTATTGAATTTTAGAATGAATAGAAAGAAATTGTACTATTCTCTTTAGAGGAAAAACTAACCCCTCTTTTCTCCGAGCCTTGTAGACGTGGCCGTAAGTTCCTCGGCCGACTTTGCAGCCCTCAAACTCAAACAAATCCTCGACCTTGATCCGGTCCTTCTGTGTCTTCATTTTAAATTCATAATCCATCATGATTAGCGTTTCACAGTAAAGTTTAATAATTATCAACTGCAAATGAGCATCTTTGTCCTCACTCCCTCTTGAACGACTTGAAGGCTCGACGCTCGACAACTTATACTTGGCTTTTATCCTTCAAAGTTTACTTCATCATTGTTTACTTCATGAAGTCTAAAGCTTCCTTTAATTAATTTCTTTTGATTTACTATTTTTTGAGTATTATCTGATATTATATAATAAAATATAAGTCTTTAGTTTCTACAAAAGTGCGGCAATTACAAAAATCTCTTGCTTATGAACGTTACGATACGATGGCTGCAGGATGATGTCGCGGATGAAATAAATTAGACGTTAATGAAATTTAGTAGTTATTTTTTGTAGTTTATGCACTTGATCAACTTGTTTTTCCATTATACGTACATATGTGTAAAATAATAGTCAAATAATTTATGGTTCAATAACTTCAGATCTATTTTCTAACCTCTTCCTAAGTTTTGCTCCTCAATCTACTGCTAAATTCTCTTAAATTTACTGTGCATATTTACATCGAGTACACAACTTTCAATCAGACATTAGTATAGGTATTATATATATAATAGCTGGGTACTGCAACTGCAAAGTGCAAGTTTGCAAATGCATTAGTAATGTAGAAAACTTGGTATAACTTGTAACGTTTTATACCTCCAAATCTTATACTGATACTCTGACACTCTGTTAGACTTTTACCCACGGTGTAAGATAACTGTTACCCTTACCAGCGTTGATTTGACTTGCCGTCTACGCTCACATTCTATGATCGAACGCAACTAGCGACACCGCATGATGTAGAA
>JAWWEO010000036.1:17856361-17988813 GCA_035582975.1 Ormyrus labotus
TCTATAATTAACAGTATCATTTTTATTCCCAGATTTATAAATTGGAATGACTTCAGCAACTTTCAAAGCATCGGGCCTTTGAATAAATGAATAAATTAAATTTTATTTAATTTATTAAAACAGGACGAATTAACCTTTTTTGCTTTTACATTTTTCCTAGGTTTGTCATTTTGCAAAAATTTGTACTTTGATAAAGCGAAGAATTTAAATGGATACAACATAAGAGCAGCTAGACCCGATCGAATAGAGCTTAATCTCGTTGACTCAAAAAAAAACAGGCTGTCATAAGTACAAAGCTTCGGAATTGAAATTCATTTGTATAGTATTCGATGCTATGAACGTAAATGTTACTGTCAAGCTTATAAATCTAATTTCTGGCAAAAAACGTAAGGCGAACCAAGGGGTCGGTTTCGAGGTACTAAATGGTATTACGGACTTTAGTATGGTCTCGTTTTTCTTGCGCGACTACTGGAAACAACAACCCTATCCAGTGTACGTCTCAGGATTGAAAATTGCTTCAACAAAGATTCTTGATAGTAACGCAACGAAACTTGAGATGAACTCTATTTTAAAAATATCCAGTTTCATATTCTTAAACTGGCTTCTGTGCACCTCGCTTTTAAAGTATACCTTAAGAATATCTATGTATTCGGCCATTTTTCAGTTTCTGCGAGTATTTGCAAGTCAACCCATATTCGAACGTCCGAGAAAATTCTGGAGAAGTATAATCGTTGTTACTTTGATATTTTTTAGTTTTTATATCAATACCTTCATTGTCAGCTGGCTGAGTGCCATTATAACCGTACCTGAAGTTAATCGAATGATAGACTCAGCTGACGATTTAATAAAGTCCAATATCACCGTTTACGGCTATAACAGCTATAAAGAGATGCTTTATAGGAATGAAGTTTTAGCACGATACCAAAATGTCTTTCATTTAAGTGAATGCTTCGATCTTTTTCCAACAAATGATGCTGCTTGTCTTGTATCGCAATTCGAAGTAAATGCTTACTTTGCGCAAAAAAATATTCCATTGCATTTGTCGAAACGTAACTTGATAAAAAGGAGTCTTACTTACTTATGTTTAGAGGATTGGCCTCTTCTTTATAAGATGAATTTCATATTTTTGCTACTTAATCAAGCGGGATTTGTGACGTACATCTATGATAAGAGCGAACCTTATTTTGAGAACAATATTAATAAAAGGAGTGTAACATTATTGAATACCAATGAATTAACTCTAAGTTTTTATATTTTACTTGTTGGATGAACATCTGCATTTACAATTTTCTTTATTGAAATTATAATTTGCAAATCAAAATTGAAGCAGTTCAATATTAAAGTAACTTTTAAATAGATTTAACCTTTCAGAAGGTAAGAAATAAAAAGCAGAAAGAAAACTTACATTATGTGCATGTAAAAATAAATGAATTTATGAAGAAAATGCAAGAAAGAAGTATCTGACATTGATTGTGCATTAGAAATCCAAGTTTTTTATAAATTCATAATTTAGAATCGAAATTTTTAGTTATGAGAGAGAGTGGTAAGGATTAAAGGTAATAAGTAAATAAAATTAAACCTTTTTATAGTTTATTATATGGTGTATAGTTTCTTTACATTCTGCGGATGATATAAAAATATACAAAAATATATATTGTAACAATTTTAAGTACACATGAGTACTAATATTTTTCTGGAAATGAATGATTAATAAACATTTTTTAAAGTTGACTTACATTTTTTTCATGAAACCAAATTTTTGAATAATACTAATAATTCGATTTTATGATAAGTAAAGTTGAATGCAAAGAAGTTTAATCTAAATCAGTAATATTTTTTACAAGGAATGTCTCTATTGAGATACAGCAGTACTCGAAAAAGTTTTCTATGAAAGTTTGCAGACTAACATAGAAGCTTATTTAAGAATAAAATAGGATAAAGCATAAATGTACAAAATTTTTACTTAATCAACTTTGTAAAGTATTTTGTAAATCAATAGTGACACGAGGAACACTGGTCTTTGTTATAAAAAACATTAATTAGACTATTATATTTCTTACACATAATTTAACATAACAAAATGTATCGCATTGATTAATGACGTTACAATTGATAACTACTAATCAAATGTTCATTTTTATCTTTTCTTTTAAAAAAGCGTAGAATTTTCCACTCATTTACTGTTTACTTACTAATTCTTATTTTCGGAACAGTAATTACTGCTTTTTACGTCATTATAATTTCCATGGCATAATGATCAATTACATCGATTATCAACAGAATTATATAAAAATAGCAACGAATTAGTCATAACTTTTCCGTATATTGAACCGCATTAGAAACAAATAAGTTTTTTTTAATTGTTTACAGAATTAATGCTTTGCATGAACTGTATAAAAAAAATAAAACTATCAATAGACATAATCAATAAATTAAAAAGAAAACTCGCTTGATGAGTTACTCTATTTTGAGTGAATGTATAAAAAGATTTTAAAGATTCCACATTCTCAAACAATCATTCAAGTTAAAAAAAGTTTATATCAACAACTGTTAAGTAAAACTAATCAACGAATTTCTGATTTAGCTTTCTGTTTCATTTTATAACTGAGGTACGCTGACATTGGTTGTCTCATGTTTCTCGATAACATTTTTTCTCTTAAATTCAAAACTGCAGGATTCTTTTTTGCGATTTTCTTCGCTTTTTCAAGATTAATAACACCAAACTGAGTGGTACCGCCGGCTGAGCTAAGTGGAATAAAACCGTCATCTACGTGAAGATTTTTCGGTCGAATCTTGCCAGGACTGAACATTGACTTGGATGGCATAACGACGTTGCGATCTATGTTTTTGGACAGCTTCTGACGCTTAATAGGTCGACTAAGAGGTTCATCTGTTAGATTTTCAAGTACATCGTCGGGCAATCGCTTCAGACCTTTCTTTTCTTTAACCTGTCCTTGAGAAGTAAATGGTTCGACATTTTCTTTTCGCTTCTTCTTTGCAGATTTAGAGTTTTTAGTGGCTTCATGAATAGCCGACAAGACACTGCGACGAGCTTCTGCAAAATCTAAAGTATCTGGCGCTTCATCATCATCATTACATAGAATTTCTAAATTCTTTTTCTTTGGTTCTTTAGCAGATTTCTTTTTCTGTTTTTCTACTTTAACGTTTGCACTTACATTCTCTTGATCAGATTTCATCTCGTCAGAAAGCCTCACCTTCTTTTTCTTAGATTCTACGATCTTAGTTGGCACTTCTTCTAGAACAAGTGACTTCTTTTTCTTTTTTGGTTTTTTATCTGGACTTTGCAATACTTCAGACACTTGGTCATTAATTTGTACTTCTTGAAGCTTCTTATTCTTTTTCTTCTTTTTTGATTTTTCTTTTTCCTCTGAGACTTCATTTTTAGGAATATCCACAATTTCAATTTGTTTGTTTTTCTTCTTTTTCTTTTCTTTTCCTTTCTCAATAATTTCCTGCTTCTGATTCAAATCTGTTTCTTCTACGGATGTTGAATCAATCAGCTTTTGCTTCTTTTTCAAAACATTCTTTAGCATACTATCGTCGTCTGCAGATGCTACGGTGGACATATCTGCAAGCTTTCGCTTCTTTGATTTTTTTTCTGGTAAGACATTAACGATCATATCAGTGCGTTCATATTCTACTTCTGGTAATTCTTCCAAATCAAAACCTAAACTTTTTCGTTTCAATTTCTTTTTCTGGATATCTGGTTCCACTAATTCGTTACTTTTCATCGACTCCAAAACAGGAACAGAGTCGTTTAGTTTGGATTTCTTAAGAAACTTAGTGTTTGGTGTTTCATCTCCATCAGCACGTGTTGTTTGATTTAGAGGAATCAATTTCCATGGCTGGCGATTCTTAAGGACGGCCACCGGAGAGTCTGGTTTACTTTCATGAATAGAAGTGTTAGCCAAGATAGATTTGGAAATCGCTTCTCCAACGCTCATTCTTGAAGATATATTGTTTGTGTCTGTCAAATCATTGAGACTTCCAGATTTTCGCTTTGAAGATTTGTTGGTAGTAGTAGATAAATTATGTTTACTCAGAAAGCTTTCTGAGTCTTTCGATATATTTTTCTGCGATACACCTGATTTGGGAGTGCTACACTCTATTAAAAGACCTTTTTTATTTTGCAAAGGTTCAAGATGTAAGTGACTGGTATTGATTGACTTGGTTGTTATTACGCGATATGAATCTTCACCACTTTCTGATTCTGATTCTGATGGAGATGCAATATCCATATTTTGAACCTTTTTTAGCTTTATAACTTTAAGCGTTTGTTCTTCATCTTCAACAGACTCTGATGATTCGGACTGTTTTTGTACAATACTGATTGAGTTACGATTCTTGATTGATTTAGAAAGATTAATACTTTTATCTTTAACTGTTTTCGAATTATTGATACTTTTGTCTGTTTTATTCACAACATCGATTATCATGTTCTCATTATCAGATTCAGAACTAGAGACCACAGAATGAACCAAGCTTTTACTATTATTAACTTTTGAAGTGTTCATACTTTTCTCTTTTATTGATTTTGAGTTATTTAAAGTTTTATCTTTTAATAATTTTGAATTGCTGATTCTCTTTTCTTTTAGATTTTTTTTACTTTCTACTTCTGTCGCTGTCTCTTCATCGTCTGACTCAGAACCTGAACTTTGAGACAAGCACGCTTTTGCAGTAATGCTAGCATTTTTTGAAGAAGCCTTTGAATTATTCATGCTTTTGTTTTTTAATAATTTGGAATTATTAATACTTTTTTCTTTGACATTTTGGATTAGTACCTTGTCATCCACTTCATCGTCGGATTCATCTTCATTTTCTTCATCTTCCTCATCTTTTTCACTTCCGGCGCTTTCCTTGCCTTCTGCCTCTTCTTCGACTGCTTCATCGGAAACAACGAAGTCATCGAGATCAGAGCCTTCGTCCTCGGAATCTGAGTATTCTTCTTCTGAAGCTCTACAGTCATCTCCAGGAATCTCTTCTTCATCCGTTTGATTAGAACTTTTACCAGCGAGGTTGTATTCCTTTTCAATATCTGAGTTAATATCTATTTCAGAATGAGAATCAGAATCCCAAGTTGCGTTGCTGTCATTATTCATTTGTGAATTAGACATCGAAGTTTCATCCTCATCCCCGGAGCTCGAATCAATTTGAGCTATAGTCGATAAGTCATGCTTAGTCGGGTTTTGATATTTCATTAATGCAATACTTTTTTGAATGGACTTATTAAAATCTGACTGATCTGAATCGGCAGTGAGCTTCGCACTTTTGTCTGGGCTAGAAGCTGTTAGTGTTTCTTCATTCTCACTATTTTTCGTACTACTAGTATTATTAACAAGAGATTTGGAAACCTTACAAGACGAAACTTCACTCGTTTTAGTACATTCTGTCGAAACATTTAATACGTCAACAGACTTATTTAGATATTTCTTGCTTTCGCCATCTGTTTCCACTGCCGTATTACGAATATTAAGTGATTTATTTAATGATTTTCTAAGAGAAGTCTCTCTCAGTGAATTGTCTTTGTCCTTTTTAGTTTCTTTACTGTCTGTATCTGTTGAAGAATCTTCAATAAGAATATTATGCATGTGAGAAGACTTTCTGAAAGAATTTTCTTTTAGGGGCTTATCTTTCATTTTAATCGGTACTTCTACCTGTACATTTGCTTCAATTTGCTCGATTTCTCGTTTATCAAGAGATTTCCTGATTTGATCTAAAATCTCTTCAGCTTCCTGTTTTGATGTTTCTAGTTGATTCGACAATCTCTTCTTTGATTTTATAGAATCACTTAAAGACCCACATAATTTTTCTGATATACTTTGATTCTTGTTTTGACTTTTATTCATAGATTTATTTTTTTTAATTTCAGAATCTGATTCTGTATCAACATCAGAATCATCTACCTTTTGTTTTTCTGTTGATTTACGAGTTGAAGCATTCGAAGATTTATCTATTGATAGTCTTTTCGAATTATTTAAAGAAGTCAGCAATTTTTCTGTGCCATTTTCATTTTTATTTTGATTTTTATCAGAAGATGGATTCTTTTGATTTTCAGAGTCTGATTCTTCTTCAGCATTGGAATCTACCTTCTTTTGATTTTCCATTGATTTACGGGACGAAACATTTAAAGATTTATTTGTTGAAAACCTTTTAGAATTATTTAATGAAGAAGAAATTTTTTCGAGATCTTTGTTTAACTGGCATTTATTCTGTGAGTTGTTGGTACTGCGCCGCTGCTTATTTTCAATAATTTTATTTTCATTTTGCTCATTGCTGCTTTCATCTACTTCCATTGCTTCCAATGAATCATCTTTCTCATTTTCATTTTCTTCTTCAAGTGGATCTTGAGTTGGTTCTAAAAGTGATCGCCTTTCATTTTTCTTTTCTTCTGTGGATTTATTTAACGATTTCCGACTCTTATTAAGTGACTTTTCGTTCAGGGAAGAAGATAATTTTTCCGATATGCTTTCGTTTTTATTTAATTCGGATGATAAAGATTGTCGATTTCTATTGAGAGATTTATTTTGCTCTTTTTCAGTTTCTGATTCTTTCGATTCTATTAAAGATTTCTCGGATAGTTCGGAAATTGACTTTCTTTGTTTTTCCAACGATTTTCGAATTCTGTTAAAAACAGATTCATTCATTTTTTGGTCTGCCGGCTCTACATTTACAACTTCGGAAGATTTTCTATTCGATTTAGTTTTCTTATTATCCTTTTTAATCACAGATACAATATTCGTTTCATTCTCAGTGGTTATGAGCGAGTCTTCAGAAGAGTCTTTAACTGATTCGCTTATATTAGATTTGTGGGACTCCATAGATTCTTTAGATGTATTATCAACATACATTTCTTCAGCTGGAATATCTTGAAACAGATCCTTCATGTCTTCAGAATCGCTATCATCCACTTTGCTCTTGCGACGGAATTTGTTATCCTTCTGCTCTTTCTTTGAAGCCTTTTTCTGCACAGCAGCTGTTCCATCATCTTCCTTGATCTGCTCCACTTTTTTAGGCGAAGATGTGTTATCCCCATCAGTGTCTGTAACAGCACAATATAGACTATTTTTATCCACTTCAGACATTAGGGGTTGTTGTTGGTTAAAAACAGTTTCGTTGGGAATGTTATGTGTTTGTATTTCGGCATTCCCATCAGAAGTGCTCAAAAAAGCATTTTTCTGCTCCAGATTTAATTCATTATCAGTGTTCCTTACACTATTTACTGGCTCAGTATTTGCTTGGTTTGTCTCCATGTCAGTGTTATGCTCACTTATAGATGGTGCTAAATCTACCACGTCAGGTGATTCTCTTACAGAGTTACTGTTTTTAGTTTCATTAACAAGTTGATTCTGTGAATCTGAATCTGTATTTTCGTTAAACACAGATGATGGGATGGTTTCTTTTTTAATGTTTAATTCAGTAGTTTGTTTAATTAAAGAATTTGTATCATTGGGTGCACTTTTTTCTGAGGGAACATCGTTTTCTGATGGTTTATCGGAAACTTTGGTAGACACACAAATTTCATCATCAACTTTTAATTTTTCAGATTGAATTTCATTGTCTCTATCGCCACCAATTTCATTAACTACTGCAGGTTGACAATTATCGTTATTTTTATTTTCTGAAATTGAATTAGTTTCAAGGCTAGTAAATGGTTTTAAAGATTCTAAAGTTTTAATTTCAGTAATACGCGCATCGGTCGAATTTTGAACTTCTAAACTATTTTTATGTTCACATATCTCTGTAGCAAAGCTGTCTCTAACAGGCATTGTTTCTGGTTTTTCCTCAAGAACAGTTTCCTTTGAAGAATTTAAATCCTTACTTTGGTTATTAAATAGACTTGAAGTTTCTGGAACTTCTAATTTACTAATATTTTCAACAACCGACATCAAATCTTCAATTTTCTCATCAATTTTATCATTATTCGACACTGTTTGGCTATTAGATTCGTCTGACAGCGTAAAAATTTCGAAATTATTAATATTTTTATTACAGTTTGTTGTGATTTGATTATCATTGATGTTTGTTTGATTAATATTTTTATTAGAGAACATTTCACAAGTTGTTTCTCGATTTAAAGATTCTATTATTGGATTTAGTGAAATGGACATTTCTGATTCATAAGTTGTTTCAAACGGATTTTCAACTTCATCATTACTTTTATTTGGTAGATTTGAATTTTCAACTGCATTCTCAGGTTGATCAAGAGTTAATGAAATTCCGTCTTTATTAATGTTATCAGAATCGTTAATAAGGTCAATTTCCATTTCTTTAATTGAATTTAAAGAATTAGTGCAATTTTCTTCATTAGTAGGTCCTTCTAATTTTAAAGAAATTTCCGTATTGTTACTGTCCTCGTCAATATTAATCGGATCTTTAAATTCATCATTATTTTTATTTAATACATTTTCTTCATTACTAACTGCATCTAATGATAACGAAATTTGTGTGTCATTGCTATCATCATTGATAAGAATTACATTATGAAATATACTAATATTATTTTCAAAATTTAAACAATTTGAGTTATTACTCAATTGATTTGATGTTATTTCTGGATTAAACAATTCGTTATTTTCATCAATAGACCTAGAGTTTTTTAAGTAATCATTATTGTCATTTAGATTAGACTGACTGCCTGTTTTACTGGAAATTTGTTTCAATTCGGTATCCTCAATTTCATTATTTTTTTGGGAAGAGTTTTCGTTTTCTTGATTATGTTCATTGATAATTTTTGAATTTTCTATTTGATCTTTACTCTCTTTGGTAATATTAAGAGCTTCTAATTTATCATGTTCAATAGATACCAAATTTTCAGTATTATGCACAGAATTGCTTTCAATATTCGTAACAGTTTCGGATATTTTGTTATCATCTGATTTTACACTTAAGCTTTCATTAGTCTTAATACAGTCGTTTACTAAGACTATCGCAGTCTTCACGTTCATTATCACATTATTTTTACTTAAATTATTACTACCGTCTAATTGACTGTCTTTATTATTACTATTCTTAGTTTCAACTTTTTCTGCTATAATTTTTTGCATAATTTCGGTTCGATCTAGTTTTACGTAAGAATCTTTAATTTCTAATTTTAAGCTATCTACAGATGGTTTATCAGGAGCTGCAACTTCAATAACCGACTCGTCAGTTAAAGTGGATTCACTTAACGCTTCTACATCAATGTTTTCATTTTCATTATCTGTAAGTTGAGAATTATTATTAAAAATAACAGCATCCTGTTTATTAAATTCGAATTCTATATGGTTGAGTAAATGGGAAGAATCTAATTTTGTTTCATTTTCGCACTCGGTGCGCACGTTACTATCTTTTACATTGTCTGTTACCTCAATTGCATTACAAACTAATGAGTCATTAATTGCATTAATTAACAAGGGTTTAGGAGTCAATTCCTCAATTGTTTCTATCAAGGTATTCGACTCAACAGTCATACCTTCCTCGATTTTCTTAGATGAGTCCAAATTAGACTTTTCTAAGTCATTGTCTGATTCTTTAACTGTCACAGAGAGAATTTGTTAAATTAGAGTAGAAAAGAGTTTGTTAATAAAATGTAAAAGTTTATAAAAATTTTGAAAACTTACCTTTAATTGAAACTTTATCTTCTTCTTCTGCACTTGGAGATAACTTTTCAGTAGAATTTTCTTTTTTGGCCTCTGGAGAATTCTCTGGAATATTTAAAAATAAAGTTAAAAATCAAATTTAATAAAAACTTAAATGTAATTATCTTACCAGAATTATTTTCATCGATTTCCATAACAGTACTTTCTGAACTTTTTTGCTCTTTTGTAGCCATTTCTTGCTCTTCTGCTACGGTAGGTTCCATTGGTATTATTGAAGCTCGAGTTCGCCTTTTTACCGGAGTACCTGCAGATTCATTTACTGTACCAACAGGATCAACTGAACTTGCTCTTGTCACTCGTTTATTTCGTGGAGGAGGGGTAGATTTAACCTCAGAACCAGCTCTAACTGCACGTCTATAAGTAAAAATTTTGTTTTGAAAAAATATTATTTGGAAAGTATCATGTAAATGTAATTTAATCAAAATATCTTTCTATTTTTAAAAACTTAAAACAAGTATATTAAAGTGTTAACAAAACTAATATTTTAGAATATTAAATACAATAAAATTACTTTAAAAATAATCATAATTACGTTCTAAGATTTGTTTTTGTAGGAGTTCCAACAGCTTGTGCAACTGATGCAGCTTTCCTTGTAATTCTTTTTTGTGTGCTTTCTGTTTCTGTATCTACTATTTCGCTTACATCTGAAGAGGCAGAATTTTTTCTGGATCTTAAATTTTTTATTACAGAAGCTACAGCTCCTTTTTCTAATGTAGCAGTGCGGCTACGTGTTTTACGACCTGTTGATTGAGTGCCATCTTCGATTGAGTCAGGCGACGATTCAACACTAACCAGTTGTTTGCTATTATTTCTCGTAGACCGTCTCACTGGAGAGTCTGTAACATTAGCAGCAGCAACTGCAGCACGTGTTCTTCGAACAGCTAAAACAATTTGCAATTTTTTTAAAATAATGTAATTCAAATAAATGGAATTATTTATGACCAGTTGTGTAAAACATAGTTGAACATCAGGAATTAAATAAAAAAAAAACACTTAAGACATCTTTAGGCGCTAAAAATAAATTAAGTGCGCCTGATAGTTGTTTTATCTCGAGAAGAGCATTTTTATCAGACGAAAACGCAATAATAAATGATGGGAGCTGGCCGAGCGACCGTTACGAAAATTCGAGTCGCTCCGACCGAAACGTGGTTGTAGACCGCGCGAAAGAGGGATAGAAATTTCGGATATACTTACTCTTGGTCTCGACGTCTTCGTCGGAATCGCGAACGACGCGTGGCATGTTCGCGATTTGCTCGAAATTCTCGAGCTAATATCAATCTAATAAACCGAAGATAAGAGCCTGTGCACACGCCGAAAAGGTCAGAAGTAAAAAAAGCACGTGTCGCCGGGAAGCATTCAATTCGCAACTACCATCACGCCGTGTCGTCGCGCGCGCCCGGTACATGGTACTTGGTACATCTGTATCGTATCATGTATGTATAGATCTATGTCACGTATGTGTGCCTGTTGATCATAATTGTGTGCTCCCGCGTAATATTCGAGAAAAAAGGCGCTGCTCTCCCTTCACGGAAAGTGTAACCGTTAATTTTTAAAAATCTCATAATAGGTGTGAAATAATGTCGACATTGCTCGTGAATATACGGTATTTTAAATTTCCTGACAAACTTTAATCGAATTTCTTTTATAAATAAACCACTGTATCTATTAACGTAACCGTAAGTAAATGTGTAGTTACAATAAAATATTTAATCAATTTCAAATTTTTTCAAGATTTTCTGCTTTTTTTAGATTTTAATTTGTGTTTCTCAGTATTTCACATTTTATAGAACAATTATTAGACTACTGCTGGCAAATAGAAATTAAAATTAAAATATTTATGACAGTGACTAAAGACTATTACCGATGTATACACGGTAGAAAACATCTAATGCTGCTAAACGTGTAGTGTAGCGTGTTTGATAGTCTCTATGTCCTGTCCTGTCAATATTCATTTGGTTTAAAAATGTTTTATTTATGTAACCTTCAGCATATCTGTAATCGATGATTATTTCTTCGAAAATTTTCGCGCCAAATCCAATTTAAAGCTTTGCTTTCAATGAAAAATTCTAATGTAGAATGAGCTTTAAGTGTGGTCAGAATGTAGTTTTTCACATTAAATAAAACAAAACTAATTTTCTTTCTAATAAACTTTACTATATTTTTCTAAAAAATAATTATTAATATTAGTCGGAGCTTACTCTTTTTCATTCAGTAAAATTTATTATTATTATGTTAATTTGAGATTTAATTTAACAACTGTGGGTACTTATCAATTTGCGTAATTTTTGGTTATAAATATAAATACAAATATTTTTTGTATTTGTTTAATCATTAAAGTGATCAAATAAAATGACTATTATTTTATAGTAAGTAGCTAAGTAGCTAAAGGGCATGAGAGTAAATTATACTTTCAGAAAAGTGACAAAAAACAACTAGTGAAGAACAGTTCTGTGATAACTTAGTTTTTACTTTTATTATACTTTTTATTATAGAATTTCCATTTAACTTAAAATGGCTGATGACATACTAAAATTAGATTTATATGAAATCATCGGAACAACTATCACAGCTACCGAAGCTGAGGTAATTATTTATTTACATAAAAAAAATAGGTTATGTTTTGAAGATTGTAGCATCTGTAGTAGTTTTAGAAATTAATTATTTTTTTTCAAACATTATTACTGAAAATTTTAGATTAAAAAAGCTTATAGAAAGAAAGCTTTAAGTTGTCATCCTGATAAAAATCCAGACAATCCAAAAGCTGCAGAACTATTTTTGCAACTTTCAAAGGCATTAGAAATTTTAACTGATACTGCAGCAAGAGTAAGTTCTTGAGTATGAATTGTGTAAAAGACTATTTCAATAATATTAATTATAGTATATTTAATGAATTTGTAGACAGCTTATGATAAAGTTATTAATGCCAAAGCACAAGCAAAATTAAGGGTTCAAGAGTTAGATGCCAAACGAAAGAAATTTAAAGATGATTTAGAAGCTCGAGAAGAAGCTTTTAAGAAATCTTACACTTCTAATAATTATTCTCCTAAAAGTGATGAAGAAAAACTTAAAGCTGAGATTGAAAGGCTTAAAAAGGAAGGTTCAAGATTGGTTGAAGAAGAGAAAGAACGTTTAAGGCAAAAAATAGCAGAAGAATTAAGAGGAGGTCCTGCTGCTGCCTATACAGAAGATAATTGCAGAGTTAAAATAAAATGGAAAGTTCCTGAAGATGATGAAACGAATGGAGGTTATAATTATGATAACTTGCATAGGTTTCTATCAAAAGTAAGATTAAAATTATTTGTACATTAAAAAATTTGAGTTTTGATATTAAGTGTTAATTTTTCATATTTTAGCATGGTGAAATATCAGTATTAATTGTATCAGCTGCTAAAAAAGGCAGTGCTCTAGTCGAATATAAAACTCGTGAAGCAGCAGTGAGTATGTTTTGCTACGTATATTAATAAAAAATAAAACTGTTTTGATTCTTAACTGACAATTTTAAATTATAAACTAAAAAATGTATCAAACCTTTATAATAGTCTATTTATATGACTAAAATTTGATTAAATTCTCTATTTTATGCTTTTTTAAAATGTGAAGAGTTTCATTTGAGACTGAAATAAATATTGACCATCTCAATTTGACATTGGAAAAAATGTCTATTTATTTGATCTTTGAAAAAGAAAAATAAAACATTCTAGGAATCAGCGGTAAACTATGAGCAGGGATTGATAAGTAATCCTCTTAAATTGGAAGGGATTTGGGAGAAAGGAAAAAAAACAAAACAAGCCCATATGAATTCAAGTGCACCAGCAACTGGCGTAAATTTATTTCCATCGTCTAGAATATCATCTGCAAGTTCCAGAAGTCAGGTACCACAAGGTCTTAGCGACTCTTCTATACCAGATATATTTGTAAGTACATTAGAGAAAAAAATTTCTTACAAAAAGTATTAAATTTTAAAAAATTAATTAAAAAATTGTGTTTAGACTATGCAACCACAACCACAAAATGATGCTGACTTTGAAAGTGCAGTTTTAAGTAACTTAAAAAGAGTAGAAGAACGTAAAAGGTTGATAGAACAAATGCAAGCAGAAGATGGAGGAGCGTGAATATTGTACATAAATATCTGTATTTATAACAAATTATTTTTATTTTGATTCTTAATTTGAATAAAAATTTTCTAAAAAAATTTAGAGGCCTATCTAGTGAACATAATATTATATTCAATTTAATTTATAAGATAAAGCATATGTAAATTAAAAAATTTACAGCTTAGAAAATTGAAAATGCACTTTAATAAATAGTTTTAATAAATTAACTTATTTAGTCTGATTCTCTTTTTGTTTTTTTTGTTTTTTCGTTTCTGCTTCATCGATTGGTGCAGGCTTGACAAAAGGTATTTCATCTTGGTACTGTGTAGGCATAAATTGTGCTATAACTTTTGGTACTTTGATACCAGTTTCCGTTTGATTAACTTCTAAAACAGCACAAATTACTCTTGTTACTGCACACATAGTGGCATTCAACATGTGAACATAATCCACTGTAGCATTCATCTTTTTCGTTTGACCATACCTTAAGAAAAAGAAAATAGAATTAATTTTGACCGACTAGTGGATCTTATTATAAGGAGAATATGTAAGACTATTTACCTGATCAATAATCTTCTAGCTTGGTAATCTAAGCAATTGCTGCATGATACAAGCTCTCTAAATGCACCTGAACCTGGAAACCATGCTTCCAAATCTAACTTCTTTGAAGCAGCATGATTTAGAGCACCAGATACAATATTTACAATTCTATAAGGTATGTTCAAGTCTTGATAAAATTCCTCTGCATTTCTAATCATTTCTTCCATCATTTCCCACGATTTGTTATCAAATGGTGATGTAAGACAAAATTGTTCAACCTAAAAATATAATTTATTATCATACTCCTGGATTTTCATTTATTCTCATCATTACAAATTTTTAAATATTTTTTTTACCTTTTCAAATTGATGAACTCTAAATATTCCTCTAGTATCACGTCCATGGGAGCCAACTTCTTGTCTAAAGCAAGTTGAAAGCCCAGCATATCTAATGGGTAAGGAAGCTTCGGCAATCCACTCTCCTCTATGGAATGCTGCAATGGGTTGTTCTGATGTGGCAATTAAATATTTTTCTTCTAACTCCTTTTCATCACCCTTTTCACTACCTTTTCCTATTACCTAAAGAAAATATTAAATATTATCAATATGATTCATTATAGTTTTATTTTTTATCAATGTATGATGGAATATTTACTTTATACAATTCTTCATCAAATTGAGATAACTGTGCAACTTCCTGCATTGCATCTTTTCTCATGAAAAATGGAGTGTACAATGGTTTATAATTCTTATCAAACAATTTCCTAAGAGCATATTGAATCAATGCATGCTCCAAGAAAACGGCAGGACCTGTTAAAAAGTATCCTCTACCACCTGATACTGCTGAACCTCTGTCTCCATCCATGCCATCAATCATGTGAATCAGATCTACATGGGAGTATTTCTTTCTTTGAGTGCAATCTCCAAAAGTTCTTTCCACCTATCAAGCAGAATATGCAGTCTTAATATTTAAATTAAAATAAATTTATTAAGTGACTTTACGCATTAAGAATTTATGATTTGCTGGAGTACAAACCTTGTTTTCATCTTCATCATTGCTGACTGGTACAGAGTCATGCAGATGGTTTCCGACTTCCCTAAGAGCAGAGTTCCTCTCAGTCTCGGTTTTCACCAAGTCTTCAGCATTGCGAGCAATGGCCTCGTCAATAAGCACGCGTATCCTTTTAATCTGCGCCACTGTGAGCGCTTTGAGGTTATCCGAATTCACCTGACCGTCTAGATCATCGGCAATGGATTGCGGTACAGTTTCATCATCCCCGACGGGCTCTTTCTTTTTCATCTTTTCACCGATTTCCTTACTGCAGAGGTTCTTGAGCTTGTTGAGATTGTCGGCCCGGTGTCGCAGCTGGCGCCAGGTCTTGTCCTTTTCGATGACGGTGTCCACGAGCGCAACATCCTTGAAACGTTTGCGCTGGTTCTCGCGCACCTTCTCCGGGTTGAAGCCCTTGTCCTCGCGGAAAAGGTCCAGGTCGAGCACCATCTTGCAGGAGTTTCAACGATGTTTGAACGACGTGAGCACGATTACTAATTCGGCTTGTCCACTCGCGCGGCTATTTGATGATGTTTCACCACGTGGAATCTCGGCAGGGATGGAGACAATGAGGGATCTTGGAAAAGGCCCGGTTCGCCATCTACCGCGACTTTGGAGAACGGTCGATCAAAACATTTCAATTGGTAAGATGAGCATGATGAAATTTTTAGCTTCTATTGCGCTTAGTTTTAAAATTTTATTATTATTTATATAGAAAATGTAAGTTCAAGTAGCAAAAACAAAGCTGCGAGTAGATATAACGTGAATCGACGTGGAGCAGTTAATCCTACAATTGTTTTGACAGAAATGTAAATCAAAATTTATTTAAAAATATAGAGTATTTGTTGCATCAAAAACTTATTTTTACCTCTTTTGAATAATTTTAAAACAATCTGACAAATACTTTAGAAAAGTAATGTTTCAATTAACTCATATCATCCACGATATCCTTAACTTGAATATAAGTTAACGTTTATTATAATTGTTATTATATCGAAAAGCTACAAAAGAGTTTCCTAACATTTACATCATCAAGCACTTTGACTCGAAACAAGTCACGCTTCATTAAAGCTCGTGTGCTTGCACAAAGTGCGATAAAAGTAAATTATCGGCAACACGCGAAAATAATGATCCCCTTTAGTCATCAGGAGGCAAGCCAGTATCCTGCAGGCCAGCAAATGCATGCACATTCCATTTTCATCCCACGTATAAGAGTGTAGCGCGCCGACACCTCGCTCTTACGGTTCAGCCCCATTAAGTGACTTACGGTGCGCGCGATGCGTTTAGCCTAATTAAAAATCCATACAAACCCGGTTAAAGGTGCTTTCAGTCTTGCCGGCTGACACGCCGAAGCCTGGAAATCTCGGCGAGCGGCGAAATTGCATTTGCGCGAAAAGAGGCCGCGGGATGGAGCGAACTCTTTTTTTCTCCTGTTTTTTTTTTTTTTTTTGGCTTTTTTCGATGCGGGGGATAGTACATTGTTTCAGAATTTTTATTAAAATATTTTGCCTGCACATTTTTAACTTAAATAGTTGCTACCGCGTAAAGACGCTGTTCCTTTATCTGTGTGCTACGAAAGTGTGAGCTTGCATAGAATAAGATTTTAACGTTTTTAACAAAAGATTTTTTGTGCAATTTGTATATTTAAGTGCAATATTATGCTCTTAAAAATCGAATTACTTCCTACTGTATAAATCCTTAATAGAAATGAATAATGACGAATTTATTATATACAGCTATTGTACTAAATTAAATTAATTTAATAATTTTATAAAAACAACTTTTGTACTTTACAAGATTATTCTACATACATGAAAGTTTGGAAGAATCTTTGCACACACGCAGTTACTGATGGGTTCCAGTGTGTCAAAAGCTTTTAAAGACTCTGCACTTATCCCGATCAATACATTTCCTCATCTAGATTAAATTATCGAAAAGAAAGCTTGATTAATTGAATTCCACTGCGTAGTCGCAAATTGAAATTTATTTTTCGCTTACGTAAAAGCTATAAAAAACAAATCTTTCAAATTTAATTTAAACGTTACAAGATATAATAAGTGAGAAAATGAAAAAATCCAGAATATGAATAACAATAATATTATAATAAACGAACGCGCGAAGCTTAATCCATCAAATAATGAAATTATGAATAATGTATATTGTACGTAATACAGCATCTGTATGGCTATAGAATATTTTAGCAGCATAATAGTTTCCCTTTTCGAATATCGATTTTATGGAAAGAATCTAATCTCCAAAAGCCCTTTAAGAAACTTTTTCAAGCATAATTTTAAACTTTTTGGCAGCTTTAAATTACTGCCCGAATGCATTCAAAGTTTAAAATAATTAACAACGTGGATAGAATACGATTAAGCATTCCAATATACACTTGAGCGATGGAGTCGAACACGCCTCCGCTTTACAACTTGACAGTTCCCGGGCAAAAGCTCTCCATAATATAACGCGGAGCGTCGCTAAACTCATCGCCGCTCAGAAGCCAATACGCCGCACCGCGCGATGATTGTAACATTGTCTGACAATACAATTCTCTAACTACTGTCGCGTCACGCCTCTACTCCTCGAAAAGTCTCGCGCGCACTTTCAGTAATTAGTGCCGTTTGTGATTTAGACCAGGAGTGTCTCTTCTGCACTTCGGGAAAGGATTTTAGCTAAAGTCACTCCTACATGCCGCGGAAGAAACGCGCAGCAGCTTCTCGATTTCACGCCTTCGACGGCCGCCGGCCTTTAAAAGCACACATTACTCAGCGGCGGAATAAGCGACTGTCTGGAGTTGCCGTCGACGGGTTTCGCGAATTTACTCTTTTCTTGGTACGCTTTGTTTTTTTTTCTTTTTTTTTTGCCGAGGAAGTGGGAGTCTTTTATTTCCGGTCTGAAACTTGAGCGTTGAGAGGAAGGATGGGTTGTTAAAAACGTTGCGATGTTGAGTATTTCGTAATGGAAATTTGAATAATTTAAATTACTATTATAGAAAGCAATTAATTGCTTAGTTTTTGTCGACTTTTTCAAATTGACAAGCCCGAAAAAATTGGAAAATCTAAAAATCTTCGTGTAGCGTTAAAGCTAAATAATTAATGACTATACAAGTAATTATACCGTTTCTGCTACATCGGTTACACGAAGTCTGTTAAATTGGAAAATGTTCGACAGCTTTAAAATCAACGACCCCAAAACACTCGATAGCAAGTATCGACGAAACTAGCTGAGTTTCGTGAAGCACAATATCGAAAAGTTAGTAAGCTTCCTTTATTTTTAGATAAAACGAAGTGAATACGTGCTAAATTAGAATTGGTATTACCCAACTTTTATCCTGCGTGAAATAAATGTAATTTCACAGATCTGTATGATGCGGTAAAGTTTAATTAAACTATACTACACAACTCTTATCTGATACTAATTTAATGCTGGCACTAAATGGAAACTCGACTGATGCACTATTAAATTATGTAAAATTTCAAGTGCTAATGCTCGAGGAGCTCATGTCGCGTTACGAATTATATTGCATTCAAACAAATGTTTTTTTTATTCAAGAATTTATTTTGCAATGTATGCAAAAAAAAAATATTGAAAAAGATGAAAGCTTCAAAAATAGTAAATATAAGAAAAAATATGAATTAATAACCGTTCCAAAATTAAACCGCATTCCTTTAAAATTCTTGGTGTCGCTGCATGCAACGGCCTTTTCATAGGAATTCAAATGACGTCAATCGTACAACGTGTGCTTTCGGAAAAGTCCCTTTTGCTTTTTATGCAACTGATTCTTATTCGAAGAATAATTAAGAATGTTAATTAATAATAAATAAAAATAAAGATTTTCTTAAAATTCTGTTTATTGCAGCAGAATCCTCGAAGGCAGTGGGAGCTAATTTAAACGCCCTAAACAGAAGCGTCCCAAGAATTTTTTAACGCTCGGCACTTGTAAAACAGATCGCAGCCTGCACAATGAGCAGAGGTCGAGAACACCGGCCGGCACTTGTTTTTTTCTCCTTACTTACGTAGGGCCGGGACTTTTCGTCGCGCGGTTATGCTCGCAAATAGCTTCCGTCGGCCGCTCTCCTTTCTGTTCCTGCGCGATGTCATTTCATGCCTGGCTCCACCTCCCATTAAAAGCCAGCTGGGAGGAAAAGGTGTCTCCGTCTCTTGCGCACTTTCGTTTCGAGGAGTTTCGGAGTCGTAGCCAAAGAGGAAGGATTTTTTACCGGGAGAAACTGGGTGCAGGCCTTTCAATTTTCCGAAAACTTGACAAAGCGCTGCGGGCCCAATTTTGAGGAAAGCTCAGTGGAAGGTGCTTTTAATCAATCTTTTCAAATCGGGGAGCTTCATTTTAATAGCAAGAAAAAAAGAAGAATATAAAAAATTTTCTGGTTCAGAGTTGTGAATAAATAAATTTATCACTAAAAATTCTGAGCCATATGCATATGCATGGAGAAACAAAATCCAAGAAGCACAATAGATGGAAAGAAGCGGTAAAAAAAGTGAAACATGATGCAGCAGGATCGAATTACCGACGGACAGACATCGCGCTCCATATCCTGAATCGTCCGACGCGGGAAATCAAGTTCCTCCGGCTGGAAGTGGCCTCGCACCGATTCCCGAGAGCCGCTGACGGGAGGAAGTTCCCGCGCTATCGCGCGCGTCGCTCTCGATATTCCCGCGGGACGGCACTCCTGAATTTAGAGCGCTGATAGTTTCTCTAACGCGCGTGATTAACTCCGAAATGCGGCGCGCGCCTCAAAGCCGGCCGGCTTGTTTCCGCGCCGAGTTTTTCCGAGGAGTTTCGAGGCTGACCGTTTGCATATGCATTTTCGATCAGGTCGCCGCAGAGTTCTAACGACGTTTATTGCAAGCAGGGAATCGAGTTAATCGGACCTTTATCGCTCCTCTTTGCCTGGATGCTTAGAATCCTTTGGAGCTTTGAATGCGCTTTCAAGGCGGGGAATAACATGAATTTTTCAGTTTTTAATTTAGTTTCACGCCCCGAATAAACTTGAATCGTCTACTTGGCTTTTTACCTACTGCGCATCCATATCTTTTTATGCGGTTTTATCTTTGAGCATAAATATTAATTGAATAATAAAATCACTATTCATGCTGCTTCGACATTGGCTGCCTTTGCCATTTAGTGCCTCGTGCTTTTACGCGCAGATCGATTATATATATATACAATATCACTTATAAGAAAGATAAAATCTTAGGTAGTCGCAGGCGTCAAATATTCGAAAGAAGCGCCTTTTAAAACGTAAAAAGCTTAATGCAAAAGTCTTTCTAAAATTACTACATTTTACGATCGAATAAATTTTCAATTTTTATTATTTCACGCTCTTATTCGCATATCGACCAATACATTTTCATTTTTCAATGTCAATGAAAATGTACGTTGAAACACTCGAGTTTTTTTTATTATTCCGAACAATAAGTCCCAATATTCCTCTTTTTTTCGGGCGCGACGCGTACAACTATAGCCAAGAGATACGAGAGAGAGATATTCGACTGTTTGCTGGAAAAACACAGAGCGGAGAGCCCCGGATTGATTTTCACGTTTATGACTTGGCAAATAATCCATAAAATATACATTTTCATTCTCTCTCCATAGAATCTCCGCCGCCATAACCATCAATTTCATTCCTCGCCGATCATTATTTCCAATAGAAAAAAAAAACAAAGAACAGCCAGTGACTAATTCATTAAAACTCGCAGATTCAGCAGCATATATGATACATACATTAGGCTCTTAGCGCCCGGAGAGAACAATGCAATTACTAGGACGAGAACGCGCGTAAGAAAATGGAAAAAAAGGCCCTTTGAAGCGGGTAAAACGCGAAAGGAATTTTCCGGCGCGACGCGCGCCGGCAGCGTCTAATGGGGAAAATATATCAAAGGCCTTTCAGGGGCAAAATGCGCGCGCTGTAATTCGTGGCAGCCCGCCGCGCTCCGCTCCTCGGAACTTGAGGAAAGATTTTCCTATTTAAGAAACTTGCCGGATTTCCCGCGGTATGTGTACTTCGCGGTCGGGTATAAATTCGGATTTCCATTTATGGGAAATGAATTTGAATTTTAAATTCCGCAGCCAACTTCGGCGGGACGAGAATTGTTTATTTTCTTTCGGAAAATAATGCGGTTTATTTGGCGAATGTAAATTTCACGCTTTGACACGTTTAATTTACCGTGCGGTTATTAATATTTCAAAAGCACCATAAACGTGAATTAATTTCGTAAAAAAGATACCGAATTTTGTTACGTAAATCTGCAAGAAAAAAATGCTCGTATTTCGATGGAAAAAAGCCTGACGCGTATAGAGAGCTAAACAGGACCTCCGAGGCTAAATTAATAATCGATAAAACGATCGGTTTCGATCGAGCCAAAAAGGGGATGTAGAGAAGCGCCTAACCGAATTAAGAGCCGCCGCACGCGTGTCGTTTAACAGGCTCTCCAAGTGCCCGGATTCCATTTTCTCGGGACGGAGCCTCATCTCCGAGGTGGCTCCGTTTTATGCATTCCTTCGGATGCGCGAATTTATTGCCCGGCGCAGCTATTTTTAAGACGCCGTCAAACTACAGCCTTTCGAGCGACTTGATTAAAAGGCCCGGTTTCTAGGGGATTTATGGCTTGATTAGTTTTTGTAACTTTAAGCTGGATTCGGTGGCTGAGTGGAGAAGAGCTGGTTTACGAAAATTAACAACACCTCCGCTGGGAATTAGCATAATAACGGCCGCTACGTGTTGCTCGCGCGCTCTTCGCAACACGTTTATTTATTTTTTCTTTTTAACCTCTTTCGTACCTAGTATTTTTTGTCGTAAATCAATTTGTTGGATAGCTTTAGTAACTCAAAATCAGTTGTCTTCATTTTAATAAATAATTATTATAAAACGCTTTGTTCGCGCTCGTTTTAAAAAAATCCTTTTTTAACCGATACAATGCGCTTATAAAGCAGATAGAAATGCGTTGTCGGCCTGCATAGAAATGCCTTTATTTCATTTTATCTTGTTTCTCATAGTTCGCAAAATGCAACAACAATTCGTTTACATAACATTTCAGCTATTTTTAGCTCGCAACTATGCACTTGCTAATCCTCCAACTGAATTCGCCAAAAAGTCAGACTCCCGAAACTACGCTTCATATTAACTTCGTACTCTCTCACAGAATGTATATAATAACGCAACGCAGCTCCATCGAGAAAAGCAATAAAAATCCATCGCGGAGTTTCGAGACGTTTCGGCTAATCTCGAATGTATCCCTCGCCGAGTCTCTCGCTATCAAGCGTCCTACTTTTCCCGCCGCCGCGACGCACTTGCTCTCTTTTTTCTCCCCCGAGTCACGACCAGTCGACGCCATGCAAATCGACCGAAGAATGGCCCGTTTTAATAATACACCTACCCAGCGCGGCAGACAAATGTCTCGCGGAGGGTTATGAGCGCTGTTAACTGCAACTGCGCCCTGATGTTTCGCCCAGGCTAAGCAAGCGGATGTAAAGGATCGCCGGGCGGTATTATGAGAGAGAGGCGGCTGAGAGATTAGGCGGGATTAATGTTAGGATCTTCTTGAGCTTCGATGCGTGAAAGTGAGTAATAGTGAGTTGTATTAATAAATTTTCTAAAAACGAAATTTTCGAGTAATAGTGCGTACGGTTTTTTGAAACTATATAAACAGAAGTGGCAGCTGGTATAAATAGTGTGCTATTGAATTATCTTGCTTTAAAAGTGCTCCTCGGAAAGAAACCAAGTCAGAATTGATAGTGGCTCCTCCTACAACATTGTAAAACTTATTTATTTATTTAAAATTATTTCCTGACTCGAAAACTCAAAAAACCAAGTTTTCCCATGTGCCCAAAAAGGTCTTGTAAAGAAAACAAAAAAAATGAGAGTATAATTTGTAGGACAAATTAAGACATTCATAATCTCTATGGTTTTGCATCTTTTAATTTTTTCATTTCTTTTTATTTTTTCATAAAATTTTTTAAAAAATATTCTTGAATACTTTCTACGCGTAGAAAAACTAAGTTTATAGCCTTTACTGTCTCAAGTCGCGGTGAGGAGCACTCTCAAAAGATTCAATTGATTGTAATTGCAGATTAAACTTTTAACGCAGCAGAAGTTTTTAAGTTTTTAACTTTTTTATTATGCCATTGCATAATATTTTATAATGGATAATAAAGTTTTCGTGCAAGGCATCAAGCAGCTCATAAATTTTCCATCAACATTTCCTTTGACAAACAAATAACGTTTGGTATCTTATTAAAAGCCATATTTCTGCAGAATGACTGCGTTCGTACTAATATTACGACGTGACGTCGCTGCATTTCACCCCTGCAAAAAGTTTAAAGTGAAAATAGATTATTCTATTGAAAGCTGTATCAAGCAAAAAGCTGTTTACTCTCCTGTAACAATCGCAATAGTCATATTCGTTCTTACGCGATAATCCCAACTGCATAAGAACCTTTTGCGAATGTCAGTATCATTGTTAAAAAATTATTATTATTAAAGAAAGTGAGATAATTTACAAAGTTAGTATTATTATTTTAAAATATTAAATTGGAAAATGTAAGCTACTGTTGAAAGTCAAAAAGAATAGGAAGAAGCTTTATGCTATTTTTGTATAAAACACTGTATATTCTTACGGATATTGCAGGTAGTCGTTAAAAAAACTCTCCTTCAATATCAGCTGCACAGCTTTTATGAGTGGCATAAAAAATTCAAATATAACATTTATTATTTTAATAAACAATGTAGCAGATTTAATGTGCATTTTCAATTTTGTTTATTCCAGGCAAAACTTTTAAAGCGCAATGTTTAAGACTCAAAAGATGGCTTCACGGAAAATTCTAATCGATAGGTGAATGCTTAAATTGTCGTTGTTAACCAAAAAATACAAAATATATCTTCCTGCACAAAAGAGATGCGACCTGGAGAGATAAAATTTTTTCATAAATATGCACATTGCCAATTTATATAATATAAGGCTTTGTGAACACGAATTTTTTACAATTTTTTACAATATTTATACGATCCAACAGGTGATTGGATTTAGACGAAAGCATTAAAGGTTATACAAGTGAATTTAATATAAGCTAGTAATTGTATAATAAATGATTTGCAGCGCCATGCAGAGAAAGATCGGCAGAAAGACAAGGACAGGTGAAGACTACATCGAAAGGTGCTAAACGCCCTCGTAGAAATTGACGAATGGATCGTTACTAGTCGAAGCAGCCCTTTTTCTTAGCTACACGTCCAAGGATTTGATGTTTTTTGCGGGAAAATGCCGCGAATCGCTTCTCGCTCCGGCTGGCTGCACGCGCAAATCGAAGATGCTGCTCGAAGAGAGCTGCTGACGTCGGGGAAGTGTAGTATGCGCTGCCCCGGTGTGACGTCAATCAATCAATCATCCAAGTGCTTCCTTGAAAATCTCAATTATTCATAAATACAGTGCGCGGAGCGGTAATGACACGTTTAGCGGGAGCCGCGAGCCGATTTCTTATCGATTTCAAGTTGGATAGTCCTAACTATCTATTGCCTTTTTCATTCGATTTATAGTCGCACTTTTTTATATAGTTTCGCAATCAGAAATTTTTGCTAATTAACCGAAACTATGTGGGTAGAATGCTCTTGAAACTTTAGAAATAATATATGAAGCGTGTAATTTAACGGTACAAACATTTTTCGGTTAATTTCAAGCATGTATTCCGGAAATGTTATTGTGTAACGGAAGTTCAACAAGATGAAACCTTTAACAGAGTAGAAATCGTTAATTAAACGTCAAATATGTTTTTAATAAAATACGTCGAGTGTTACATTTTAGAGCGACAGGATGTTGAGAAAAACAAATTGCACTTTCAATTTTTATTTCTGAGGTAACATAAATGTAAACATTGTTCCGGCTACAAAACTTGATTGCAACATATAGGCCAAACGTTAAATTTATACCCTGGTAGAAATTGAAAACATTTTTAGAGCATTTTTTGACCATTTTTTAAAAAATAGCCAAAAAAATACTCCTTAATGGGTCAATAAATGTTAAACTTTAATCTCAATTATCTGCAGTTTAGACGCATAACAAGTCCTCGATAAAAAATTATTATGTTCTGCCTCGTTTTATAATTCACCACCAAAAATGAGCGCTCATTTCTCTTCGAGAAATGCAGAGGCGTCATCGAGCGTTTAATTCGCATGCATTTTTATGAAAACAAACCTTCATTTTCTTATTTACTCGTGCTTAAACCGACGCGCGACTATCTATCGCATAGTCTCGTCCTACGCTTCTTGACTACACTGCTTTGAAAGCCGGCCGACTATATTCGCTGTAAGAGCTCGCTATCAAAAGCAAGTTCTCGGTTCCGCGTCACCGCCAATTCGTAAACAGAAAAGAAGCTCCGTATAGGCAGAATCCCTTGCTGAAATGAGTGAAATTTCGAAACGATATAGTCGCCGTTTCACTGCGGTGGGAAGTAAACGCTGCAGTAAGTTTCCGACGAGATGTAGTTATACGAGAACTGGAAGTAGTGAAAAGAGCGTAATTATGTTTTCATGAATTTCATTTCGTTTCGAAATTAGTTAGTTGAGTTTTAGCGTCAATCTCGGCGCGCGAAAAAAGATTATTGATTAAAATTCTGATTTGCTTTGTTATGTATAGTTCAGGTATTAAAAATGTATTTTATTTTCTCTGAGTGCTAAAATTCCGTTGTTATCCTTTAGGAAAGATAAATTAAAGTTTATAGTATATATGTATATTATTTCAAGAATTCAAAGAACGTCTTTGCATAGGTCTGTCTTACATTTTAGCAGTTTTGCTTAATAATGCTCATAATTTCCAAGGCATTTGCAAAAAATATAAGAGAAATTCGCCGGAAGTTACGCGAACAAAGCTTGTAGCTGCGCTTTCGCAAAAAAATATATTATATTAAAGAATAAATAATTGTACCGAGATTTTATTTCAGTAACTTTTTGCGTTTTGCGAGGTTCAACTTTACGAAATACGGGCCTTAGATCTGTATTTTCAGATTAAAGAAAGAACATTGAGAAAAAAGCTGAAAAGCCGACTGCATTTTCTCTAGATTTATTAAAATTTCTAGCACTACCCGACTAGCTTAAAAAGGCTCTAATTACTGAACTCGAGCGTTCTCGAAAGAGCGTATTACCCTAAAGCAACATTGCCTCTCGCTTCTTCCTCTTCGTTCCGAGAGCGTTTACACCGATTCGGCGATCGCGCGATTAGCCTAAACTTCCTGCTTGGAATCAGCTGCACGCCGATATTAATTATCGGTGTGCGAACATGTCTCTCTTTGCCTCCCTCCGGTGCGTCTGGAGGAGGGTTAGGGCAGCGAGGGGGGTGTGCGGGATAGGAGGTACTCGGGGTGGTTTCGGCTCGCTATTGGCCGAGGCCGGGCAGGCCGCGTGGGAAGAGTGCGCAAAGCGCGAGCGCGGGCTTATATAAACGCGTTCGCGGCTACAGGGGCGCACACTTTTATCTCCGCCGCCGCTGCCGACGCTGCCGACGCTGCAACGCCGCTCTCCATATACGCCGAACGCGTGCTTCTCCAGGAAAGTCGCTTTCACCGCAAGCCGCAGCCACTCGGCACCTTTCTCCGATCCAAGGTACGATCTTCGCCACGTGGCCCCTTGCCTGCTTTTCCAGTTTTCAGGGTACGGGGCTTTCGAAGCTAATTTCGAAGAATTTCAAACTGAAAATTAAAGAATTAAAGTGAATTAAACGGTATTCAAGTGTCAAAGTCTGTATTGTTGCTTAACTTTTTTCGAATGCAATTTTCATTGTGACGTTTTCATTTACAACCAGTTTCAGCCTTAGATATAGTATATAAGTAACCGGGGATATTTCCTTCATTTGCAACAGACAATTTGGTAGAAACGACCCAGAAATAAAAAGCAAGAACAATTGCGTCTGATGCGCGAGAGGATAAAAAGCCTCTCTCCACCGTATTGCTGGCAAAAAACAAGAAAACATTTAAATCGAACCCGCGAGGTCGAGTAGGAATTACTGTGTTAAAAATACTTGAGGGATAGATTTTCACACCCAGTTCCATCTTGCTCGCGGCAGTTAAAACGCGGCCGGAGAAACGGACCCAAGCGGCTTTAAAAACGGGTTTAACCCACCTGACGGAAATTTTAAGCTCGTAATCGCGCTCCGTGTCGGCTTCAAAGATAGAGCAGTTTGGATATTAAAGTTGTACTTATGCAAACGCGGTGTTTTCACGCGAAACGCATTTCTCGTCGTCCGCTTGATATTTTCCGAAAATTGCTAAGTTAATTGATGCGATGGCGTTGTTTAAATCGCAGTTTTTTTCATTTACATTTTTATCATCTTATCATAAAGTTTTATTCGCTGGTTTGGGCAACTTTATAAGCAACACGTAATATGGGGAGTCTCGCTTTTTATTTCCGTAAACTTGAATAAAAAGCAACGAAGAAATTCAGTCCCTTTCAATAAAAATATTTTTCCATATTCTGTTTTATTTCCTTTTCTAGTATAATGATTCTGTATATAGACGTAAAATTTTTTAGACAACCGTTTTCTCACGGATTTAATTTAATTTAAAATTTCTTAAATTCAATGAAAAAAACAATTTTATTCAACATAACGTTCTCTAAGCTTTTTAATGAACATACGATATTACAATGCGTTATTCTCATGCCAATGTGAAATATTTTATTTTATTTGACACATATTTTGATGAAGCTCTTCTTTATGAAAAGTTTCCGGAAGTTAAAAGAGGGAGAGACTTTGAATTATATTAAATTTAGGCCAGATGGATGAACGTCTGAATGTAGAACTCATTGAAATAAATTCTTTAAACAATGATCCTTTTAAGTAGACATAATATCCTAAAAAGCTAGTTTAAAATTTCAACTTAATGCGAGCGGTAAAGAATTCGAACTGCGTGACCTAATATATATTCACTTGGTACTCTGCATTATATAATAATACCGCTTGTCAACTTCTTTGTACTTGATGCTTCAAAGTAGTCAAACTTTTACCTAAAAAATTCATGACTGTGACACGATGACATCGGTTCCTACATTTATATTTTTAGTCCGACAGTCTGCCCAGATATTTAAAAGCGCGAAGCTTTTAAGAAGTTTCTGAATTTCATTCCGCGCAAAAAAGTCGCGTATTTAGTAAAAACAATTAAAAAACTTATAGAAAGAAGAACTTTAGCAAAAAGTTCCCAACTTGTGCGTTTACAATAAAAAAAGTAAAAAAAAAATCCAATCTCCTTTTAACGTCATAATGCTTTACATAATAAAACTTTAAATAATAATTTTATTCATATTATTTCGCAAAAGGCACTAAAAGAATTTCATCTCCCGATAAAATCCTTTTTCCACGACTGTTACCCGAACACTTATCGAATCAAAACAATTGAACTTCAGAAGCCACATCTCCGATTGTTCGAAGCCAGCAACATCGTGAAACGACGTTTATCTGGCAGCGAAGCGAAAGACAAGTCCTCCCCCGCCACGACGGGGAAACTCAATCGGAGCGGCAAAACTTGGAGCCCCGAACGTATTCAATTCCCATTTTTTTTTTGCTCGAGGTCCGTCGTAACGCGATTACAACTCGGACTTAACTCGGCCTCTGTGAGGCGCGGGAGGCTTCTTTTCCGCGTCCGCGTGTGGATTTTTCTGACCCTCCCGAACGTTTGTCGATCACTTGAGTCGTGTCAGGAAATGTGAGTTAAGGAATTTTATCTCTTCTTTCTGTTGTTTGCTGTAGTTTTGCAATTAAATATTTTTTCGTTATTATAGAAAAGTTTCAGCGGCGACAATAACAATTCGAACTTAATTAATTCGCTCATAAATTATTTATCCGCCTAAAGGTAAATGTAAAGGTAAACAGGTTAAAAAATAATCGATATAGGGCATTAAGTGCCTTATAGGATACTCAATTCCCCGTTAATGACAGATATATTTCTGTTTTGTCATGAATCTTTTATGGCCTAGATTCAAAGGCACATTTTCTTTATTGACTGTGCGACAGCCTTGATTTCATTTTTCTCGTTGTCAGATTTTCAATTATTTATTCAAAGCAAATCCCGGCCTAAGAACCTCTCGGAAAGAACAATAGATAAATAAACTCGAATAACCGCACGATCTGGCCTTTTTTCCCTCCCGAGAACATCGAGAGCTTAAATCCGCACTCTTCCTCCGCGGCAAGAACGGCTAAATAAACTTGTTATCCAGAGGCTTGAGAGCCGTTATATGGCACGGCTTAATGCCCAATATTCCCGCTGCTGAAATTTATAATCCATAAAAGCAGCTGCTCGCCGCCGGGCTAATCTCTCCCCGACGCGACAAACGAAACGATCAACTGGTGGCAACTCGTAAATACACAGGCTGTCCGCAAACGCGCGGCGCTTCTTTTTTTTCTCCCGGCGCTGCCTGCGCCGGTAATTTCCCACGAGGGAGTCGCGAGAAATTGCGCGAATTTCAGGACTCATTTCTATAACTGCTAAGTGCTGGCCTCGGCGAAGGACGTGATGTACAGAGAGACCGAAACTATCTCGTCTCGGAACCGCCTTCGATCATTTCTGGGCTTTGCTTTTTTTCTATTTTTTTTGCCTCTTTTTAAGCTTTCGTTTTCAGTAATGTGAAAAATACGTGCACTTTCGAATATTAACTTGTACAAGCCATTAACAAGCCGTCTATTTGTTTTCGTGATTATTGACGTATGTTTTGACTCTCAAGTTCTGTCCGCACACAGTGACTGCATAGTACGCAATTTGTTTACCCATCAAGCATGAGTAATTATATCAAGCGCTACAAGTGTGTACTATAGTAAAATATTAATATTGCTTGTTATTGCTTGAACAGGAAATTACGTTAATTATATATTGTACATATTATCATCGGAACTTTCTGTATATTACTCAAACATACTTATAATACTAAACTACGTTTCAAAGGTAAGGATTCAATGCGAAGAATTCAAGTAAAATAAATCTGAATTCAACAAAAGACATAAATTCTTGCTTCTAATTCCTCCGCACAAACAGCAATCCTTCTGCACTAACTAAATATTTAAATAAAAGCACCAACTAATCTCAATCTTCCCACAAAGAGAATGCATTTGGCCGTTTATCCCGCAAGATCCATCTAAATATTGAATCCGAGCGCCGGACTAAAACCTCGTCCGTACCACTCGGCTTTACGAGCGCCTCCACTCCCGCGTATCGGCTGACATTTCGCGGAATAAAATCTCGGCATACACCGCGAGTGTCTGGGCTTTTTACAGAAACAAGCGTGCATGGGAGATTGAGCGATTTAATTAAAAGTCAACATTTTCTACATTCAGTGCTTGACGTCCTTCTCGCAAGTAGACTTTTTACCGAGATAGCGGCAAGATGGCATTAAAGTAACGCTTTACGCTCGTGCGACCTTCGTTCTCCGCATTTATACGCGCTCGCAACAAAAAGAGCCGTCGCTCGGCCACGGCGTTACGTTCTGCATTCAAAAGCTCGGGCCAAGCGTAAACTTTGCATAATCGAGTGTTACGTTATTTATAACAAGCGGCCAGCAGCGCCAAGTACGCGGTTACTTCCCCGCCCTCGAGATACGATTGTGAGAGACCTGCTCTCCTCATTGAAATAAAAGTTATAACGAGAGTCGAAGGCGACGTACCGAAATCGCACCGGGCTTTGTTCTCGGATTTAAGAAGGACGCTCAGCTGGACTTGCCTGGCTGGAATTTTCACCCGCAGCTATATAACGCGCTATAATCATGCAATAAATTTGAAACAAGCATTATTTTTTTTTTTTTTTTTTTTTTTTTTTTGTAAGGATAACTGCCTCTTTTATTAAAGTTGAGAAGAAAAATTTTATTTGAAAATATTTGGCTTCTCTCGCGAGCGCTCGTTTTTTTCTTTGTAAAAAACTTGTTTCTGATAAATTTACGAGTCACTTTCGAAATGGACTAAATAAAATTAATTAGCCTCCCTTTCGATCTGTCAATTAAACTCGATCGAGCCTTCCCCAAGCAACCCCCAGGCATATGAAATTAAGGAGGAGATTGTGCAATTAGGCCCGAGTACGAATATGCCAATGCGGACGCATCACTGCTGAGCAACCGCACGTCCGTCCGGCAGGGCAAGGGTTCGCCGCGTCGATTGATTGGCAACGAGTGTATACGCCTTGGGCTGTGAAATTAACCTGGCTTTTTTGTTGCGCCGACACTTGATCTGGCGGGTGCGACGGGATTGAAAGGTTTTTCGGTGCCGACGCGCGTCCAAACGCAACGCCACTCGAACTCGGGGGAAATTGAATTTATTAGTCGCTCTTGAATGGGTTATTATAGCTGAAGCGAATATTCAATATTGTTTGTAATTTCGCGATACGGGATTTTCATTAGCGTCCGCGTTCGGGGCCGCTTACTTTATACGGATCTTATTGGCTGTAAGAGAAATTTATAGTATTTGCGGGGGATGTACGGTGGAATTCGAATAAAATATTTTAATGTCAAGTTTTCGCTCTGAACCATCAATTTACTGTCGGGAATGTTTACTTATTCGTAAAATTTAACGTCTCTGTCGTTTCATCAATTATCCCTTCGAAATTGGATACTTAAATTATTCAATTCGAAATCGAACAAGTTTAATTCTAATTTTACTCCGAGTTCTATTTTTGATACGATTCATAGTTATGAATGGAGTGTTGCATCAGAAACCGATACATGACTAGATGTGGTAACCGAGATGTCTGGCAGGGTCTTCTTCTGTTTCTGCTATAGACGCAAAATGCTACATTTGCGTTGGTAATCGAAGCTTTGTTTTCCACTGACACGGAAAGCTAGGGAAATTGAAGGCAATTTCACGCTTTTACACCGAAATACAAAATAATGACAATTGACAATTTGTAATAATTGCTTTATGGGAAGGGACAAGAGTGTCAGAAAATAATTCCCACATTAATAGCTTGGCAGGTTTTTAAACTTTAAAGCGCCGAGAAAAGTGCGGCGGAAATTTAACGAGGCCGCAGAGTCGTTCGAAATAAAAGCGGCGTAAAAAAAGCTTTACGACCTGTACACGCGTCTCGCGCCGGTCTATAACGAAGCTGCCATTAATTCCGAGTTCGATCTGGGAGTAGCGAGCACTCGAAAACTCGTCCCCCGTGCATCGTAATCTCATAGACCCATTGTCCAGCCCATATTTCCGCGCGTAATCCATACCAATCGTGGAAAAAAGTGCAAAGGGCACATAAACAGTTGGGAGCGTAATTCCGCCGCGCCGAGAAAACAAGCTTTTTTTCCTCCTTCGTGTACGTATCGCAGGTGAAAAGCTCGAGGGTCGTCGGGGGAGTCGGCGGCTGCGTGCGGCGCCCGGCATTTTCGGGGCTACCGTTAATCACGAGATCCTTGAGCCGCGCGGCTCTTTTATACTAGGGCCATAAGGAAACAACGAGATTCGTTTCGTTCGATGCGTCTTGAGGATTTTCGGGAGGGAGAGAAGGATTAGAGACTCCATTTTTTACGACTGACGCTGCTAGAAATGTGCGACGCGTGGAACAAATGAGAATGGCGAGTGAAGACGTAAGGAAAGTCATTTGGAAAAAATTATCTAGTTTGAAAACACGGTTCTACTCTTTAGATTAGTTTTAAAACCAAGATTTTAAACGAATTTATTTTTACATTAATTAGGGAGGCAGTTAAAATTAAGCATTAAAATAAATTCACGAAAATAAAATTATTATACAAAATGGATTAATTAAATTCTTACGCGGTAATACTTTTAGTGAAATGAATATAATTAAATGTGACATGAAGAATTGAATATTCGAAGCTCCTGTGTTTCAGAATTTAATAGCAGATCCTTGTTCTCGGAAATGATTATAAATTTCTTCGGTAAGGTAAATAAAAAGTATAAAAAATGAACTGCTTAGGAACGAATCAAGTTCATGACTGGAGATTTTTATTTTTGGAAAAATTAAGAACAGAGATTAATTAATTATTGTCCAAAGAGCTTTTAAAATATTTCTCACTTTTGACGTAAATTAACGGCAAATAAATGCTAAGTAAAAATACCTCGAAAAAATACTGACGGATCGTGTACTAAAGTTTGATACATTAAATAATACAATGAAATTCAAATTATCACGTTGCATTGAAATCTTTTTTAAAATGTTTATTATTTTAAATGTTCATAAAAACGAATTTTCAATATTTTTTAATTTTATTTTATATTTAGAATCATTGTATGCTACGCCAATGAAAAATGTTCCTTTTTATGTTTTGAAAGTAACATTCCTAAAAAATGTAAAAAAATTTATTTTAGAGTGAATTAAAGTCTTCAAAAACGGCACAAGTGTAAAAAGCTCCATACATTTCTTCCAGCTATTGGAAAGTTCTTTCATTTATGAAGTAGCATAAAGTGAAACTTTGCCGAAGAATTTTGCCAAAAAACGTATTTGTCGTCGTTTGTCACTGCATTTTAAATATTTATTAAAAGCCAGCTAATAAAGTTAAACGAATATCTCAAAATCGAATATCTCAAAATCGTTTTTTACGATCTATAAAATTTAACCAACTATACCATAACTAGAACCATTCGCTTTTTCGCTCCAGGCGGAACGTTCAGTAACAAACAAAATAGAGGCAAAATTCGTTACGGTAGAATGTCTCTGTATGTAGAGCTTTCGTTTGGTTAAATACAATGCATATTATACTCGACTTTGAATTTGCGAGGAAGAACTTGTATTCTCGTAAATCTCGTTTCCGTAAGCCGCGGGCAGAGTGTTGCTTTATTTGCAGTATAATGCAAAGGTTGATTACGCTTTTCAAAAATAATGTTCATAATATTCATTGTGGCAATTCCATACAAATTTATACGAAATTGTTCGATAAATATTTGTATTACATCGTAAATTGAATTCATGTCTGATTAAAGGTGGACATCTACCACTTGATTGAATAGAGTAATAACTTTTACCTTGTGCAAGGCATTCTTTTCATATTAAGACAAAAAGTTAAAAAGTTTATTCTACTTTATCTTTCATTACGTTATGTGGAATTTCTAATTCGTAGAATATGAAAATCCTTCGTGAAAAGTAGATTAAAACCTTGACGATTCAAACTTGATCTTCAAAGCGTGAATTACATTAAATATTATACGTTTAATTAATTCTAAGCAAGCTTTCAATTTCGATAAATCTGCGATTACGTAATAAATTTCACGGAAAATACGAGGAATTTTAGGTGAATATCCCAAACGCCTCGAGCTCCAGTTATTTACCGCGAACCCGATGTATTACGTCGCAAAAAAACGAACGAAAAAATCGCGGAATACCGCGTCGCGAAGAATGCGGGGGCCGAAAAGTGCCGAACCTCGCTCGTCAAAGCAAAGAGAGATGCGCGCCGCGGCCGCGGAATGCGAGGCTCGCGGCTCGCCAAAGCCCCATAACGCACGTCACGTTACGCCCGAGGAGGAAAAACGAGCCGCGAGCGATGCGCAAACTACCCACCGTTTGAGAGAGATTTGGAAATTTATATTGCTTAGTGCATTTATATTTTCAATCCGTTATCATGAAATAGCAGCTCGAAACTGAATGACGCAGTCCGACCATCAATAAAAATAATCATCCCCCTTCATTTTCCCGGGGGCGCTTTACTGCGTCACCGAACTGCGGAGCGGCGTATAAAACATCAGGCGCGCCTCCCGTTTTTGACAGAGAGACGCGAGGCAAGTATAAGTAAGCAGGTTTAACGAGAAGGCGTTACCGCAGCGGAATAGCAGAAACGTGCCGGGGCATGAAATTTTATATCGCGCGTACAGTTTAACGGCGTTCGCTCCCTCGGCCGGCCGGTCAGATCCCGTTTGTCTCTGGATATTGCTAACGGCTTTTTTCCTCAAAAATTAAAGGTTTACGGCCCCGGCCGTTTTAGAGACTCGGCAAGTGCCCACTTGCGCTTTTCAACATTCATAAATTGCGCCGCTATTCTAGCGGCTTTTTAATGCGACCCTCCCTATATAAATATGTATACACGTGCCTATTCGAATTTACGAGCCTCGCTTCTTGCAGAGACGGGTAAGTGTGTTCGGGGAAAATAAAAGAAAACACCTTTTAAACTAAAGTGCTGCCGCGCGCCAACAGGCATTTATACAATTATACGCTTTTTACGTTCATTGCAGTAAGACTGTTCGACGCGATAGAAAAGCGTTATTACACTACGCTACGAAATCGCATCGATTCATTATATAATTTTTTACAAGCTGCTTTAAAAGTACCTGCCTCTTCTCTCTTTATACGCGTATTATGTGTAAAGCGAGCACAGACGAATTCGCTCGCAATTACAAAGGTTCCAGTTGGCTCGTGTCGGTCCCCTTTTCCGCACATCGCTGTATAATTTGCGAGAAGTCGCGCGGCCTTTTTCACGGTCGACCCGTCTAGTGAGCAACAGCTGAAAGTCGACGGACAGAAATTATCTCTTTTTCCCCCTCTGCTCTTTTTAATCTTGGCCACTTTCGAGAGTATCGGATTATCTTTCGTAATTGAAAAATTGCAAAGAGTTGCAGTGAAAATGACGTTGTAATGTTGCTAAAAGAGTAATGTAGAAAAAGACTAAATCTCTTTCGCCATCTTGATAAAGTTAAAACGCCGACCTCGTTAAAAAACAGCGATATCTCATTGCTATTCCGTTATTTCAAGAATGAACTCTGAAAAATCATGCTCCTCTCAACAAGTTTACGCGAAAAGTTCATCCCGAGCTTTACATACTTAAGAACTTTTCTGCACTGATCTGCACCGTGAAATTACGTGGCGCCGAGTTTTTTCCCGTTGCGCGGGCCGCACGGCTTAATTGAAAGATTTGAAAATACTCGCACACCGAGCCTGCCGCGTTTTCCGCTCCGTTTATCAAGCATATAATACGCGGTGGCCTTATTATTATTGTTTACCGAACAATGAACCATAAAGGCGTAAAGGCTTTCGCGTCGATCATCACGATAAATTGAATCTTATTCTGGTGAAAGGAAAACCATCAAGCCGAGTAATCAAGCCGGGTGTTTATTGACGCTCTTCGATTTATATTTATAACTGGCCGTGTCAAGTCGCGCGCGAGGGAAAGGAAAATCTTTGCGGGACTGCCTTTGTCAATCAGGGATTAATCAACAAGGAACCATTTTGCCTGGATCTGAATTGCATCCATATCAATAAAAACCAGGCGCTCAATCGTTCAAACCAGAAAAATTATTCTTTTATATATATTTTTCTAGAAAGATCATTCTGATGGGATCTACTTTGTCATTTTATCAAAAACAATTTAACTCCATTTAAATCGGATGCAAAGCACTTGTTCAAAGGATTTGAAAATCTTTAAGATAAAAGGAAGCTCGAATACGGAAACTCCCACTGTTCTTTATGCAAAGAATTATGAAGAGGATTTTTAAATCAGGCAGTCTTAAAGATAACATTAAAAATTATTGAATGTGAAAGAGAAATTGTAATGCAGTATTTTAGATTAGATCGAAAATAAAAAATTTCAAGTAAAAAAGACAAAAAAATACTCTTTTAACCGATATTTCCTTTCGAATATTTCTGAGCGCAGATTTAAATTAGATTTAATATCTCGACGCAATAAATGCACAGTAAAAATCAGCACGACGAATACTTGAACCGAAAATCGACGTTCCTCCGGCAAGTTGAAAATATTCTAAAGACCGACAGTCGCCTCCGAGCAACACAACAGCCTGCGGAGCTTGCGAATCTACGCGAAATATCGGGCATTTTTACATAATTACGGAAGGTAGATTCGGAGATAAGACCGTTGCACTCGTTGCGTTAACGGAAAATTTATGTCAGACTGGATCAGCAGGATTCTGCGGCGGACCGCTGCTGGCGTGCAGAAAATTTCTACCTTCCAGCGTTCGCATCGACGTTTCACCGAAGCCGGACGATTCTGCTTTTATGCGTCCGCGAGAGCTTAAACTCGTGTCCGGTTCTAAACTCGTTGCAAAATGTAAATTCGAAGAATGAGTAGTTATATAATAGTATCGTCAAGCAAATTGAAAAAGCGAAGCGGAAGGTAGATATAAAGTCGAGGCGTATCGCTTTCACGACAGCACTTTAATACAAACAACAAAATTATGGAAATTCACCTCGCGGCCTCTCTGTTTGTACATTATAATTGTCCCATCACACGGCTACGCAGCTTAAACGCAGCCATGAATATGTGCATATAAGCTCGCCGAGCCAAATTGGGAGACGAGGTATTAACGCATCGCGGCGCCTAAGTTATATTATACGCGCACTTTCTAATTCGGAGCATCAAAGTTTCGAGCCGTGTGCCGGTACTTTTCTCATTCTTCCCGTGAAGGTGACTCGCTTCGATCCTGGAAAATTGATTAGGTTTTCAATTTGCGCCGCCTGCCCTACTCAATTACACGCGTCAGCGCTACTCTCTACTCTGCGGTCTTATGTGTCATTCTCGCCTGCCGATGCTTAAGTACTTATTTATTTTCTTGAGAGTCTCTCGGCGACCTGGAACTTTAGTTATTTCAAACTATCCCGGATAAATAGTACTTCCTGAAAATTATGATTAATTTCAACACGAAGCAAATAAAACTCATTTATACAATTAAATTTCTACAGAGTAAATAAATAGAAATGTCTGTTTTAGTTATCCCTATACTTAAATAACATTGTTAAAAAAGAAACCTAAAGCAAGATTAAAATTTAACTGGAATACCGGCGCTTCGCCGGAGAAGAAGCTTATATGCAAGGGTAAATGACAAGAGGTTCGGTAAGCCGAGCCAGGCGTCAGTCCATAAAGTCGATTTTTCCAAATCAATCAGCGATAGTCAAAGTCGCTTTCCCGCGTGGCCGCCCTCGTAAAGGCTCGTCGTAAAGCGGCGGCGGCGATCGCGCACGCGCCTACCCTTCGGAATTTAATTTTCCCCGAGGCGAAGCACATCCGGCGAGTCTCAGCGCGACGCGCGTCTTTCGAGAGGGCAATTTGAGGACGCGCGCGAATTGAATGCCCGCTTCGAGAGCGACTGACGGATAGCCCGAGCCGCGGTAGGCTATATAAGAGGGATTGCCCTTTTCAGCGGCTTTAACGATCGCGTGTCACCTTTTCTAAGCGTCATGCTGTTTGATAATTCGAACGAACGCGGAACAAGTTGGAAGGGGCAAATAGAGAGACGAGTTTAAGTCTGGAAAATTACTATTTCATATACAACTTTTATTCGTTTACTTTTCTACTTTAGCGATACGCGTAACATATAATAACATATAAAAATGTAACCGGAAAGAGGCACTAAACTCTAAAACAATGATTCCTCGGTGGCAAGTTTAATGGAAAAAATGTCTCTGTCGACGCCTTCTTTTCCACGGCGCCATAAAATTTTGCTGACCCATCAAACAAGATTTTACGTCGTGTATTATTTTTACGCAACGCCGGAAAATTATTACATTTCCTGCACTTTTATTAGACAATATAAATCTCTTAATGACACGCCTATGAGTTATGGACAATCACTACGATGCCCCACAGTTTACTCGGAAAAATACCGTCGGAAATGCATTTGCTCTCACGAAAAAAGATCCATTTAACTATATACGCGGTTCATCGAACCTATTCTCCCGACTAATAAGTGATCCAGAAGACGAGCCAAGATTTATTCCCCCATAACCCGCAAACGATCCCTTCGCTATTAATTTTAATCTAAACCAGAAGCAAAAAAAAAGCCTCCGCTATAAATTTGCCTCGCATGAAATAAAACCCGCGGCGGCTCGCGGTTTAATCAATTTTTCGTCATTTATTTAATCCTCCCCCCTTCGCTCGGAGCCCTCGATGAATATAATACGGAGCGGAAACGGAAGGAGCGTGGCAGGCATAGGAATTAATTGCGCCCGCCGCGGGTAAAAGTGCAATTTCATCTTTCGCTCAATCTCGAGACGTCAGCCGTCACCGACGAGAATCAATTCGTCGATCGGTTTAGCGGCGGAGCTCCGTTGTGTCTTTTGCCGAAAGATGGATGAATTGTTTTCAGGCGCGGAGGTTTACACAGTTCGTTGGAATTTAACGAGCGACGCAAGCTTCGTTTTAATTAGAATTTGCGAGAAGAATTTTTTTATTAATATAGACACGAGTGAATATTTTTCAACGATATTGAATTAAACGTTTTCTCGATTTATTCTTTGAATTCTGAGCAATAATTAAACAAAGGAAATGACGTTTAATACGTATTCTTAGATTTGTTCTTCGTTTATATTTATGTCTTATATTTATATTTTACATTTATGTTTCTATAGAGACACATGCTCTCTCAATTATTTTTAAAAATGAACATAAATAACAATCAAGTAGTAAGTGTACCAAACGATTGACAATCGACCAATTCTCTGTTCGATTAAAGTTAGATAAACACGAAAGCAAGTTTTCTCCCCCCACGCAACCCGCTACGCCCAGGATATTGTACCGTTTAATTCGTAAAAATATTTGATCAGCTTGTTTTTGCAAAGCAGACGACGTCATTGTGCGCGTCGCACGAATGTGTCGGAGGCGAACGGCGCGAGAAAATAAAAGTTTGAGCGGAGTCGAAGTTGCGCGTCGAGTTCCGCCGTATATACGAAAAGATCGGGGAAACTTGTCTGCCAGCGTGAAAGGACTTTTATCGTCGCTCGGTGTGATGCCTCGCGCCGAGTGGGAGAGTTTATTCTGCGGGAATGTATCACTTTACACCTCTTCCCGGTGTGTGGAGCTCGTCGATTTTCCGCGATGCTTACATTCACGCTGAAATGTTATTAAGCGGTGAAAGATCGCTCCCGTATTTCGTTTAGTTTAAGAAATAAATGCGAGTTGCAAAGTGCCAACGAAATCTCACTACTTTTTTAATCTCAATTCTTTTTTCTCTGTCGGATAATTTTACGAATTATTTATTATTAACTCAAAATCATGTGTAAAGGCAGTTCAGGCTTTGACGGACTGACCCACTGGATATTATTTTTTTATGAAATCTTTGTTAATTAGAATTATCGCGGAAAGGTTTTGGGAAAATAATACTACACTGGTTTTGAGCACTGGTCTCGGGCACACAAAAGCCCCAGGGGCATAAAAACCTCCAGAAAAATACAGTTTCTTTTTTAGGAGTAGGTTTAGGCCCTTTCTTTCAAAATTTTTATTTAATGGACTCTTTCTATAAGTATGACTAAGGACGTCAGAAAAGTCGTGCCCGTTTGGCGGGCAGATTTGGACTCTTTCCTTATCGAGCGTCCCCACGAGAAGAAAGCTCCGATCGGAGCTACTCCTCGGCAGAGTGAAAGCTCTACAGCCAAGGCCGGATCCCCTTTTCGCACCAGAGAAGCTCACTCTCAGAATCGACGTAATCTTTGGCTCGCGCTTCCTCGCGCGGCGCGACCGCCGGCGATTAGCAGCCGAAAATTAACCGCGCTGCGATTTTTCCCACACTCTCTACCGAACAACGGCCACTCGCATCTGTCGTTTGCGCTCTTTGTCACGTCGTCGTTGTCCGAACCTGCCAGTTGCAGACTTGTTGTCTTTCACTGCTATAACGTTTCAAACCTTCGCATAATGAGGTATTTATAAATTATTACGTTACCGCGATTTTCACGGTCGCAAGGGTAAACAGATCCGATTGGAACCTCCGTAAGCCTCGAAAACCGCTATATCTCTCTTTTTTTTAATCAATAAGCTATAAGAATCATGACGTATTTATGATTAGACGTGAATGGAGCGTGCCAGATTCCACGGTTTGCAATTGAAACAAAGCGTTGATTGACTGCTAATTAAATTACGCAATAACTCACCTCTGTAACAGAGGAGGCATTCTTAAGCAAACTCAAAGACTCTCCGCACAAAAGGAATCACCACGAAGGTTGTTTCTCACGTTCATCGATGATTTTTTTCACCCGCTTCCAGCACGTGTATACCACGAGCAGGAAGCGAAAGAAAGCAGGCCGCCGGGATTCGCGAAAATCGAGTAACGGGGGAAATGAATCGATTCCCGCCGGCCGGAAGGACTGCGGTCGCGCTAATTGAATTACGCTTTCTTTTTAATCGCACCCCGCTAAAGCTGCATCAATTTAGCCGCTCCTTCTCGGGCGAAATTGCGCTCGGGACAGACATGTTTTACCCTTAACAAAGTCCACCCTTCGACGTGAGCCGGGGAAAGTTTTTGCCCGCTAAAAGGACTATTAGTGTGGATTTTCCGAGTTTGAGGATGATGAGGTAAAAATTCAGGCGACAATGGAGATTCTACGTCAGCTCGCTGAATTATGGTATCTGTGACAAATCTCTTACCTATTATATATTTTCGAATCCATCTCTGTCAGCTGTTAAAGTATGGATATCATACGATCAAAGCTTTTGAATATTTCAGTGTGGACAGCTGGCTATACATGTACATATACATTCAGTGCAATATTTCCATAAACGCAAATAAATACGTATATTTCAATTAAAAATCAGCGCAACATATTAAACCCACTATGAATTTACTCCTCCGCGAATAATGAAACAGACGCTTCGAATATCGGTCGTTCTTTAATTAATAAATGAATGCTTGACTTATCAAAGTATCGGAAACTGCTATTAAACCTACCGATAAAATTTATGTTGCAAAGATATCAGCAGGAAATTGAAGCCTCTTTAATGGCTTCCTATTCCATAAGGTGCCAAATTAAAAGACATTGAAAAAAGAGTTCAAGGTCAAAATTGTAGCAGCCTCAATCGAATTCTCGCGCCTCCGTCCGGCTAATAATCTCGTCAAGCCTTGCCTCGCCTTATAACCGAGCGACAGAAAAGAGCAGTCGTCGCTCGTTTATTGAAATCTGATAACCGGCGAAAAAAGGCCACATCAATTATCGACTCCGAGTTATGCAGCGGCCAATCCAATCATCCACTTTGGCTGCCGCACAAAGCGTCGAGTGATTGCATCGCGCAATAAAACGTCCGTAATTGGACGGCCCGATGGGATATTCGTATATGATGTACGGAAAAATGGAGATGCCGAGATGGAGGCGCGCGCGATAGGGAATTTCCGGGGAGTAATGGAGGAAAGGCCGTTGTGTGCGTATTTACCCGTTATTGATAAAGTATGGATGACACGAGCGGCCGGAAATTTGTTCGGTGTCCAAGTTGATCAAAAGGATAAGAAATTCGGGGTAATACAGGTTCGACGAGTTGCGAGTTGAGATGTTTTAATTAAGGCAGCGAACGAAACTCGTTAATTTTCAACGAGAAAATGATTTTATTTCAGTAATCGAATTAATACCAAAAGAGTAAAAGGATTTATATTTCATAAAGACACCGGCGTTTTAATTACTTCATTTATTTGATCGACCAACGGCCTCGCAATATGCCAGATGCTCGCGCTTAACGTGAACAAGTTCATCAATTTCTTTCCCTCCCTTTTTCGACGCTAAGAATTAAAATTTCCATTCCAGCAGGCGACAGATAAAAAAGTACGGCAATTCGCGGAGAAAACGAGTGGCAGGTAGAAAAAATGTATTAGCTTCCCTCGACCTCCGAGTCCCGGGAGCATAAAACAATAATCTATATCCCTGCCATGAAAAATGGTTAAACCTCCACCGCCGCGAAACACGAAAAGCTGCAGCTTGCGAATAAGTGCTTTCTCAAGATCCATCATGCTTACTTCGAAAACAGACGTCTGCGGGACGATTTTTTATGTTTACCGGCGTCGAGGCCGGAGTCGGAGGAAGAGGAACCGAGTGTGAGTTTTTATTTTTTTTATTTTTCTCCCATCTCGCGCTTTATTTTTGTATTTCCTCGGGGCTACGGTGTTTTCACTTGATATAAGCCGCGAAAATTGAGCCACACATTCCCCCGAGGAAGAATTCTATTTTTTCGAAGAAACATATTCCAGAGTGTGGAAGCGACGGAATCAAAATAGGACGACGCGCCGAGTTTACGCGGCGGTTAGACGTATCAATTCTTTCCCGCCGAAGGCTCGAGTTTCGCACTGCAGCTAAAGTTACAGCTGCTTTTTGCGTCAGACTTTACTCTGACGCTGTAGCCTAGACTGCAGTTGTTTATAAATAATCCTTTTCGGAATAATCATCAATTTGCGTCATTAATAAACTACATGCTTCCTTACGTAAGTATGTACGAATAAAGAAAAGCTCGTATAATTACGATGCATTTCAATGAGAGGGGCTCGCTCGAAGTTGAAGAAGACCCGGGCTGCCTTTCATACTTTAAACAAGATTCTAATTAACGCGCGAGCTGAAAAAAGTAGGCGCGCTCTCGAAATAAGCGACGCGGTTTTCATTATGCATTCCTCTTTTCCGCTTCCGTATTTCTCTGAGTTCGAGCCTCCGCCAAGAATTCGCCGCTTCTTCTCCTCTCGTGCGCGCATTTCCGCGAAGGCACTCGAAAAAGAATCTCCGCGCTACTCCCGTACCGCTGCAGCCAAAGCAACCTCGAGTCGTCTGGCATTATGCGGAATTTTCCGCGAGCCTTTGCCGCCGGCTGACCGAACGCGGCTTTTATCACTGGGACATCTGTGACTCTCGTTAAAAACATTTTTACGCTTGCTATTAGATTTTGTTTGATGCGCGATGCTTTTTCTTACGACGTATGGCTTAAATTTGATTTTTTACTTTTACTTTTTTAAACTAAAGTTCTCTGTACTGAGATTTCTTAAAGGTATTTTTAATAGTTATTATTATAGAATATCTGAAATCAGTTTGTAATTGTTGATAAAGGAGAATTGCTTTATTAATTAGCCTAATTAAACGAGCAGGTACAAATTAATATAATTAGTCGACTGTTCTTAGCGAGACATAAACGTCATTTGTTAAGTGACTGTTTTATTTATTATTTCTATCGTCCCTTATTGTCGTTAATGAAGTCGTCTCTTAAATTTGTCATCGCACCGTGAAGCGTATAAATTTTCAATTCATTTATTCAAATTTATAATGCATTTTAAAATGCTAATCCCGGACGAGCGAAATTTTCATGCCATACGATACCTTCACTTTCATCTAATGAAACTCGTTACTTTAGCAAGACAAGTTATAGGCCCTAGTGAAAGAAAGCGGATTCCTTGAAAGGTCAAAACTGCTTCTGAAAAAGGCCGCGGCGAAACTTCGCAGCTGTAACTCGGCTCGCTGAATAGTTTGTTAGCCCTGCGTCTTGCACATTGTCACTGCAGATTTCGACGAGTCGCGCGCTCTCGCAAAAAAGGAACGCGTAAAACTCGTAAACTCGTGGCGCGGCGCAACAATGCTTCAAAGTCCTTTTCCGCTGAATGCCGCGCTTACCCTCCTCGATCTTTCTTGGTCCCGTGGATTTTCTGCAAAACCGAGCTAAAGTTTTTTAATGTTTGTTGCATAATGTATCATGCGGATTTTTTAACGAATTTATTGAAATTTCTTATCGGCGTGTGTGACATTGGTAGTGGGTGCATTTGCTCTGGAATTGCCGGAGATAAGGCGCACTGGTACGAGTACTTTTATCACGGGGGAAATGGCTGCGTGGTTATACTTTTTTCTGGAATTCAAGTTCTTGAAAAATCCTTTTTATTTCTTACGTATTCTGGATTTCATAAAATATTAAAATTATGAATATTTTAGTGAAACTTTATACATTTGAATATTTTTATTTTGGCAAATTTCTCCGTAATATTGCGCAATTCCAAAAGAAAACTTATTTCGGTTGAAACTCTGCAATTAGCTTGATGTTTCAAATCTACCTACTTTTTTCAGCGGTTTTATAGTTGGAAAGTTAATGCCTGGCCTTTTTTAAGCCTGCAACGTCAACAACTTTTAATGGTGTACAATTATTTATTATTTATTCAATAATACGTAAGAAATAACTTGACCCATTGCGGAACCAACGGAAAACATGTTGCATAACTGGAAAAAGAAACTGCCTTGTTAGCTCTATACTGCTTCTTGAAATTTTATTCTTAATATAGAAAGGCCTATTTTTATTACCCACTCAAAGTGCAATAAACAGGGAAGCACACAAGAGCCGTTTCCGCACTTAATTTAAGTCGTTCAATTTGCAAAGGAAATATAGACTTTTGAAAACAATGAAATATTAACCAATTGCTTTTACCGTCAAATTGAATAAATAATTAACCGAGTAAAGCATTAAAAGTTATCAGTAAAAGTTACAAGAAGATAAAAGTGGAATAAAAGAAAAAATAATCCTTTACTTGTACAAAATTTTATTCTCTCTTTCTTAATACAAGATCCTCAAGCTCAATTATCATCTAAGAAGAGCTTTCGATTCAATTACGTCGTTTCCCTTCTTTTTTCATCCGCTTCCTGTTTGCTTCCTCGGGGCGTCCCTTTTTTTCTCCTCCTCAACTCCCTCTTGTCGTGATTAATAATGCGCTTTTACATGCCTCGATAGTTTTTGCCGGGTAGCAATGATTAAGACTCCCCGACTCCTCATCGTCCGACCGATGCGTCACTCTTACTACTCGAGCGCCGAGGCCTTCTGGCGTACAAAGTCCATGAATGAAAGATTCCGACTGCAGACGACTCGAAAGAGCTGCCGAGCAATAAATACCGCTTCAGCGGTACATAATGCAAATCAAAATGGATCGGCTTCTCGTAAAATATGCAGCTTGCGTGTGTGCCCGACGTTTCTTCAAGACTTAATTTTTAACGGTGACGTGTTCTTCGACCTAATCGGATGGCGGATGCTTTACACGTGAAAGGATCATTTACTTTCTCCGACTATTAATTAAAATTTAAAATTGAACCCCCAGTTTGATAAATCCGCGGGCGCGTTAAAAAAAATAAAAGCGAGAGACGCTTAATCACGTCCACGCAGCTCGTTCGCTTCGCACAATGCTTTTTATTTCCAACGTCAAGTGCTGGCGGGACTCGGCTTTATTATCATATACGCTTTTTCCATCTCCCAGCTGGCGGAGGAGCGCTCGTACGCGTCTTCCGGTACAAATGGACTACTCTCCTTTTTCTCCCGTCGGCTGGAATACGTTCCCCTTCGGAGACGCCCAGCCTTACGCGGCTTATTGGGTTACGCGCCTCGAAATTCTTTCCGCGTGCTCGGGGGATGAGTCGACGAGGGACTTTTCTTCGAGTCTTTTTCGGTGGAGGGAAGATTTTAGATGAATATTTTCACTTTTTCTCTTATCTTATCTTTGATTTTGAAATCAATTTTTTTCGATGATAAATATAAAAGCGAACAAGAGCTTAGTTTATTCTATCTTGAAATTCCCGCAACCGCAAATATATGCAGTCATTGCTGGGCTTTCCTTTTCTACTTGTTGCAAAAACCTTGAGCCCTCAATTAGCAGCGACGCGAACGAACGTCAAGTTCGCGTTTCCTTTAAATACCAGCAGAGTACGGAGTTTCTCGTAATTGCGCCATAAATTAACGAGCGATTCTTCGAATGAACAAGACGGTTTAGATTTTCTAAAGCTTGATAGTGATTACTATTCGGTACTTATTCGATAAATGCACGTTTATTTCAAGAAGTATTAGGATCGTGGAATACTTTCACTTTATTTCGGAAGGTGTTGCTTTCTTAGGAGTAAGTACGATGTCGCCTTGTTTATTTAGAAAGTAGATAACGCGAAATAAGGAAAGCAAGCCGTCCGATTATTTTTTTTGAAAACATAATTACGAGCTTTTTTTCTTCGGGGACTGTCTACCGAATTTTATCTCTTACGAAAAACTCTTACGAAAAACTCTTACTTTGTGTTTGCCCGAGTACGGGAATGACAAATTGAATAATATCAATTGCCTCCATTGTTGAATATCAAAAGAAAAGTCTGATATTTTCTTAAACGCAAATTCAATTGGCGAAGCACTGCAAAACTTTCCATACTCATTTCATAAATGCACACGTGCTGCTTGATATTTTCAACCGAGCTAAAAAAAAAACTAATAAAATATTTTCTACACAAAGCCTCGACTCTTGCTCTTGGAAACGATGCAGTAACGAGTGCCCATTGTGGGAGTCAGAGAGTTATCGTCGGATTACAAGCGGCTTATGGGTCTGCCTACTTTGAATGGGAGAAAGCAGGCAGCCAATCACGCCGAATCCCTTCCCTCAGCCTTGTGATGCAACGATCGTGCTTGAAAAGGCTTAGCGTTATTCCTGCCGATAAGTCGACGCTTTACCGAGCGATAAACACTCCCTTCTCGTTAGCTCCCGCAGAGCTTTTTTCTCGTAATACATGAGGCTATACGCAGCTTTTCCTCCGACCTCTGTAATACTTATCAAACACGAGCTGCACGTGTCCGTCCCATCGATTAATCGGGCGAACGCAAATCCAGGCCCAACTTCCTAATCGAATCGGAGCGGAACAAGGAGGGCGCCGACCGTCGGAGCGAATCGCCGAATCACGGAAAGCGCGTAAATAAAACATAATATGTCTACGTGACTCTGCGCTTCGGAAGGCTTCGATTTTTCTAATACGTAACGCAACGACTAGAGCGCTTTAATCGCCCGGACTTCTTAATTAAATGCAGCTGATGGGCTCGTTCTTGGATTTTACGCGCAGTTCTTTTTTTTTTGTTTCAGCGGCGCAATTGGATTTCCCCCCCCCCCCTCTCGCAGGCCGCTGAATTTAACGAGCCGCGAGATTGCTTCCGGCAGTAGTGGGATACCATTGCTTGATGCATCGATGCGCCGGTACGGTTATGGCGCGAGGCGGTTTTAAAGATGCTGGCGCCCCGAGATTAGAGTGTACCTCCAGCGACGATTACCTCGGGCTTTATACTTCTTTTCATTGCGAATTAGAAGCGCGGGAAACCCAATTGAATGTACGTTCGGGTCCTGTTCGCATATAGACTTTTACGGTGGAAAATAAACTTTGTTAATTATTTAATAATAAGCTTTTAAGAGGATATAGTTTCAACGAATTTTCGAGAAAAGCACCGGACTGTAATTTGCTTCTGATTGTAGAAAAAAGTGTAAATCCGAGTGGAAGGTTAAATACGAAACGAGCAAAAAGAGGCAGAGGGTAGAAGATATTCCCGCATTGGAAGCAGCGCAATAAGACTTAAATTTATTACCGGGAATCTGTCTTTTGCGCCCGAATGCGGGCTTCGATTCTTATTTGCAACAAGTTGTCGACGCGACGCGTTTATCTGCCGGGTGAGTTTCCACCCGAGCGACTTTCCGAGCACATCGTCACTGGGGATTCGCTCTTTGAAGAAATAATGTTTATTTTGCGCGTGAATAGCCAATCAAAGCAAAGCAAGTCGTTCCTTTTCGTAAGAAAAAATGAAATTAAAAAAAAACGCAGAGAATAGTTAATTGAAAAAAGTGAATTGCTGGTAAAAAGGTAAAAAACCTTAGCCTCTCATTAGGTCGAAACGTGCTCGCCTCGCTCAGTGTCTCGCGGCCCATTACGTAAAAGTCCGCGGATTTATAAAATTTTAATTTGCGCAGAAAACTGTGTACTTTAACGTTACTACTCCGTAACACCTGCAGTTTTTAGAAATTTCGAGAAACGACATTAATACGTGCCTTCTTCAATCAAATTAAGCCCAGAGTTTAAAATCCAAGCGTATTACGATTCCGTTTTAATTACGAAATTTCTTTACGGCTACGATAATGCAGAGTGAGATTTTTATTAAAATTTCTTATAATAAAGATAAATATTGGCCTCGAAAATTTCGCTTTAAACGCGGTCTTAAAGGGATAAGCCCGCGCTAAAAAAATGTCCTTATCTCGGCTTCGCTAAGCAAACGGAAGCGACGATCTTGTTGTCTTCAAAGAAAATATAAGCGGATTTTCGAGGTGAAATTGCACATAAAAATAAATAACACGGCAACTGTGCGCGCGCATTCGAACAAACTGCAGTCCGAGCGAGAGAGAACAAGAAGAAGCATTTGAGCGAACGGAGCGCGAATTCCGCGCCAATCTCGCGACGTCTCGCCGGAATAATTAACCCCAGCTGGCACGCGCCCGGAGTAAATTATCCGCGAGGATTCTCTCTCTCTCTCTCTCTCGCGGGAACGACCGCGGAATTAATTCAAGCTCGTTCGACTGATTAGAGACAAGTCCGTTGCACCGTTGGAATTGAGGCACTCGGCTGTTTATTTTATTCCCCGTTTGAGGGTTTAAACTTTTTTCTCAATTTTCGGAGCTTTTTCCTTAAACGGATAGACTAAAAGCTTTTTTAGAGCTCACACTTGGCTGGCTTCGCTTCGCCTAAAGTCGACTCGGGGGATAAAGCGTTTCATATAAATCTCATACGCAAAAGCACGGCTCTTTTCCGGGATTCCTTCGGCCGATCGCGAACTTTAAAGATGAATCTGTCACCATGAGCAGACTCGGAGGTCGACCTTTGTTCTTTGTCGGCGTCCGGGAATTTAATTCCTTACTTTTTCCGCGTTTCCTCGGTCCGGCTCTATCTCCTGCCTCGTTAATGAGCGGATAAATTTCTCAGACGCTCGAGGCGCTTTCTTAATTAATTACGGCGATGCGACGCGACGAGCCGCGACTGGCTAGAGGCGCTTCTGCGCTTTTCTCGGGAGGTGGATGGCACGATTTCAATTATTCGAACAAATGTTTTGAATTTAAATATGCAGCCAATTCGCAGTTCTTTAATTACATTCAGTGAAAAAAAGAGGGAATAGCATCTTTTTAAGAAACAGAAGCGACTGCTTGAATTCGAGAGGTGCAACTGTATATCAAACGCTGCACGAGGCAACAAGTGTTTAAGTTTTTACCCCGGCTGGCCTCGTTAAACAAGTCCTCGTATTACACGGAAAGTGTTAGGAGCAGCTCTAAAAGCGTACAATTCTGACTGTAATATACTTCCCCTCTTGCACTATCTAGACATATCAATGTAAAGTCATCGCGTCTTACGCTCCGAGTTCGCTCAATTTGCGGTAGTAAAACAAGTCGTTTCGTCTCCGGGGTCTATTGTACTGTTTATTGAATTACAAATTTTAATCGCAATTGCTAACGACTCTCCGCGGCGTAACGTTATTAACGAATGACGCACGGAAAACAATAATAAAATTCTATCTCGATGTATTTTTAGTAGAAATTTTTTCCCCTCTATATCCTTGAACAAGAGGCGCATATTTGAAAATCTTGCTGTATATGGACGGATTAGCCCGTAAATCACGTGTAAGACTGATTTGAATCTGGCACGTAAAAGGATTCACTTTAAAAGGGTTCTTTGGTGCTTACCCGCGGCTTATCCGCTGAGAGCTTCATAATTCTGCATTAAATTATTAAAAAAAACACATCCGTCTGGCCTAATTTACAGTTTTTAAGCTTCCCTCGTGAACAGAATCGAGTTAGCGCCACCTATAAACACAAAGAGCACGCTCGAGTGCTCACCGATTAAACAGGTCGTTATTAGCCTCTTAATTTCGAAACAGCCTGCAGCAGCGCAGCGGCGTCCAGCTGTCGAAAACGCTAATCATCCCGTTCAATTTTCCGGCTGCGTTCAATTAAGCGTCCTGCAAACAGCTCCGCTAAACCGTTCTCTCTCTCTCTCTCTCATGACACGGCTGGGAAAGGAGCGAGAAAAAACACGTGGAGGGCCTCCCATGTCAAATTGACTGTTTACCCTGCAAATAGGCAAAGTCCGCGAGATGCCTACGCAAATAGAACGACACACTTTCGAGTGTATATTCACAAAATTGCCCGACGGAAATAGGACCGATGGGGAAATCGATGGGCGCAGGTAATATCGTGGCGCGCCGTCGGCCGCGAAACGTCGCTGACAACGAGTATACAGGGCGCTTTTTCACGCGATGCCGTATTTTCCTGCGCTGGATGCAGCTTTTTTCCCTTTCGCGAGTCGAGCTAGTCGGTATTTATGGAGTCGAGGAGTGGATTTTGTTTTGCCCGTCGAATATTTTTACGTGCTTTTTTTCTTATCCAGATTGTTATTTGTTAAACAAATATTTACTGTAGCATTATATTTATTCTGTCAATATAATTAACCAATTAAACTTATGGGAAAACCCAGCAGCAAGAATATTGATTTTGATTGGTAATTGCCCGAAAACTCTAAATAAATTTCTCAATTGAGCGATTACCAATCCATCAACGAAATTGCAGCAGTAACAATAATTTTTTTTCGCCAAGTCTGTAAATATTTTCTCCCCATATCACGCAATCCAATTACGCTCACGCGCCCCTTTTTCCCTTAATTACGAGGCATCGATAAAGCCTCGTCAAAAGCACGTAAAGTACAAAAACTGACCCCTGTAATTCTTTGCTTTTCTTTGCAGCCAGCAGCCGAGAGGAGCCTCATTAAAGATGCAGAGGGAAATCGCGCTCTCCTGGCTGCTCCTGGTGACCTTCGCCGCCGTTGCCCTCATCAACCAAGCGGAGGCTTTACCTTTTACGTAAGTATCCACAAGCACGTCTCAATTCGGCTTCTCTTATTCATCCAAGTACCGAGTATTTTTCCATGTCCGATATTGCGTAATTAAATCGCGGAGCGTGTCAGTGGCCGTGGATTTCCTATAACCAGGAGGAACTTCATATTTAGACGTTATATTACGAGCATCCGTCATTTTGCCGCTCGACTAATCAACGAATAATTCATACCCCGGCGAACGTATAACTCGTTACTCGCTAATTTCGAAACAAGCCCGGAACCCAGCACCAGGACGGGTAACAAGCAATTTATTAACTTTCGCACGATTTAGATAAACTAATTGCGGCATTCCTTAAAATTAGCCGCGCTGTTTCGGGCGACCGAGAGCCGGGAAATTAATCTCGCTAATGGAACGAGAGAGAGCGCGAGAAAAATCGCGTATTTATATGGATCGCGTGCTCTGCCGCGGTTAGCTGCCGTTTCCGCCGGAACGATGCAGCTTGTTACAATACGTTGAATTTCGAGATACGGGGGGCTGTTTTATGGCGGCTATTATGGACGCGACGCTCTCTTTTAATGCGCTTTTCTTAGAATCTGCTGAAGCTTAAGTAATTAGCTAGGGAATTGGAACAGTGTATTTTACGGAATTTCAAACTTTCTGGGGGAGGTATGCAAGTAAATTAAACAATTAAATATTCCTTTGAATTAAGCTGCGATGTGTAAATTAAAGATACGACCCAGTTTACGCGAAATAATACTTTCTTTCCATTAAAAAGGTTAAAAAGTCTATTTCGAAAGAAGCTGCTTCAGTGTTTTAATCTGTTTTATCCTGATCATTGAAATAATAATGATAATTTATACTTAGACATTAGAAAATATTTGTTTTATAAATGCTGTACTATTTGCACCAGCAGATGGACAAACGTCAAAGCACAACAAATCCGACTTGTGTTTAGATTATCATTTTGCTCCCTTGACCCATTTATCTGTAGTAAAACGTGCAAACAAGAAGAGGGGCAAACTCATCGGCGCGTATAATGAGATATCTATCAAAGGAGAAAAGCAAAGATCGCGTCGAAAGAGGGATCCGTCGCCCGTATAAGAATTCACGGGTCTGCACACGCTATATTTTCGGAGAAAATATTAATCTCCTGCTTCGCATTCCACTCGGCCCCCCAGTCCCGCGTCGGTGCAGAAATATTGTCGAAAATTTATTGAAAGCGCTTTTTCTACTTTGCAGTAGATCGCGAACGCTCTGGAATCAATTTCAAGAGGATTACCCGGAAGCCGCGCAGGAGCTGCTAGACAGAATTGAAAATTTGGCGGTCTTTGTGCAGCCGGATAAGTAAGTATGAAAGCGCATATCGAGAAAGCTCGATAAACGTCATAAATTTATGATGCCTGTTTTCAGCGCGAAGCGCGGCCTGGACCTGGGCCTGAACCGTGGCTTCAGCGGCAGCCAGGCGGCGAAGCACCTGATGGGTCTGGCGGCCGCCAACTACGCCGGCGGCCCCGGCAGAAGGCGCCGCTCCGAGCAGGCGTAGACCTCCAGCCCGAGCCACCGGGACTCCTCCACCGCCGCCACCTAAGCAGCCGCCAGCTCTAGTCCTCTTCGTATACATATATATATAGATATATCCGCGCATACACCGACAGCAAGCAGCGAATCCGTCGCGTTCTTATATTGCCTACTCTCTTCTCCTCCTGAGCTCCTTTTCTTTTTTTTTCTGGCCGATATATCGTCGAGGTGTGTGATAAGCGAGGCTCCACTTTTTCCCGAGGGCTTTTTTTATTCGTTTAGTCCGGAATGTCTTAATTTATCTTATTATGTGGTGTAGAAGAGCTAAATAATAAATGTAACTTAAATTCCATTTTAGTTTTAGAGGACGATTGATTGTAATCAAGATCAAATTTTTATTTCCTCTCAACTTGATTCGCCGTAGAAATAGAAAAATCCTTGTATTTTCGCATTGCCGGCCACCTGCGCGTAGTTGTTGACAAAAGAAAACATAAATATATAATATTAGCATTGATATTTTGCTCTCTGGTTCTGTCTCCCTGCAAGGCTGCTCGATATATATCGATAATAAAGATCTTAACATAAATAAATATATTAAGATTATATTAAAAAGCATGAAAAAAAAACAGAAAAATATATATATGTAACTGAGAGAGAGAAGAGACATTTCGGCAGCAGCCGTTATTCCCATTAACTATATACTCGAATATATATGTGAGCGTTATGTATTACTCGCAGAAGAAGAACATCGAAGGAATTTCGAAAATTCGCACCACGCGATCAGTATTAACAATGTCTCCCCATTACTATCGATCGTCCACATATATACATGTGCGATGTATTCTTTACGAACACCGGTGATTCTATTCACTCTGCACACACATACACATACACGCACCTGCACGGAGTAAGTACGCGGCCGCGAGCCTATTTGAGCCCTGTAAATACTTATGCAGAGCGCAGTAGAGTTGCTTCTGCGGACGCGTCGTACATTCGCCCGGGGAAAAATGGTATTTAAACAATTATTTTACTCGGTAGAATGAAATACGGTGCAGCTGCGCTGTACCGTGTTTCATTTTACGCGAGTTTCTTTATTGAAATTGAATTTAAGGTTGGACATTTTTCTCCAGGCAATCACTCTAGATTGACTATTAGACTTTAGTTTTACGTATAGAAATTCTGCACAGATCTTTTGCTCTCAAGATTTTTTCAACTAAAAAAACGAATGACGGTTTTAGCTTCGAACTTCTTCGACGGCGGAGTTGTTAAAAAAAAAGTAACCTTTCGCCGCTTGCCGCTATTCATTTTTTGCGATACATTATTAGTCTATTACGTAGATGAAGAAAGAAAACGTTAACTCATATTCATGTGAGCAAAAAGTTGGCGTCGATTACTGGGCATTTCTCCTCGGCTGCAATCGAGTCGTTGCTTTAACGGTCGACAATTGTATTTCGGTGTTTCATTCTCTAAAATACATGTCGTATATGACTAAAAAAGATTAACGCATGATTTACGTATAATGTAGATAAAATTATCACTCTAATGTAGTAGTTATGTTGTGTATTTAAAATGTGCTAGAAAAAGAGTTCATAAAGTGTATATCTTTGTTGAATTTAAAAAATTATTTTTTGTTATGAAACACGAATTTATTAAGTTTATAGTCAAAATAATTAAGTTATTTCATCCAAAAATTTAATACCTCGAAAAGATTGAGTACTTAATAGACTTTTGCTTAGAAAGTAAATGACTGAATTTAGTTATCAAGGTTGATTTTGAGATTAATTTTATCTCGCGCTTTGCGCTTCATTTGCATTTAAAAACCAAAGACGTACGTTGCATTTATGATGTGCGTACATTTGCCTTTTTACGCCTTTTATCTCCCTTCCTCTCTCTCTCTCTCTCTCTCTCTCTCTCTCTCTCTCTCTCTCACTTCTCCCTCTTCTCTCCTCCACGTATTTCAATATCTCACTGAGAAACAGATTGCCGAAAAAGTCTGAAATAACCGATGACCGTTTCGTTGTTTTTAACAAAACAACAAAATTAAAGAAAAACTGAAATTGCAACAGATGCAAACATTTAATGGCAGAAATTTGCGGACTTTTTCCATCAATTTTCTTCTCAATATACATATATAACTTATCCATGTTGCAAATGAAATAAAAGCAGTTTCGTCGGTGCTACAATTTAGATAGATGTTTAAACCTATAAGGAATCAATATTACAAAGACGTGCGGGCAACGTATTCTTGAAAGTTAATCAACAATCATTTACGTGAATTCTGTAAAAGTTTCTTTCGAATTATTATGATTGAGTTCGCGGAAAACGAAGAAAATGACCAAAAAATGTAGCAGTGCAGCAGTGATCGTATTAGGAGGGCGTACTTCAAATTGGAAGAAACGAGATTTACACACACCGTTTTACGAATGTTTTTTCTAATATATTAACAAAAACGAAAAATCTGAGTCTACGTCTGAGCGCAGGCGACTCGAGAGTATGCGAATTTATGTGACAGGCAGGTCTGATGTATTTTTTAGCAATAGTTTATTTTCTATGTTAGACATTTTAGAAAAACTGACTCTTGTTCTTTTATTATTGTAATAAAATGCAAACAGGAATAAATTTCTAAACAATTATTTCAGCCCCGAAATCATTTTCTTAATGCTCCTTATTCCTATTTATATTCTAATTTTACTAAAAATTATCCTTTTCTATAAGTGTCATTTAATCTTGCAATCCTTATTTTATTTTCTTTCACTTGTTAATTTGCATTATAAATTATGTTCGTTAAATTGAAATCAATTTTGTACAGTTTTGTGCTTTGAAGAAAAAAGTATAAACAACAATCTTTATTATTTTGTATTTTATACGACTAAGCGTAGCTTTAACTATATTTTGTTTAAATAATTGATAAAATAATTCTAAAACAATTTAAAAATTTCAAACAGTTACTGTAAAGTAAAGAATTCTTATAAAACTTTGTTTTTAAAAAATGTTGTTTATCCAATTTATTGGATTCCTCAAAGCCCCGACTTTTCTAAAGAATTGAAAAACTTGGCTTTTAAAACGTTTATTTCCACAATAAATTCGCTCTCTCTCGTGGCCGGTGAAAAATTATGATCGGGGGCACCGATATTACGACGTACGCTCTTGGAATGCTACGCGCCGCCGGGAGAGACGAACCCGCGTGACTAGACTGCGCTAGACATTCTCCCGCTGGCCGCACAGTTATTTGATCAGCTGTTTTCCTTCGACAGCAGTTCTCGCGGTGTTACCCGCAGAACCTCAAGGAGTCTGCCGGCTGGATTTGCGTGCAGCTTCGCGAAAAAAGTTGGCTTCCGTCGTTTGCTGATTTCTGGTGGGATCCCCGCAACCAATTTCTGACTCTTCGCGGAGAATGAACGCTGAGTGTTTGCGCATGAGGAGAAGCGCTGCGATCGCTTTAGAGGCAAAAGTTGCTTTGCTACGTAAGCATGCCGATTGACCAATAAAACTCATGCATGATAATCGATGCCTCCAGGGCGGTAATTACGGTTCTGTCGATACAGGTAATGAATTTTTATTTTTATTTCACCGTCGAATATTATAGTTTTTTAAAAAACTCTATACTTTCCATAGCGAAAATGGAAAGTTGCCCAACTTTATTTTAAATAGTGCCAATTTTCGCTAAAGTCTGGCTATTTGCAAGATTTTATAAACATTTGATTAATTAAATTAAAGATTCAACAGTGTTTGACAATGTTTAGTACCTTAATTGTCTGCTAAACTTTGTCCAACTCTGCTGAATACTCCCAATAATATTTTTTCAGTTAAACCTTTCATGTAAAACTTTACGTACTATACTTGTCTAGGGTAAAAAATTTTATATTAAAATTTACTATACTTTTAGTAATTTTCGCTAAACTTTTAATAATAATTGCTAAAAATATAACAAAAATTAAAGTAAGTATAGTAATTTTATTCTCGATTTACTGACGAGTATAGTAATTTTTCTTAAAATGTTTCTCTCCGCGTGTACAATAATAAGCAGATTTTGCCAGTAATCAACAGGTCTTGACAATGTTTGACAGTGTTTCGCATCATTTGGCAAAGATTTTTCTATATTCGAGTTGTAAATGCAACTCTGTTGTAAGTAAAATCATTTCAAAGCTAGAAATATTGAACTGGCATAACTTATATTTATCTGTTAAATACATCTAAGTATTTCATTTTAGAACGTGTTTTTAAATAAAAAATTTTAAAAAAGAGACTTTTAAGCACTGTCGACTGGCACAGATTTAACTTATTGGCTACATTAAACAGCAATCTAACTAAAGAAATTTGTTTGTTCCTCGAGCCATGGAAAGTAGAAGTGCATTAAGACGCGGCTGCCAGCCAGGAAAGAGAAAACTGTGCGTCTCGGTGATAGTCCTTGCAGTAATAATTGGAACTGTCCTTCTGGCTTATACGGCTTTTGGAGATAAACAAAAGGACGCCGCGCTCAAGAAGGTCTTTATAGTAAGTAGATACTTTTTCTTACGTCACTTTACATTGCACTCTACACGTGCAGTACTGCGGATATTAAAGTTTATATTTACATGTTCGTGAGCCACATCTGAATCTGAATCGCTGCTCTTTACTAAAATGTGTTTACCTTCCATTTTCCATTGCTCGAATTACAACTGGTTATATTTACAGGTTTTCCGTCATGGTGATCGCAATCCAACGGAAACGTACCCCAACGATCCCTACTTGCATTACAACTGGCCCGACGGCTGGGGCGCCCTAACGAAGGTAATCCACTTTCTCTATATGACAAACAAAATAGCCAAGCGGCAACACTAAGCGTGTGTATTCGCGCGCGAGCTTGAAATTCTCCGCAACGCGAACAATGACTCCGTTGGCTTGCAGAAAGGAATGCTCCAGATGTACCGGCTGGGTCAGTGGCTGCGCAAAGAATTCGGCTGGATCACCGAGAACAAGTACAGCGCGGCGAGCACAATGGTGAACAGCAGCTACTCGGATCGCTGCATCATGTCGACCCAGGCGCTGCTCGCCGGGCTTTATCCCCCGACTCAGGAGGAGGCCTTTGTTCCCGAGCTCCACTGGCGGCCGATTCCCGTTCATTATCTGCCCAGAAATATGGATCAGGTATACCCCTCTCGTCTATATATCCTGGCTACTCTAACTTTCGACGGGGTGACCATTTTTTTTTCTTCTTTCCTTTCGGCAGATTTTAGTTGTTAACAAGCCCTGTCCGAGGCTGCAGAATGCATTGAAGGAAGCGTATTACAATGAATCTTTAAGATCGGACGCCACCCTGAGATCTTATTACGAAGAACTTGCAAGAATTACGGGTCAACCGATCAAGACAATAACTGACGTTGAATTTCTTTACAATACCTTGGAAATTGAGGTAAGGTTCTTTGTCATATTGAACGTAATCCGAGTATTAGTTTTTCAAAGGGATCTCTAAACGTTAACAGGTGATGAATGGCCTGGAACTTCCCGCTGAGATAAAAAAGTATTACAATTCGGAAATGAGAGAAATCGCCGCTCGCAGTTACACGCTATTCACGAGCAATACGCTGCAGCGACGACTTCGAGGAGGTACATTATATTAGACAGATAACTTAAAATTTATTCGCAAAATTCTTCTTTCTTTCGGCAATAACGACGTCGATCGTTCAAGGTCCGCTGTTAAAGCACATCTTGGATCAGATGAATTACGGCAAGAGCGAAGAAAAAGTCCATCTGTACGGTACGCACGACGTGAATATCGTCAATACTTTACGAGCGATGGGATTCACTAATGAGCTTTTCAAGCTTGACCTTGGCGTTACTCTCGTGTACGAACTGCGAGTCATCAACGGAGGTCAATCGCAAGAGGTTCGAGTAAGTATTATACGGAACAATGAATAATAGACATTGATTCTTCTTAAATTTTACATTTCATTGCTTGGGTACACTCGCTATTTTACTGCTGTCGTAATCTATAAATAACGAGATTTATTTCAAAAGCCTTTTTTACAAAACGTACATCGCAAATTTGATCCCGTAATCATTAATTTTAAAGAAACCTTAATATTCGTTCAATTTAAATTTAAATTCAGTAGTGGCATTCTTGCATAAATTAAGTTAAATTATCCTATAATTAAACTGCGAGTTAAAATTTATTCAGCATTCATTATTAAAGCGTAATTTGAAATTAAACGAAACAGATACGTCCATTTAACGTCATGAAAAGTTTGAGTTCGCGTTATACTCTTAAAAAAATTGCGCGCAGACATTGCTTACATCACATGTACAGCCGCACGTATCAAATGTCACTTTACGTAAATGATGAACAATAAAAAGAGCGCATTAAGCCGTTCGCTTAGTTTGAAATCTTGATTTCTGAAAGACGTATCGGCGTGCGGCTCTCAATCTAACATTTAATTGACGTTTGCTCTGCGATTTTAATGAATCTTATTATTTTGCAGATTTCGATGTTAAATAATACGGAAAGTACAACACTCCATAGGCTTAGAATTCCCGGCTGTGAAGATTCCTGCTTATTAAACGATTTGCCCACCATTTGGAAAGATGTCATTCCGGACGATTGGGAACAAGAGTGCCAATTATGAATACCTCAGTACTTATATAATTTATAATTAAAATAGAAAACTGCGTTCCCTTTTGTTATAGTTTTTCAAGCGTTATTATATTAAGACAAGATATAATCTTATAAGCCTATTTTTCCAAGTAAATATATGTATACGGTATTTCTAAAATATTTCATTTGTTTCTCGCACATTGCGCCTAAGTTGTACAAGCCCGCGTTCCTAACCTTTTTTAATAGTTTTCTTAAATAGTTAAGTACAGTTTTGAACCAATGTTTCATTATTTGAAGGCAAAAGGTATTATTGTATACGAAGTAATCGTCTTTCCATTCGAATGCCTAATTAAATAATCGAAATGTCATCTACAGTTGAGCCCGGGAAAATGTTGTTTACGAACGGAAAGCTAATCGACAAAGGGAAAGTTTTCAAGCAGCGAATCTGCACGCTTTGGAATTCTTTATCCGGCAACGTAAAACATGCCTTCTCCGAATTACGCGACATTAGTAACAATATTCAAATTCTGGAATCATTTGGTACGTTCGGCAGAGAAAGGCACTTGAGAAATTGCACGAGTCGACACTGCCGCTATCGACGTCACTCGCATCACCGTCATTGTTGTCGTTGTCGTCACAGAAAAAAGAACGGAAGAAAACTTGAAAATCTGAAGCCCGTTTCGAATAAACAATTAGAGACTGTTTGCGGAGAAAGGAGGAGTGATTATGTGTCTTGGGAAAACCGGAGGTGTAGCTTAAACTACCGAAATCCCACGAATGTTCGCATCGAGTGATCAAAGACACTTGTAAGTTTCAAAAAAAATTTTAACTTTTATTTAAATTATACGATATACAATATTTTACAATACAATTTTAATGGTACAAAAAACTTTTAAAAAACTTTTATTCTATCCATAATTAATACAAGACACTTTTTAATAAAAAATCAATATGAATTTAACGTACGGTGATTCACTTTGATAAAAAAAGTGAAGATAAACATAAAAATCCGACGTATTCAAGCCCATAAAAATAAAACGTTTAATAACACGAGCGCCTTTCATTGAATCATGCATTCTTTAACAGCCGCAATTTAATTAACGCGATTCACAAGTACTCAACACTTGATTCAACACTTGTCTAAAAGACCGTGAGAACCTGAAAATCAGTTAAAAGAAACTCTGTGGGGCACCGAATTACCCTCTAAATTAATCGGCAATTACGCCTCCGCAGAAATCACGACAGATGTCATCGCGTCATAATATCCGCAGGTCCATCCGAGGTTGGTCGTCGTCGTCGTCATCGTCGTCGTCGGCGGCGGGAGGAATCGGTTAATTGCGGAAAGAGCCTCAAGTCATTGAATGAGAGCGACGATTCTCAAGGTTTATGCAATAATGAATGCGTCGTCGCTGCAGCCGCTCCTCCGCCGCGCCGTAACGGCAATTGGATTCCGACGGTTTGCCTCGGCAGCGTTTGGCAGTTCTGCAGCAGTTCCGACGAGGCCCGGAAGCAGATCGAACGGATTTGCGCGGCGAGACGCTGCAGCTGATAATTGCGTTGGCGCCTCGGGAACTCTCTCTTTTATCTGAATTTTTTAATAAAACTAATAAGTTATGCAGGTTTATTTAAGAGGAAAACAGTACGCGTCTGTTTGAAGCACACATCACTTAACTTGTGTCAGTTTTTTTATTCATTCAACAAGTACAATGAAAAGCATTCAAATGACGCAGAGATTTCGCTTCCATTTGAAATAAAAAAAAATCAATAAATATTGAAAATAAGCTCCTTACTCACGTCCATTCATACTACCGCAAAGATATTAATTCGGTGATTAAAAATTATTTTGACGACTTAATTGACACGTGTGCGGTAATCATTCGGTCAATTTCGCGGTGCAGAATGTTTGACAGGTTGAAGCGATTTCCAGGAGCCAGTGAGCCGCGCCGACAGCTGTTTGCTTCTATCCCGTCAATCCGATTTTGTTCCTGGCAGTTCTCAGGACCTTTTAACGACTTTAGTGAAATCTTTGACTGAAAGCCACTTGAATTCTTATTTTATAATTCAACGGGAAATGAATAAAGCATCGAGTGGATCCAGTCGAATATTTCAACTTGTTTGTAAAACGGATTAAATTTACAACTGACTTTATTATGCAATTTTTATATCATTAGAAAAATTTACTTTTCTTTTCAGAACTGAATAGACCCTACAACGAATTTATATATAATATTACAAAAACAATTCAAAGAGTTCTATTGTCGGTAAAAATTGCATATGTAGGGCAAACAAGTATCAAAAATAGAAACGATGGGCACATACTGAAAGCGCAAAACAGGGCGTGAATTTGGCTCCCGAAAAGAAGGTCTTAATGAAGGAATTATAAAGCAGCAATGAGACTTCGGATAAAAATATTCTAAATAAAAACATAAAAATTGTCAAATAAAAGACTGAAAATTTAATTTAAAAAATCGCTCCAAACAATGCGAATTACGTCTCTCTTCTACCTAAAGTAATGCACTTTTCGTTAAAAAAATTATAGAAATTGCACAGTAGAAGAAACACGCGCCCGAAAAGAAAGCAAAATTTCCAAGCCGATAAGATAAGCTCGAAAACGGAAAAAACTCGATTATATATCTTGAAATTCTGTGGAGTCGCATTTTTCGCACGCCGCTTTACTCAGACGCCGGTAGTATAGACAAGGACAGAAAAAAAAACGTTCGAGTGGGGGAAAAAAAGGCAACGCTCTCGGACAAATCCGTATAAACCGATAGCCGAGATGAAGCTCTCGCGAAATGGGGAATCCTCTTGCGCGCAATGTCGTGCCTGGCGATTCTCCCTGGTCCAGACGAAGATAGGAGGAAGGGGGAGGGGGCGAAATAAACTCGAGAGCTTTGAACGGGAATTCGAGTTCTGGGCTGCAATTTATCCGCTGCGTATATAAATTTAAAAATAAAATCTATCCAGAAACTTTTGTATTTATACTAAAAGTTATAAATAGCGATAAATTACCTGCTCAACAATAAGTTCGTCTGTAATAGTTTAAGCTTCTTTATGAAGTTATTTTTTATTGCAAGCCTTGAAGTACTCTGAACGATCTCCACTGCAGTGTATGATGAGTTGTTATTAATCTTCACAGAAGTCAATAATGTTACGAACCATTTATTTCAATTCCTTTTATAGAATATAATCTAGTCTATTACTAATAGCACATCACAAACAGCGAACTTAATCAGTTCGTTAGAATTTGAATGACAGGGCAATTTCTGCGAACGCGCCTAAAGTTTAATACCCGCAAACTGAGCCGAGCAACCTTCAATCAAAAAGCCCCGAATCGAGAACGATCGACATGAGAGTTGCAGGTGATTTGCGCCCGACACATTTAGGGCGCGTTATACCCAGAAACCTTCGGTCCACCGCCGCATAATAAGAGCGGACTTTGTGCCGGCGTCCTTCCGCGGCCGAAAGCGCAGGATGCGCGCCAGTTGCGCAATTGTCGCGCTTTTGCATACGCGACGCCTGTTGCGCAACGGCGCGCCGGACGTCGCGCCGTCAAACAGCGGGACGGACATATAATAGGAGGGCCAACTTCCAGCTTGCGTCAGTCTGACATGATTCAAACTGCATTTTAGGGGTTCGAGCTTGAAGGTCTTGCTATTTTTCGACTGAAATTTTACATCTTATCGAAAGTTCAAATATTGTATTACTAAATTGACATATACAGAAGCTTCGATGTTTAGTCATCGATAAGGCCGGCTCTTCGAATATATATTTGTTTTCAGTGCATTCCTCCCTGCCAGGCACTGAATGCTGCTTTAACGAAAATAAGCCAAATCTTATCAAACACTGTAGCCGACAAAATCTTTTATTACTATTAGAATCATTAAACTATGTACGAAATTAGAGTAACGATATACGTTCTGGCGCTATTACGACAATAGCTTAGCTCGCAGGCCGCAAGTCACGCGCGGCACTTTGAGTCAAAGTAGGACTTTGAACTCCGTCGTGCCGCCTTTGACATCATCAGGCTCTCGTATATCTCCTATCCCGCAAAAAATCACCGACACCCACACCTACGTACTCCTTCGAAAACCGAGCCTATGATTCACCTTATCATCCTCTTATCTGCGAGCGAGATTACAAAGTCCAGAGAGATGTGTGGCATTCCAGCTCTGGAGCTTCCTTTTTTTTTTACACAGTTCGACTGCGCGAGTCGCTCGTCGAAAATCACACGTGCGAGATTTACTTTGCGCTCGCCGGCTGGACGAAGGTGCTCGCGGTCCTCGGAAGCACCTACGAAGAAGACACGTGCTTTTGATACGTGTCGCCGCGCGAGATAACTATTACATAACAACGGCCTGTTTAACTCTGGTGGCTGCACGCTGCTGTATGTCGCACGGAAATAAGTAGGAGAAAGACGGTAATCTCGTTGAAATATTTTACTTGCAATAATCCGGCAAATTGACGTAGTTACAGGCGAGCTTTTGTTGGAGATAACAATGCTACGATATTAGCCGACACAAAAGATTTTGTTTAGCACCGACGGTCAAAGAGATTTGCTCCTGCCTGGCTGACTGAAAACGAAGAAATTAACGTTTTTGCGAAAAGTTATTTTTCCAGCGCATTCTAATTGCGACTAATGCTGCACCCGATGGTCTCGCAAAAAGTTCTATACGCTTGGAACGACATATTAAATTAAAAGGATGAACTCGCTCGGTCGAAACAGGTTTTTGCAAAGCAAGGTTTCGAGCGGCTATGAATTAGCGTTTATCAATATTTATTTTTAGGCTCGATTAATGTGAAAGCAAATTGACTTATCGCAATATTACAATCTTTATCGGTTAGCTATTAATTAGTTATTCCTTTCCCCTTTGCATTGAGAACTAAAGCCTATAAAAATACCTATCGATTACGCGAAACAACTTTTTCACGGCGCCGAGTTTTCAACTTTAAAATCAATAGCAGCGCACGAATGACATGAATAAATCGCGACGGTCTCCGGCGGCGGCGGCGGCGGCGGCGGCGGCGGCGACAGACAATAGAAAAAAATAACGTTTTCGAGCACTCGTAATGAGCGAATTGCGTAATCCAGCGGCACGACAGGCGAAAAAGATTCGAAAAATAAAGAGGAGCACACGCAAAGCTCATTGAAGCGCGCGAGAGGAGGCGGAGCGCGACAACAACACTTCTCTAGGTGTCCTTGTCACTATTACAACCAATTCCTTGACACGCGCGCACACCTGTACATTCCATAAATCATGCACTTTTATACGACGAAAGAGAGAGAGAGAGCTATCCACATGCGCAGAAGGAGGCAAACGCCCAACAATGTAACTCGATTACCCGCGATCCCGATTCCGAGTTACAATTATATCAGTAATTGGAGTTCTTTGAATCGCGACCGCGCTTCGCTCGAAATTCAACCGACGACGCTTTCAGTTCGGCCGCCGGGAGCGAGCGGAACGCTTAATTGGCTTACTGACTTTTCGAATTTTTAGTACGGTTACTCGACACGTGAACACGTGAAAACTATTATAAACAGACACTTTTTTCGGAGGTGCGTTTTCGCGGGTAATTATTACGGTAAAACAGTGTTTTACTTTGGATAAAGTACAGTACAGTGAAAGAGCAGAGTGTGTTGGATTTTCGAAAAGAATCTAAAAACAAATTTAATGCATCACCGCAAAAACTTGGCAGCTACGAAACCGATATTTCTGAAAAATTTTCGAATGCTGGCTGTTACTCTCTATTTATAAAAACTTTTCGTATTATCTTTATTTTTTGGCAGCGGTAGATACTCTTCAATACGGTCATTTTTCACGACAAAAATGATAAAATTGAATAAAGTTCGGCTTGAATTTCATCAAAATTTTTAATATCGTTCGTGACTGTCTGTGTAACGAAGCTTTCAAGCGTATCTTGTTTTCGCTTATATTTATCCCGCGATGACATTTTTAGCTCTAAATTGTTTAGTCTTATCTTTATTGTTGCATAATTCTTTCAAGCTAATTTATCGATGCTAATTTTTCCGCTCAATTGTTGCCAATGCTCATATATAGTTTATTTTTCGATCTTTAACGTCAATTGTTTATTGCAAAACAATTGCCAACATTCTAATAAATATATTGTTAAATCTTATTCAGTTTTGGTGAGTTTGTAATAAAATATTCATTCATGAATCTGCAAAAATAAGGGATTCAGAGTCCAGGTCGAAACTCAAGAATCAGTGCAGTGTTTGATCTGTATAACTTTGAAGCAGATAAAGCAGATACAGGCGTAGCAGGAGATAAAGACTTGGCTACCGGAATAGAAAACTATACTGAAAGAAAGACTTAGGAGCAGACGGACCATTCACGTCTGTCAGTTAAAGCTCATATGGGCGTTTTGTGCATTGGTACTTATAACACACATATCTCGTGTATCCGGACGTCCTAATCTCTCTAGCTCCCTCTCTGTCTCTCTCGTTCCCCTTCCAGGCCGGGCTTTAAAACCCAGTCAGTCAGTGTCGAGAAAGACGCCAGAGGAGAGAACAGGTTAGGGTCAGTTAGTATCAGCCAGTGTGTGTACGCATGTAAGACAGGCTCCCGCTTCTCATCCGTATTGTGGCTTGCTGCAGCTTTCGAGCCTCCTTCGCGTGTGCTGGAGGTGCACACTATACTTCCGTTTAGGTACGTCTCGAGAGAAAAATCTCTCTCCTTTCGAGCGCTCTGAAGGCATCCAAGCAGAGAGACCCACTTTTTTCACTGCAACCTAGCATAATACACTATTGTGCAGCAGCTCCGCTCGATGTGTAGCGTGACTTCCAAGTGGCCGAACGTCGCGTGCTTCCTTTCTCTCTGGGCTCTATACTGGTGAATCATCGTCGAACGTGAATTTCCTTTTCCTCCCTCCCTCCCCTCCGCTCTCTACGTAGTGACTACATACGTGAATTTATATTGTACGGGCCTTTTTTTAAGCCTCGCTCATGTGACTGCTGTCACAGGTTTAAAAGTGTCTTTTCTTCGAGTTACTCTCTCGGGGTCGCGATCCAATTTCCCAGCTCTATTGACTTTAATTGATGCCGGCTGTTTGCGTACGCGATGTGTAGTTTGTGAGAAGTGAGGTCTGACAGTCCAGGATCATCTATAGATACAAACAATTTCTTTCGAGAAATTCTTAATTAACGATCTGTGTCAGTGATTTTCCTATTAGTAAATTCGCGAATTTTAGTTTCTCGTTTTGCTCTGTGAACATATGGACTTCTTTTTTGTTTCTGTCAAGTCCGATAGATGATGATAGATGTGGCTTAAGTGCTTGCTGCAAATTATTATTCCTTCTCTAATTTTTCTTTCTTATTGTAACAGGTTTAGTGCGAAGAGTAACACCTAGAAAGATGTTCAGCTGGCTGAGTAAGGAAGACCCCAGCAAACAGCAAGTGTTTGACACTGTCACAGAGGGTCTTAAAAAAATCTACAAGACCAAACTGCTGCCTCTGGAACAATACTATCAGTTCCATGACTTTCATTCACCACAGCTTGATGATCCTGACTTTGATGCCAAACCTATGATATTGTTAGTGGGACAATATTCTACTGGTAAAACTACGTTTATTAAGTACCTACTGGAGAGAGACTTTCCTGGCATCAGAATTGGACCAGAACCTACAACTGATAGATTCATTGCTGTTATGTACGATGACAAAGAGGGTGTTATCCCTGGTAATGCCTTAATCGTTGATCCTCAGAAACAATTTAGGCCACTTACTAAGTTTGGAAATGCCTTCCTCAACCGCTTCCAGTGTTCAACAGTCAATTCACCAGTGTTAAAGGGCATCTCTATAGTGGACACTCCTGGAATTCTTTCTGGTGAAAAACAAAGGGTATGTTAATGATTATAATAAAAAATAAAATATAATTATCAAGTATTTTTTTATTTAAAATTTTTTTCTAGTTTCTATACTGTATTAAATTTGAAATTAACTAAAAGTTTTTTTTAATTACTCTTGTTTTTTTATGACTATAATTATGATTTTTCATATTTTACAGGTGGACAGAGGTTATGATTTCACAGGAGTGTTGGAATGGTTTGCAGAACGTGTAGACAGAATTATTCTATTATTTGATGCTCACAAACTTGATATTTCTGATGAATTCCGTCGATCCATTGAAGCATTACGAGGGCATGATGACAAAATTAGGATTGTTTTGAACAAAGCTGATATGGTAGATCATCAGCAACTTATGCGTGTTTATGGTGCCCTTATGTGGTCCCTTGGAAAAGTTTTGCAGACACCAGAAGTTGCTCGTGTTTACATTGGATCATTTTGGGATCAGCCTTTAAGATATGATGTTAACAGAAGGTAAACTTTAAAAATTTTGTACATTTGAAAATAAATCGAAATTTAATATTATTCAAAATACTAAAATTACTATCTTTTAGATTATTTGAAGATGAAGAACAAGATCTATTCAAAGATATGAAATCATTGCCACGAAATGCTGCACTTAGAAAACTTAATGATTTAATCAAAAGAGCACGACTAGCAAAAGTAAGATAATATTATAACATAATATTAATCACCATAAGTTAAATAGATTGAAATTTTATATTTATTTATTATATTTTTTGCAGGTTCACGCTTATATTATTAGTGCATTGCGAAAAGAAATGCCACAAATGTTTGGTAAAGATACTAAGAAAAAAGAATTAATTAAAAATTTAGGCCAAATTTACGATCAGATTCAGCGCGAACAGCAAATCTCTCCTGGCGATTTCCCAGATCTCAAAAAAATGCAAGAAAATCTAGCTCAGCACGATTTTATGAAATTCAATATTATTAAACCGAAATTATTGGAAGTTGTAGACAAAATGTTGTCGGAAGATATTTCCAAACTTATGGCAATGATTCCTCATGAAGAAACTACAACTACTTCAGAACCGATTATCAAAGGTACACTAAATGCAATTTTACTATTTTATAATATCTAGTTTCCTAATATATAAAAATTAATATATTTATTTACTAATTTGTAGGAGGTGCCTTTGAAGGAGTAGAAGATCAAGTAAGTCCATTTGGATACAAAAAGGGAGAAGGAATAGATGCAGGCTCTAATGAACCAGATTGGATTGTTATGAAGGAAAAATACAAATATGACTCCCTATTTGAATCTCTTGGACCATCAGACGGAAAAATTACAGGATCAGGTAAACATTATAAAAATAAACATTAATGCCATAATTTGAAGCATTATTTACAATCTAATGTTCAATTTCAGCTGCAAGATCAGAGATGATTAAATCCAAACTGCCCAATACTGTACTTGGAAAAATTTGGAAACTGTCTGATGTTGATAGAGACGGATATCTAGATTCTGAAGAATTCGCCTTAGCTATGCATTTAATCAACGTCAAATTAGACGGTCACGAATTACCTGTGGACTTACCAACTCACTTAGTACCTCCATCAAAACGTAATCTGTGAATCTATAAATAACATGAATTTTAAGACTTTATAATTGTAATAAATTCTATCGCCAATGGAAAATTGGCTGTAGGAATTATTTAAATTGGAAGAATTATATGGAAGGAATAGAAAATTCCATTATCGTGAAGAAATGTAAATGTGCAAGTTAACGGTATGGGCGATAGGTGATGATATTGTTACTATTTATGTACTAATTGAGTGGTTGCACAGAATTATTTTTTTAAATCTATATGTGATTATGTACGTGACTGATTAGTGTGATTGGATTAAAGCTATCACATAAATAAAAAGCGACGATTTGTGGACTTCGTAAAAAGAAATATAAAATTTTATTACGAAAAATACAAAATTTAGTCACTATTTGATTACAGTTTTTCAAATACGTTTACTTCATTTGAAGTCAAAGGGCTGGCACCAATAAATTTCTTGACCACCTGGCTATATAAATGGTCTATAAACAAAGTGAATTCATTTACAAATCATGTTCAACGGATCAAATCAATGCAAAAAGCCTTAAATTTATAATTAAAATTTAATAATGGTTCAGCTGTAATATCGTTACAAGTACTCATTGTGCATTTTTCGTAGGTCGTTATTTATTTAGCGATGTGACTGGTCCAAAAATTGTACTTTGATGAAAGTATTGCTGACAAAGATAAGATAATGTAAGAGTTCAAACTTAAACTGATAAAACAATTTTACAGCATAAGCTTTTGCTAATTGACACTTTTTATGATTTCTATACAACTTAAAATCTATGTTGCATTCTATGTGTAACGTACTCGCACAAAAGTACGCAAAATATAAAATTTATGAATCATAGGAAAGATAAATCTATTGAAAAAAATAAATATATTTAAGTTATTTATTTTCTACTCTTATAAAATATATCACGAAAATTCGATAATGTCTAATTTTAACACCGCGTTTACCTTTAATTAATATGTATTTAATGGAAAATGAGCAAAAAATATTTTCAGTGAATTGTAATTGAAATTTCTTTAAGGAGTTGCATTATTGTTATAAATATGAATAAAAAAAAATTATTTTAATGAAGAAATACATAATAATACTTTTATAGTTTATTAGAAGAAAATTTAAATTATTCTTAAAAAATAGTGCAATTCCTTTAATCCCTTAAAACAATTACATTTAGTTAGTTTTTTTTCATTTCGTAAAAACATTTTTCTTTGATGAAATGAATAAAGTTATTAAGTGAGGTAAAGTAGATATTTTCCTCAAAATTTAAAAAAATTTAATACAATTATATGATATTTTATGTAAACATATGCAAAATAAGAATGTAATTAAATTTCTACATGTGTATATTATAGATTTTTTTGAATATATATGAATACATTTTTACAACATGAATTCTCGTTTCAAGTTCATTTCCTTTCATTTGTTTATTTTTAAATTTATAAAAATATTTTAAAATTTGATCAATTTACATAATTGTATTAATTCAAGTTATAACATTAAACAATACCTTTACTTATGCTTGCAGAAATGCTAAGACTTTTTAGTTTTGCAGATAATTACAAATGTCTGACTATCGACTTTATCTACTCTGAGTCACATAATGAGACAAACTTTCCAAGTAACTGAGCACAGCTTGCTCTTAGAAAAAAATTACAATATCGAGAAAAAGGCAGGGCTACATCGTTACTGCATGATTTATAAAAGTAGTCTGGAAAGTTGAGTAAGCTTTAACCATTTATGTGTAAGTATGGTATAAAAACTTCTCTGAAAATAATTATACTTTTTTTCGAATTGATCTACGTCCATCTATTATACAAGAATTTTTCAGCTTCCTGCAGATTTGATTCCTTAAGGAGAGAATAAAATTACAATATAATTAACTGTACGTTATAAGTATGCAAAAAAAGAAATGAAAACGAAAAAAATAATTTCGAAAAAGGACTATGATTATAGTTATGTTATAGTTATATGTTATATGTTGAAATACTGTGAAGCACCAATAAATATCGAAACATTGTACTTTTTGCATAATAATTTACGAAACATAAGTCTGCAAAGTTTCATCAGTTTCGCACTTTTATGCATTAGATACTGATGCAAGTTATAAGCTTTCATGAAACATAACTTTTTCTTCATAATATTCCTTTTGATCAGAAAAAGTTTTATGGTTATATCAATTGCCTGTAAACTTCTTTGTCTGTAAAAACGCAGCATTAATTGAATCAAATTATCTATAGGAAAATAAAGCAAAATAAAGTGAAAAAAAGTCGGATTTAAAATAGTTTGCAGATTATAATGTATTTTAAAAAACATTTTATTTAGTTATAAATTGAAGTAAAAACATGATGTATATCAACAATTAAAAAAAAAATCTTTGAAAAAAATAAACATAAATCACGGAATAAACTTAACTAGATTTTAAAAAATTCATTTTTTATTTCAATATCTAAACTGCTAAACGCATTTTACGATTATTAATTACTGTTAATTACTAACAGCAAGTAGCATGGAAACATACCCAAATGAAGTCTTTATAATCTAAAAAAATTTATTAGTATTATTAGAAAATTCAAAATAATAAATTAAAATCGAGAAAAGTTACCCCTAGATAAGTATTGAGTGACAGATAAAAGAATTTGCCAGCAGTGAGTTGCAATGGATTCGCTGACTGCATCATGATCGGAATTATTAACCGCGCATACTTTGCAGGTAACAAATACCAACCGGAACAATAGACGGCATAGTAAAATCCTGAACTCTGTTTTGTGGATAAAAATATTAAGCATTGAACTGGCAAGACTTTAAAAGTATGAAAACTACCTACGTGTTCGGCGAGAACTTCACTCGCGAGGCAGTAAACGAACAGATGAATAAGAAAATTCAGTAAAGTTCCTGCAAAAGTAGCTATTTGGGTGACTGGTGGACGTTCGTTTTCAGTTCCTATAGACTAATTAAGAAGCGCAATTTCGATTTTCAATTGTCTTCTAAAGATAATGAACCTTAAGTATTATTTCTTATCTTACCTTTATTACTCCAAATCCCAGAAAACAAAAATTTAAAGATAGGCAAATAATCTGTATCAAAATTAAGACATTGAATGACTCTTCCACAGCATCTACAAATCTGATGGGAAATGAATTAAAATGAGTTGTCGCGTGCAAAAAGGAAGAAAAAGAAAATTCACCTGATAAGTTTCTTGTGTGTGCCGACTAATCCCTGCAGCTTCAGCCTCAAAAAGTACTTCTCTCTCGCAATCCAGCCGAGTAGTGCCTCCTCGCTAATAGGAAAAATCTCCTCCATCCTCGACTTGAGAATTTCGCACTGTCCGCTGACGTGAAAGACCAGAGCGCCGAAAAAGTTGTCGGGCACGGAAAAGGAGACCCCGACGAAGCTGCCACCGATTATCTGCGAGACGAAGAGAATCTCGAAGAGCGGCGACCCCCTGACCTCGAAAGGATAGCCGGTTTGCAGCGGTAAATAGGGCCCGTCCCCGGGGTCCGTGATGTTGTTGATCATCCGCGAGTAGAGCCCGAAAATCGGCGCCACCACGAAGCCGACAAAGCTCATGAACATTATGCTGTAGCCGCTCAGCGTGAAGATCCGCGCTCGACGGGCCTGCTTCACCATCACCTCGTGCTCCCAAATCGTCTTCGAGAGCATCCAGTCGCGCGAGACTTGTCTGATCACCGGCCACAGTGCTGCCTTGAACGAGTTACATAGGCTTTGGCCAGAGACATTGGTGGAATGAACTTTACTTGATATATATCACCTTGTCGATTCTTCCAGAGCAGGAACAGCTTGATGGTGGCGGTGACGATGGCAAAGTTGGTCGCCAAATTGTCGATCATCAGGGTCAGTTCGCGAAAAACTTGATAAAGCGCGTAGAGCTGCGGTAATATCAGAGCCGCCGACATCCACAGCAGCATAACTGGAATGCGGAGGTGTCTGAAGCTCGAGCAAGCAACGTCATCTCTATCGCTGGGCCACACGCCGATTAAATCAAGGCTGAAGCGATTCAATCCGAAAGCCCACTGAAAGTCTGGATATATAGATTTTAATGGAAATTCGAGATTTTCTTTTTGGCGAAGAGCATCACCTTTACGATTATGATTATTGACTTTTTTTTCCTTCATGCTTCGTTAATATCAGTCTGTTCAAAGTTTATCGGTTGTGTTCGTGACAAAGTAGGAAGTTTAATAAAAGGTAAAAAGCAAGCATATATTATGTATCAGTTAGAAGTAGTTGCGCGAGGTACAGAATTCAACGGAAAAAATGAAACAATAAAGCCTTCGTTGCCCCAGCAATTTATCCCTGCATTATTCATGAGGGAATAAGCATCCAAGTTGTGAAACCTATCATACCACCGTTAGCGCATATTTCTTTCATTCCACAATCGACTGTTCGAGTCTCAACACGTAATTGTTATGTAATTATTTTATTAAAAAGTTTGCAGAGTGAAGGATTTAAGTTTAAAAATAATGAATATGCATTTAAACATTAAAGTTCGGAAAATAACTCCTATAATTTTTAAAATAAATTCCAGGAAATAAAATCAGAGATGAAGTAAGAAGTAAAGGTGTGTATTATATATATAGTATTTTTTTAGGATTTTAGAATAAATAACTAACTATTTTAAACAATCAGAATTTTAAAGGTATTCGTTCGTTCATTTTTTAACTTTGTACAAATTTAATTTAAATACATATTTCTAGTCCTTTAATACAAACTATTTATTCTTTAATATATAGTCTATTTCGCTCTTGAATTAATTCAAAACAGAATCTAAAATAGAAAAATGCACAATTTAATTTTGACTCGCTGCGGATTAACGAAAATGCGGAAATCTGGGATAGCAAGAAAGCGAGCAAGTATTTAGAATATATATAGAATTTAGCTTGAGAGTTTCATTTTCCTCTTTTGTCTTTATAACGTTATCACAATTTTAAAAATAGAAAGTTATGTAAATCCCTATTAATATTATCTCAAATAATGTTGTAAATAATAAAAACTAATATTGTTCTAAAACAGCGCAACAAATTATATTTACAACACTATTATTTCAGTTTTTATTGTTTCTATAATTTTAGTATTTTTAGGATAAACCGCTAGAAGGCGCGTGTTTATTATTTTCTATTTTACCTATTCTTACCTGAATCACCCATAAATTCATAACCTATGTAGCTAAAGATAGGTTAAAGACGCTATAAATGTAAAACAATTATAGTTTCGCCTTTTAATTAGGAAAAACTTTTTCGTTTTAGTTCAATTTTTTTTCTTACGTAGCCGTCCGAGTTCGATAAAGTGCTGAAAATTAAAAAACAAAAGTGTTCATTATTTAACTGTGATTCTGTTGTTTAATCACCGTCCACAAAACGACAACAAACAAGAAACAAAGGATTGAAATACTTTTTTTATTTTTGAAAGTAAAAAAATAAAAATGTCTTCAGCAATCATGCTTTCTCTGTTATATCAAGTATTATTGTACTTAAATATGTTTTACTTCGGAATGTTTGCTACTTGTGAATTTTGTATGAAATGTGTCAAAGCTTACAATTTTCATACAAGTTTTGGAACTATATCAATGGAATTTGCCTTATTACTGTTCCTTATAACTACGGAAGGTATAAGAATTTATCTTGGTAGAAAAGGAAACTTGCTGGACCATGGTTTGCCATTTCTATTAGGAATAGCCTTAAATGTACCAAGTAGTTTAGCAACTCTTTACTTTTTATTCTGGCAAGATCGGACTTTAAGACTGGAGCAGATTTTATGTGGAATACAAGTGGTCTTATTGGCATCAGAACTCATAGTTGCCATCATGTTCCTTATAGCAGTTTATAGACGTCCACCACCAGAAGGCTGAACTTTTTGTACAAAACTAACACATAATACAATTTACCAAAGATAATACCAAAAAGCACACATAAATCATTATTTATATATTTATTATCAAGTAATTAATTTATAGTATGTTTGTTATCATCTTCATGTGTATTTATAATTTAAACCAAACCATTCATCACATATTGTCATTAATTTTACAATCCGATTTTACTCCTTTATGACTTTTCACTTTTAAAATACTAAATGTGAGATATTTTCTCCTAAGTTGATGTATTTACAACATGTACAGTAGTAAATAAATAAATTTTTTGGAAAAATGCTTAGTTAAGACTTGTTTTTTATACTAATAGCCTCAGCTCGCCTCTTTTTAATAGAGCGTAATCTATTGTTGCAGTAAATACGTAGGAACACTGCCAAAAATACTAAAAATATTCCAATCATACCTAGAACTGTTATATAGTGATGATATATTAGGCATGATAGAAGAATTGCAAAGCCCTGGAAAATTAATTTTTTTTTAAATAAAAACTTCTTGAAAGATTAGCACTTAAAGATAAAAGTAATTGTATTACCTGTCGCACTGTCATCATAATAATAAAAGTAACAGCGCCAAAATTTGATATAGTATAAAATATATACAGCTGTCCAGTAGTAGAAAAAACAGAAATTAAAATACAATCCAATATAAAACGTGGATACTGAAATTTTTAAAATGGAAATTTAAAATATAGTTTAAAAAATTGTTATTCAATTAATTATTATACTTACTGTAGCCATAAAAAGTAACGAGTACATAAGACTTGATTGTTGAAAAAGAGAAGTGGCTGTTAATAAGCAAGAAAATAGGTTAACAGCACACATCATTTGAATACTAGTCACACCATACTCATTGAATAATGCATTTTGCCAATTGCTTGTAAAGCTATCTAGCATCATGTAAGCACCCAAAAGTATTACACCAGAAAACGTTGTAGCTCCGTCTGCAATTATATTATTGAATTACAGTAAATTTATTCAGAAGTATTAAATTCAAAGTACATATAAAATTAATTTTACCATTTTTATGATCAGTGTTACCCAACATAAACATCATCATTCCAATTGATATCAATACTGCTGTCACATATTCATAGTATTCATACTTTGTACGTGATACTATTTTTCCCATAATCATAACAGGAATAATTTTTGAAGCTTTAGCCAGTACCTGAGTTGGAAAACTGACATATTTAAGAGCTTCATACTGACACCAACTACTTAATACATTAGAAAGAGAGCAAAATGCATATTTGTATAAAGGTATTGTATGAGGTGGTTGCCTTATGACAACCAAACACACTGCCGATATAACAACTGCAAGAACTCTGTTGATAAAGACTAGAAATTGTGAATCCTTAAAATGTCCTTTATTACCATTTCCATCATCATATTCCTAAAATTATTTGTAATACAGTATATTTAAATGTAAAATAAATATTAAAAATTTCAATTTTTATTAAATAAAGCAATTCTGTGAGATGAAAAAATTATAAAATATTACCTGGGTCATGATTTTTTCTTGTAAATATCCCCATGTTAAATAACTAACTTGCAATCCAAGAAAGCAATGAATCAATAACAATGAATCTTGAAAAAATGTACGTTGTGAATGACTACTTGTTGGTGTTGATGAATAGTGCGAAGAATCTAATAGTCCTTGATCTCCACTACCAACAAAACACAAGTGAACCAACCTTGGTAAACAACCCTTTCCTACATAAATTTTGTAATATATGAGTGAACTTTATACTTTATTTGAATACTATTAAAAAAATGACATTACCTTTTCTTTGCAGATATTTGCTTACTCTAACATACTTATATATTAAATATCCTGGTAATAACACAGTTGCATAACCACAGAAGTTCAAACAAAATCTAACAATCCAACTGTAATATGCTTGAGAGCTTAAAATATTTTCTCCATCTCCAATAAATGATTTGATTATATGCGTTGTCCCATATATGATACATATAGAAAATAAAACCAGCAAGCTGCAACAATAACCGTTAGAAACAAAGTTTCAGTATTAGATATAAAACATTTCTAGACAGATAGAAAAATAAAAAACTTTAAAATTAAGTACCAAATTATAATGTCACCAGCATAATTGCCCATTGCTATTGAGGTTAACTCTTGGCATCAAGCAATATTTAAATGCTGAATTATTACTCGTTTAAAAATAAAGTAAATTTTATCAAAATCATTGCACTAAGCAAAATATCCCTGCAAGACTCTGTAAAACAGTCTTGTGCAAAATAAAAATATTAATATTTTTGTTATAGACTGCTTGACAGTGCCTTGCGTGGATAAAAAGCGTCTGTTTAAAGATGGAGTCAAGCGCGCGAATTTGTGAATGTCGAAATGATTTCGATCGTGATTCGCACGTCCACGTGCTCAATTTTTGCATCGGAATTCTACTAAGTTAACTTGAATTTAAAGGGACTCAGACGAGAAACGTTTGTTATTGTTCAAGCAAAAGCCAGTTTCGAATTTCTTCTTCTTTAACTTTGGTTGGTTAGTGTCATTCACCTCCGAACTCCGACACGGGGGATCATTATCCTGATTTTTTATCATATTTCGTCGTGCGTCATTAATCCTTTTTTTCGGTACACTTTATAAAATTTTATATCAAATATATATGCGGTTTCCATTTCAATTACTTTTAAAATTTAAAATCGTAAAAATATATATAAATTTATTAGTATATCGAACGTATATGATTAACGCACCTAAGGTGTAGCACTTGTACCTCCGTGGTGTAAACCTTATTTTTCGATGCAATCTTATTTGGTGTGAAAATGCGATTTTGCAATTCAAACAGTAACAATTAACAATACTTTCATTTTACTCCCAGGTGTAAAATTGTCTTTTTGTTTGACAATTTCACACATAAATTCTCTTTTTTTTTTATTAAAAACTTGGATATGAGGGCAAATTAATAATCAAAGTCAAGTAATAAAATTTGAATTATTTTAATAGATTTATAACAACTACAGATTTGTTAATATTTACAAAATGAATCTTTTATACACTTTATTAAATGTTTCTAACATATTTACATAGAAGAGTTTTCACTTTGTTGCACAATCTTTAAATACATACTTACACCATTTCTCACAGACAGATTGGTTTCTCATTTTATAAATATTTATTCTTGAGCATGTTTAATGTACAAGAAATTGTAATTCTTGTAAAATAATAGTTATAACTTAATCTAAAGCACCTGGCTTATACAAATTCACTGATCAATAACAAAAAAATAATTACTTTTCAGAATTTTGTATGGTATTTAAGGCACCACACTTATGTACTTTGCACATGTTTTACTCATGAAAACAATTTTTTATATTATTATTCTCTTGTCAAATGTAATAAATAGATAAAACACTTAGGTTTTCTCCGCAATGCAGTTCACAGTATATACACAATTAATACTTAAATATAACAAACCAATATGTGCAAGAATCTTTAATCTTTAATTTAAATTTTATCAAGATCTTGAAGCCATTTCTAGTTTGTGAATTCTTCAGTATTGCTGATAATGCAGACGCTTTCCATGCGCCATTTTTGTAACGTATAATCCATCTTTTCAATTTTTGCAGAAACTTCTAACCTAGATGATAAATCATAAGTCCCCGAAGTAGGAAGAATGGCTTGTAATTTAATTTCATGATGTCCACATGGTTGTATTCTGCATATAATCGTTGTTTGGCCAGCGTACCGAAAAGATGTTGATGCTTGTGGCGAATAAAGTTGACTTTTTATACTTGGCAAAATTGTTTGGCTAAAAAGTTAAAACATATCGATAAAAATCTTAAGAATTAGTAAAAATATACTGTAACAGTAAGAAACACACCTGCTAGTTCCAATGGTATCAACTTTAACCTGAACTTCTGATTGTGAATTATTCTGCATTTTCATGGTAATCGGCACGACGCAAATTCGACAAAGGGCAAAATTATGAGTCACTTCCTTAGGATGTGTTAAATGAAACCATATTAAATTTTTCTGGCACTCCAACTCAGAACACTGTTCTTTTTTTGAAAGTGTGCGTGCATCAGGTATGTTAACATCAGGTCCGAAAATTCTTAAGCGTCCAGAGTACTCTATTGGTTCGACATGTTTTTCGATGGGATGATTATAAGGCTTATTCAAATAATTTAAATCAATATAATGTTGTCCAAGGGCATTACGAATAACTGTTCCTCCTTCAGTAATTTTAGCTTTCCATCTGAGTATCACAATAGAATCCAATTTCATGGTGGATGTAACTGGATTATTTTCAGTTTGCATTTGAGGCTGTTGATTATTTTGAGTATCACCGGCATCTAATGGTACAATATGCCGCTTTTTAATAAAATTAATATAAGGAATATTTTGTACCTCTTCTAAACTTTTAGATAAAGGAATGTGTGAAAAATTTGTTTTTTTCTCCGATTTTCTCAACAGCTTAAACAAAAAGTGTATCATTTGTTGAGGTTGAACTTTAACATCATTATTATCTGTCGTCTTTGTCAATAACCAATCATCGCTTTGAAAAGCTATATCAGTTAATTCAATTTCATTCGTAAAAGGGTCATGCATTTCGTTAGAATTTTTAATGTGTATTATCAAATTTAACAGAGAAAAGTCATTTTCGCTCTTTGCACTCCTGCGAGCTACAGCGCTCCAGTTAATAGAATCCAACACTGTTAAATGCCAATTGTGTCGACTAAGTCTGTGTTTTGGTATATTTTTTAAGTCGCAATTTTCATAATAAAAAAGCATATCAAGTCGATGATTTCCTTTTACGTGAGGTGCACAAACCCAAAGAGTCGTTTTAAATGAATCTCCAACTAATAAAGTACCTTTCTTTTCAGATGGTAAATATATTTTTATGACAAGTTCATCAGGTTTTTTGTGTTTCCCTGTAATATATATATATATATATCAATGATAAAGATGATTAATAATGTTTAAATAAATATTACCTTTTTGAAAATCTGTTTCTTGGTGTGTAAGTGCAAATAATTTTGGATTTGTAGAGCCAAGATGGATATTTTTTAAAGGTGCATTTCCAATATTTTTAAATGTAACTTCCATCTGTTGTAATTCACCGCACAACATTTCTGGTGAAAGAGGAGTAAATGTAATCTAAAAATTACAAAAAAGTATTACAAATAAATTGTTTTAGTGTAATATTTCATCAACACAGTACCGTATCAAAGGATATTAAAATTTATGTACATACTTGCATAAAGGGTCCCTTTTCAACAACATTTATGTCAAGCCTTAAATCTGTACCGTAAAGAGAAACTCCGGGTTTCTCTTTAATGTTTTTCAATTTAGGACCTTGAATATTAAATAAACGTTTTCCACAAACGTATGTGCTTGGATTCGAATTTGTTTGTTCTACAGGAGTTTGAGCTGGATTTGATAAATTATAACTTAACCCTAAGATTTTAAGTTGCCCAACTTTTTTAGGCTTTAATGCCAAAACGATCGTTTGTTTAGATGCAGGTTGAATAACGACAGAATCGATTTTTAAAGTCTCAACAAACTTTTCTTCATTCTCTTCCGATTCTTCGTTGTTTACGATAGATTCGTTATCGTCAAACGACCACAGTAATTTGATGTTAGATAAAGGCAAAGGTATTAACAAAGGATTAGATAGCGTTATGCATAAATAAATTGGCTCATTAATCACTGCATTTGGTTTTGTTGAATTATTGCTTGCGTTAGTATAAATTGTAACTGATGGCTTAAAAATCATTGGTGGTGTTCCTTGAGCTTTAGATAGGAGCATTTCTTCGAGTTTAGACCACCGAACGTCATCCGCATCTTGACTAAATGATAAAATTTGACTTACTAATTCAATGTTATTGCCAGGTTTGATTACAGGTCCCAATAATACTTTAATCTGATTGTTTTCAACCAGAGGTAAAGGTAGTACAGGAAGATTAGTTAACGGCTTAGTTTCTTGAACTAATAACTGTAAAATATAAATTTATAGTTTAATTTTTAAGTAATTTTTTGAAAGTAAATTTAAGTAAGTATACTTACATTATGAATATATAAAAATTCTCGTAAGAAAGCTGCCTGTTGAAGAGCAGGTTGCTTACTAGATGCAGTTAAAAGTTTTTCAAAAACTACAACAGCTTCTGATACTTGTTTTAACGATGTTGCCTGCCTACCAATAGTAAAATGTATATGATCTTCTGCTAAAGACCATCCTTTATTATTGTAAACCTAAAAAAATAATATTTATTCGATTAGTTTTTAAAATCTTTTTTGCTGAAAATTATTTTATAATTACATACCTGATATGCTTGTTTATAACACCTCAAGGAATGTTTCTTTTGACCAGCTTTTGAAAATCGGTGGCCCGCTAGAACTGCATGAAAAGCATATTTCCTCACCATCTTAGGAGAAATAAAACAATACGCAGCTTGTTCTAGCAGTAACGCCGAGCGCAGGTCGGAATCTTCGCTCGTCATTCTTATCAATTGCTTAGCTGCTTCTCCATATAATCCTCGATTTTTTAGGCACTCTGCGCTTAATAAAGTCGCTCTCGTGGCGAATTGAGGCATCTTACAAGTATTTAAATAAGTTGTTATTGCATCATCCATATATTCTATAGTTTTTCTAATCATTTCATCCATCATAAAAGCACTTAAAGCAGCCATTTCCAATGCACCGGCATAATAAACCCAAGCTTGGTCGGCTGCAAAATCACGCTTCGCATTATGATATGCTTGATAGGCAAGTGTGTAATGACCAAACATGAAACAAAGATCTCCTAATCGTCTCAATTGAAGTTCAGGTGAATCTGAGGTATATCTTAAAAGGAAAAAAATGATATTTTAATAAAATAAAACATTTATAAAAAACATTCTAGAAGTTTAAAAAGAATACTAACATTACTGCAGTGGCTGGTACAGACCCTGGAACTCCTGGTTTAGTAGTTCCAAACCACCTTTTAGTTGCACTAAATAGAGATCTACTGACACCTTTCTTATTAGAAATGAGATCATTAAGTAAACCTATTTGTCGTTCAACATAAGGTAGTAAACTTTTAAGGCAAAATTCTGACATCATCAATTTCAATCTTTCAAAATCTTCAGTTGAAAGTCTAGCACCATGTTGAGGACTCACATGCATAGGAGAATCAGCCCAAACATTGGCATTAATTGGAGAATTCCCATCTAAATGCGATCTCAAACTGTCATCGTTATTAAATTTGGTTGGCAATTCACTTTCTGGACTTAAGGGATGAATAGTTGTAATTGTGGTTGTGGGTACAGCTTCTTGCCCAACTTCTAACTGGACAATTGGTGAACTCGGAATTTCTGAAGAAATGCTAATATTTTCGCTTCTATCTGGAGTAAGTAACGAAAAATTACGTGGCGCTACTGGTGTTCCCGCTTGACTAGTGGATCTATCATAAAATGAATATTTTATATTAAAAACTGTATGTTTGTTAGTGAATGACAAATAAATAAACATAAAAATAGTTACTTCTCTTGTTCAGTATTTACGGCATTTGGCATGGAAGATACACCTGTAGTATCGGCAGGTGTACGGGGAGAACTATCTTGATCACTATTACCAGACAAATCAAAATGCTTGACTATAAATTGACTCCAAGGATCTGGAAGATGAGTATTTTCATCCGAAACACTAAATGGTCTCGAATTCATTTGTAAAAAAAAGCAATTATTAGAGCCATAAATATTTTTCATTTCTGCAAAAACATCTTCAGCTCTAAAAGTTAAATTAAAAAAATAATTAGTAATTTTTAAAAATATAATTGATTTTTTTCCCAATTGAAAACTTACTTCTTCTTGTCATCCTGAAGAGCATCATGTATTAAAATATAGTATCTGAGAGCATTATTGTTAAACCATTTGGGAAGTTTTCCAGGAACACTCAAATTCAATTGAGCTCCCATTTGTTGAATCCTTTCCAGTGGATTATCATCTGCTGTTGAAACAACTATCATACATGCTAAAAAATGTTTTAGGAATTCATGATCTGATGGAAATTGTACATTTAAAAAAGTATCCCTCCAAGCTTCAAACCAAGGAACTGACAATGGTAAATCTAAATCAATGCTTCCTGTACGAACCACTGTAGTGCGCTCATTAAAAGTTGAATTTACAGATTCATTTAATAATTTCCTAGCTATATTTGGCTCTGGAGGACAGTAGTTGACATCCTTAATAGAAATTTGTAGATTACGTACAACAACAGTAGTTCCTTGAGGATCTTTTACATGACCTGTAAAAAGTATATTCTATGATGTAAGGTATTGTAAATCTTAAAAGTGAAGAAAATATTTATTATAGCATATTTTATATTATTTTCAATTGAATGTACAATTACAGTTTTATTAAGAATCAGTAATCTGTCTGGTTTTATCACTACACTAATGAAGTAATCATAAAACTCACAAATTAATCAACAAATGAGAAAAGCACTAAAGACATAAAGCCATCAACTTCAATAAAAGAGAATAACTATGTATCAATAAAAAGGAAAGCTGGAGAATACAAGCAAGCTAATGAGCCTACCTTCAGTGTTGAGCCTGCAGAAGGGCTGCAGAAGCTCAATGAAGGACAAATTGTTCTTCTGACAGGTGGCCTCGGCATGAGGCGAACAAACGGCCGCCACCTGGGGCGAGAACGCGTTGATGATGAACTCGCGAGGGGTTATCTTGCACTGAGCCATAATTCCTTTCTTCCTTCTCGATTATCTTCAATTCCCGGATAAAGACTCGCGACTGCGCTACAGTTGGCCTTTGGCTTCCGATTTCGTGGAACTCATCCTGCGGTTTTCGGATCGCTCTCTCGGGCCTTAGAGTTCGCGAGTCGCAGGTGATAATGCACGAAAACATACATCGGCCGAGCGGTTTCTTCAGGCTCAAGCTCCGCGAACTAAGCACGCCTGCTCGCGCATGCCAATAGGGGACGGACGTCGCCTTCCTCCGTAGTAGACAGCGGACACGCCAGAACCGCGACAATACCTTATCTACCTATAACCTATAATATATAGTGCAGCGAGGTTGTCGCACTTGCTGGTGATGAAATTGGCACACCTTTCCTTTGCGCGCTTTTTACACTCTCTTCAAATTTTTACTTTTACTCTGTCTTATTCGTACAAATTTCTTATAAAAATAAAACTATATTATAATTTGTTAGCTTTTTGTTAACAATATTATTATCAGAAAATTTTACTTTTATCAAACTTTAATTATTGTTAATAATATATATAATAAATGAATTATTTTTTAATTACTTGTCATTATTACAAAATTATAAAATATTAAAAATTTTTTCATCTTCAAAATTGATTAAATTTTAATATTAAGTAGAAAATTATATTTCAGTAAAATTTTTTTATTTTTATTTTATACAAATATCAATCAAAATATTAACTTTTTATTTCTAAAGAATAGTGATAAATTTATTATTATTTATTAATAACCTTTCTTCAGATAATCTTTTATTTAAAAATAATTTTTTATATTTGCATACATTGGAATGGGTGTTACAAAATTGCAATTAATACAATATATTATTTGACACGTATAAAAGTCAGAGATTTGACAACGCAGCGTTTCTGAACAGTAAAGTGTATATGTATGCATGTGTATATGTGACACCGAACTCCTTTCAAGTTTGGATAATTATCTCAATTTGTGATATAACATGCTTTTATTTTTTTAATCTCAATTAATTTTTGAAACTATTATTTGCTGGAAAATCAAAGATACCGTTGAGTTCAGGGGAAAAAAGAATGCAAAACGTGCAACACGTATTAACTCGGGAATCGAAAAAAGTGCATACGTACATAAGCAGCAACTATAGTGGGGGAGAAAAAGGCGTGCCCCTTCACTTAGGCCATTTTGTTACGCGTCGTGCTCGCGCGGTGATCGTGCAGCCAGGGGCTGTGAAAATCAGTTGAAAAAAGTGTTTGCAAAGATAACGACGGACGGCCCTTATCATCGCCCTTTCGCCTTTTCCTCTAGCGTCACCAACTACATCCGCCGTGAGAGGATGGAAAGGTGGCGGTGACGACCGCCGATCTGACGGCTGCTCGTCGCGCAAAGCTTCTTTCTGCGATTGCGTTTCCCCCCCAGGCCGTTAGGTACACTCTTTTCACATAGTGTGGAGTGAAAGCTGTTGCTGACGCGTAAGAAGGTTTAGAATTTTTCAAGGATTGCTAGAAAAAAAGGGGAGCAATCATGGGAGAAGTCGTGGGTAAGTGTTTTTGAATATTGACGAGTATTGGACGGCGAGCGTGTAATTCCTACGTTTTCGCAATGTTTCGCTACCTGTTGCGCCTCTACTCTCTATACGTGCGTGCATGTGTTTGCTTACGATAACGAATTATTTTTTTGTTTTAGAAATTTTAAAAGTAGAAAATACTTACGTTCATGAAGACGGGATGACAGAAGTTGTCGGTATGTTTTGAATCGTTTTCTTTCATTTTTTATTAGATTTTAATTTATGTTTCATTTTCAGCTAATTTGTATGTCAAAGATTCAGAGGAAAGTACAATTATTATACCTGAGCTAATAGATGCAGAAGAAGGTAAGTGTTTGAATTTTCTGATAAATAAATTCATAATTATTTATATTTTTAATACTTTTTCAGTACTTGCACAAAATGGACAAATTATACAAATCATTGGAGAATACGAATGTGTCACTTGTCATCGTATTTTTCCTAGTGAAGATGTATGTTAAATGAAATATTGAATTCCTTATGTACAAATATTAGCTTTATTCTGGTTCAGTAATTACATAAAGTTTTTTTTCTGTAGATGTTAAAAGAACATTTACAAGTATGCCGAGAGGAAGATGATGATGCTGATATTTTGGAATTAGGTAGGATGAGAGATTTAGATTCAGAAGACGAAGAAGATGAAGATGAACCGGAAGATGGTAGTGCTAATGAGCAAGATAGAGCAGATTCAAGCCAATCAGGTAAGGTTTTTGTACTTTTTTTAATTCTATTAAATTTCTTTTTAAATTCTTGGAGTTAAAATATTGATAATTTTAGATACAAGTCAAAATGACAAGAAAGTAGCAATCAAACCAGTATCAGAAAATCAATGTCACTGCTGTGCTGAAGATCTGAAAACTGCTCATTCTGGTGGTCCTTTTAAGTGTTCTAACTGTGATATGTCATTTAAAAAGCAAGCTTCTTTGGAAAGGCATTTAATAGTTATTCATTGGGAATCTGATTCATGTACGTGCAATGAATGTGGTTCAACATTTCGTGATAAAAAAGCTTTGGATAAACATCGTTATACAACTCATGTAAAAACCAGTAAAGTCTACAGATGTGAGAAATGTGATACTTATTTTTCAAGGAGCTACCACTTAAATCGTCATAAGCAACAATCTGGTTGTCATGGAGATACCAGTAATAGTTTCTCTTGCCAAGTGAGTAATGAAATATGTTATTTACGTAAAAATTTATCTCAATTTATTTGTATAAAATTTAATAATTAATTATGCATAGGTTTGCAATAAAGTATTTACTCGTAAAGATAACTTGCGAGAACACTTGAGAACTCATGCTGGCATGCCTCAAAGAAAAAAGAAATCTTGCGACCTCTGTCCAAAGCAGTTTTACACAAATCAACAATTAATAATCCATCAACGCATGCATACTGGAGAAAGGCCTATTAATTGTGACTTATGTCCCAAAACATTTTTGTCTACACTAGCTATGAAAAAGCACCGCCGAGTACATACTGGAGAAAAACCTTTTGAATGCAAATATGTGAGTTGTTCATTCCATTAAATTAATGAATTAAAATTTTATTTCATCATAAAAAATTATAAAAAACTTTAATTCCAAGCAAACATTAAGGATTTGATGCTGTTAATATTTGTAAGTGATAAAAAAATAAAAAAATGTTCAATGTTACTTTTTACGTTTTTGGTGTAGTTAAATATTATAATTTATTATTTTCATCTAGTAGATGTGAAGTAAATTCAATTGTTGTTTTATCCTGCTATGCTACCACTGTATTTTAACTTCTTGCATTTACTTTGTCATACTTTTAAAAGCTAGAAAATTAAAGATATCAAAAATTTTAGAAAATATAATAATTCAATTTCTATTTATAGTGTCAAAAGAAATTTGCTGCAAGAGAAACTTTAAATCGTCATCAAAGAACGCATACAGGAGACAAACCTCATATTTGTCAGTATTGCAACAAATCATTTATCCAGGCAGCTCAATTAAGAGCGCATATATTCCATCATACAGGAGAAAACGGGTTTTACTGCGACGTTTGTGGAAAAGCTTTTAATCGCAAAGCGCGTCTTACGAACCATAAGAAATTTGTCCATGAAGGTGCTACACCATTCAAATGTGAAACATGTGACAAATCTTTTACACGAAAAGAAGATTTATCTAAGCATATCAATTTACATGCTGGAATAAAACGTAAGTTATTTTTACAAATAATATTTTTTTAATATTTTTAACAAAATGAAATTATAAAAATTTTAACGTTTAGCCCACAAATGCGATACATGTGGAAAATGTTTTGCTGCTAAATCATCATTACAAGCACATATGAATACTCACAGGCGTGAACCTCCACAATCTTGTGCAGAATGTGGTAGAGCATTTATTCGACAAGACTGTCTTATGCGACATATACGTGCAAAACACAGAGATCTTTTAGAAGACGCACTTGGGGAAGCAGAAAAAAAACATTTACAGTTACAAATGTTCAATATTGCTTATATTGCAGCGGAAAAAATGAAATCGGGAGAAACAAATCTTCTCTCAATAGATGAATTATTAAAAGCTATTACAGAACTTTTAACTGTTCTTATAGAAAAAGAAACATTAGAGGTCACTATTAAAGAAAATTTAATATTAAATGTTTTTAGCAATAAGTTTTAATTTTTAATTTATTCTAATTTAATTTCTTATTTATTCTAGCTGTTTGGTTGGTTACAATCTCCTTTACAAGATGTTTTGGAAGCTGTTATTAGAAGATGTGGACATGAACCACTTACAGCAGATAGTGATTTACCACTGCCAGACAGACTTAGAGGAAATGTGAAACTTTTATTTAATGCTGTCATAGAAGATGAAAATGTTAAATCATTGTTAACAACACAAACTGTTGATGAAGTAATCATGCATGTCCTTAAATTACCAAATACTAAGAAAGAACCTGAAGAAACAGAATAATGAACAAAGAGAAAATTTTGAACTACATTATTTTTTAAATATTTTTAAAAATTTAGAGGCTAGAAATTTAGTTTAATAATTTTATTATTTTTGAACTTTTTGATCACTTGAAGTATTTGAATTTACACACATATTTTAAGGCTAATAACGATTAGCACAAATAAATCAAGAATATCAAATTATTATAAAATATTTTTATAAAATGCATAGCGCCTTTAAAAATAAAATGATGTTGATTCAATTTTTATATTAGATTTGTTGCTTGAAAAAGTAAAAAATTTGCTACAGTTTTCTTTATAAAAAAGATTTATACTAAATAGCTGTACAAACAGAATAGAAATTGTAAATTTATTGTTATAAGTTATAATAAATACAAGTTTAATGTTTAATTATTGTTTTTCATTTCAGTATTCGTAAGATAGTTTTTTTGATAATAATAATTTATTTTCTAATTTATATAAACTCATCTTATTGAAAGTTTAAACATACATTTTTCCATACCTTAATATTAATACATTATTTCTTATCTTTTCCAATTGCCCAACCTTGCTTAATTACTTTACTAATACCAGGTCCATTGAAAACAAGTACCATAAGACCTGCAAGAGTGAGGACTGATGTCACATACAGTAAACCCATACAAATTTTGGGCACAATCTTTCCAACAACTATTGGTCTTGCATAATCTATTATAATAGCTTCCAGACCCCTGGAAATTTAAATAAAATAAAATTTTTTAAAAGTATAAAAAAATTACCCTTGTTATTATGACTGACAATATTTGGTATTCATAGTTTGGTTTTCTTAAAATTTTATTTGAATAAAATTAATAATATCTTACCAATGTACGTGCATCACTGTAAGAACAGCAAGTAAGCTATCTGTAACAACACTATCAAGGAGAAAGGCAAGAGGAACAAGTGGTAAAAAAGCAGCTGATACTATCCTTTCCAATTTCCACAGAGTAACGTGATTTCCATGTGCACTATGAGCCATATCTTGTTTGACAACTTTGGTCAGCTATAAAAAATAAATTATATTATATTTTTATTATTATTAAAATTAAATAACTAAACAGATAACAAAAATTATTATTAAACCTGCAAAGGTGAACATAGCGTATTTTTGAAGGTAACTGGTTTAGGTAAACAATTTAATTGTGTTGAATAGGTCGGAGCAGCTATTTTACTCGAAAAACATCTTAAAGTACAGGTATTCCCTTGATGTACCAGTGTTTCTAAAACATAATAACATTTTTTTACTATTTTCAATTTTTAACAATTATATTATAAATAAAAACTTATGTAATCTGTGCAAAAACAACCTTAACAATCACATTACTTACTTGATAGTCTTGTGAAGTTTCGAAAAGTCGAAAAGCTAGCAATTTTTTCCAACATCTTATCTGCAATATTTTTTAATTAACCTTATTTTGTAAGTCGCTCGTTTAAAGCTATAAAATATTTATTTACCTTCAAATAGGTATCGGAATAAAAGCTGCAAAAACTGGAATTGATTTCCAAAAAAGTTTGCGACAGCAACGCCACTGAAATACCGAAGCAATGTTGCCAATTTTGAAAGAGATTTAAATAATTTTTAACTTGTCAAAAATTATATGATTATAAATTTTATTTAGAATTTTGACGTGAATTAATATATAAAAATAGTAATTAACTGTGTAAATGTATATAAATTTTTTTTTAAATATTGTGTATAAAATTTAATCGACAGATATGCAGGCAGCGAATAATACAAATGATGTTTTTAAATCAGCTGATATTAGATACTTTTATTCCATCAAACGTGGCAACTATGCGTGAATTCCTGTTTATGGGCCGTACAAGGTTATATTTGTCTTGTGTCAATAGATCAAAAACCCTCAAACTGATATTTTAATAAGTTTTTGACGACTTCCTATAATTAATATCATGTTAACAGTATTGTAATAATAGTGTTACCAGATGATGACGAAGGAGATTCCGTTAATATTTGTACAAATTTACGAAACTCCTAAAGGTAAATAAAAATATCTAACTTTTTAAAACAATTGTCAAACTTTAATTTACATATCATTTTATGGTTTTCTGTTTTATAGAATGCCTTTTAAATTTCATCTTAAGAAAAGTCGCCAATACAACGTAGTATCTAAGAATCAGTATGTAATATGTGTTGAATTGTTAGATTCAACTACTATAGAATGTACATTAGGCATCGACAGTCCAGGTCAAGAATGTTTGACCAATGTAACTCAAAAACTTGGGTTAGGTCAACCAGAATTTTTTGGCCTGTGCTATGTTTGTCGACATGGAACGCCAGCTCCAAAATGGGTGGATATGGATAAGCCTTTAAAAAGGCAACTGGAAAAAGATGCCAAAAGTTGCAATTTATACTTGAGAGTTATGTTTTATATTACAGATGTTCAATTTATTCAAGATGATTTGACAAGGTATTAAAATCAGTTTTCAACTGACAATAGAAATAAATATATTTTAGAATACATTTCTGCAGTTTCAACAATAAATTACGTTACTTTTTATAGGTATCATTATTATTTACAATTAAAAAGTGATATTTTAGAAGATAGAATACATTGCCATCCTCAGCAAGCTAGTATGTTGGCAAGTTATTCCATGCAAGCAGAATTTGGAAATCATGATCCAGAAAGACATTTGCCTGAGTTTCTTCAACAATATACCTTTTTCCCAAAAGTAAAAAATCAGTTTACAATACTAGCTAAATTAAATTTTATATTTCTGTTAATAAAAATAAAATTATATTTTAGTCTGTTATTGAAGCTGAATCAGGTAGTCATGAAGCTCTTTTAAATAATGCTCTTTGTCAATATAAAATGATGGTTGGTGTTACACAAGCTGCTGCTGAAGAATACTACATTACAATGGTGATGCAATTAGAGGGATACGGTCATGAAACATTTTCTGCAAAAGTAAGAATTAGACTAAAAGTTATTAATTTAAAAATTTGCAAACAATATGAAATATTTATAATTAAAAATATTTTTTTATTTTAAAGGATGAAAATAATACTGAGGTTGTACTTGGTATTTCTATCAATGGTGTTATGGTTTGTTACCCTAGTACACAAACAACGCATTTTTATAGGTAAACTAATTATTTATTAGTTCGTAACAGCAATTTACTTATTTCTAACTATAAAATATATTTTTCAAATAGATGGAAAGATATTAGCAATGTCATCAATCACAAGAAAACCTTTAGAATAGAATGTCAGGCAGATGTAGACTATGCAAAACAATTTATATTTAGAGAATCGCGAAGTGCAAAGTATATGTGGAGATTATGCATAGCTCAACATACATTCTATATGCAACATCAACACATGCAACCTCCAGAAAGATTAGGGAATAACTATTTTGTAAGTACCTTTTAACTTTTAATTTTGATAGTAATAACATCACTAAAACAAATTTTAATGTTCAAAATAATATTTATTTAATTTTTAAAATACTTTAATAGGATAATGAAATTAATGATTCCAACGAGCAAACTCCCTCTGTTAATTTGGACACTAATGGAACGGAAGATTATACTCGTTGGACAAGTTACAATGATCTCTCAACTTCGCCATGTCCAGTAGTATCTGTTTCAACAACAGATATAAATAATTTACGTGCCTTATTACCTTCATATAGACCGGCACCAGATTATGAGACTGCTGTTCAAATGAAGTACAATAGTAGTGGAAACAATTCACAGCCTTATTATGCTAATCAATCTACAATTGTTGGTGCAGATTTATGTTTAATTGGAAATGTTGTTAATCCTAACAGATACTAAAGTAGTAAAGAAAATCAAGAAATTTTAAATTTATAAATTAAGTCTAAAAATTTCTGAGATTACATCTACGGATTGTTCATTTATATAATATTCATTTATTCATTTCTAACATTTTGTAAAAACCACCATTTTAGAGTTTTTAATAATGTAAGCAGTTTGCAAATGTGTGATGTTTTTAATGTAGAAATTAAAACTATTTTTAATAATCAAAATACTTTATTTACAAAAATATATGTATAAATTTTTTTAAAAATATATATGTATATTTATATATTACAACACGTGTAACAACTTTTTGAAAACTATAGTGCTAACAACAAATATTTACATTTTAATTATAACATCACTGAAAATTATTCAGTTAAAAAATGTTTACATTATTCACAAAAATGAATAAAAGTTCAGTCAAACTTCCTTAAAAACAGATTAATAAATATCAATTATTATTCACATATTAAATAATTTTTTTAATAACTTCAGTCAAAGATTTTGGTTCTGGTTTTTCTGATACTCCATGCACTGCAATTCCAATATCTATCAAAGCTTGTTCTGTCACAGGTCCAATAGCAACAATTTTAAAATTTTCAAGTACATTTTTATCATTATTTAAAACTTCAACAATATAATTAACAATTGAAGGACTAAAGAAGACTAATACATCTGGTGAATTTTCTAAAGCTTTTGTTAATATTTCTTTTAGATGTTTATGTGCTTGGGTTTTATACACAATAATTTTTTGGACAGGAATTTGTTGTTCAGATAATATTTTTGGTATAGTGTCTCTTGCGATATCACTGCATGGTAGTAATAAAGGCTGATTATTTTCTCCTTTCAAAGTATCTGCAATAAAATTAGCAAGGTTCTTTGCATTTCCAGAATTAGCACCTTTCACATTAACTAATCCAAGCTGTTCTTTAGCAACAAATTCTGTTGCTTGACCTACACAAAATGTAGGTCTTTGAATCCATTGTTCAATAGAAAATGGATTTTCCATTTTTGCCATAGCTATTGCTGCAGCTGCTCTTGGGCTTGTCAATATTAAACCTTAAATATTTCATATGATATATTAAAAATTGTCAGAAAGTTGAGAAGTAAAAAATTAACTTACCTTCATAAGATTCAACATCGATCAATCGTTTTCTAAGTTCATCTAGATTAACAAATTCAAAATGTAAAACTTGTAAGACTTCACATTCCAAATCGTTTTGTGTCATATATTTTCTATACTGATTTTCATTGTTATCGGTTTCACTGGAAACACCAGTGCACAACAGTACTTTCTTTCTATTAATATTCATTTGAAATGCTTTAATTAATCATATAATAAATTAAAAAATCTAATTTTTTTAAGATAGAAAAAGCCTCTACAAGAAATGTACTACTCTATTTACAAGAAATGTAATTTGTTTCGATTCGTCGCATAGGTTATACAGGTTTGACAAGGTCTGGAAGTTGAAATGGTGGGGAGTGTTAGATAATCTATATCTATATCATGGTCACATACAGGGACAGGTCAATCAGGCGCCAGGAAAGCTTTAAGCAGAAATACAACATAACCTTTTTAAATTTGTAAAAGGCAACAAGATCTTTTCTTTAAAGAATGTGTTAAAATATTTAATTGACTTTGTTTTAAAAATGGCAAACCGTACGGTGAAAGACGCTAAATCGATAAGAGGTACTAATCCTCAGTATCTCGTAGAAAAAATTATCAGATCTCGAATATACGATAGTAAATACTGGAAAGAAGAATGTTTCGCTCTAACTGCCGAACTTTTTGTTGATAAAGCTATGGAATTAAGGTAAATTAACAAAAATTATTAAAAAAAGTTATTTTAATTAAATGTTTAAATTTATTTTTTGTAATTAATAAATAAATATATTTTAAATTCTTTTTTTAATACTTAAAATTATTTTTTAGATTCATTGGTGGTGTCTATGGTGGTAATGTAAAACCAACACCTTTTTTATGTCTCATACTAAAGATGCTGCAAATTCAACCAGAAAAAGACATTATAGTGGAGTTTATTAAAAATGAAGAATTTAAATATGTAAGAGCTCTTGGAGCATTTTATATGAGACTCACAGGAACTTCTTTAGACTGTTATAGATATTTGGAACCACTGTTTAGTGACTACAGAAAACTCAGAAGACAAGACAGACAAGGTCAATTTGAATTAACTCACATAGATGAATTTATTGATGTTCTAATGAGAGAAGAAAGAGTTTGCGATATAATATTGCCTAGAATACAAAAAAGGCATGTACTTGAAGAAAATAATGAATTGGGTAAGAGCTCTTAGTATTTTTTTTAATTAAAAATATTAGATCTTATATTCTTTTACTTAATGTATAATTTATATTTATTTCAGAATCTTACAAATCACCATTAGAAGATGATATGGAAGAATACATAGAAAGTTCAGAAGATGAAAAAATTGTTGTACCAGTCAAAAGAAAAAGAGCAGATGAATATGATGCAGAAAGAGATCGTCATAGAGAGAGAGATAAAGGGCACTCTCGACCTGACAAAAAGGAAAGGCGACGATCTCGAACAAGATCTCCATCCAGAGATCGTGATCGACGAGACAGAGAAAAAAAAAGAGAGAAAGATAGATATAAAGATCGGCGAGATCGCGAAAGAAACAGAAGAGACAGAAAAGATCGAGATAGACCTAGGCATTAGACCACTTAATTTTAAGCATTTATGACTTTTATACAACAAAAAAGTGTATTGTGAACAGTAGATGGAATATAAGTATATGTTTTTGTAAAATACTAAATTTAAGGAATGTAAATAAAAATATAATTTTAATTTTAATTATTACATGTTTTTCTTGCATTTATTTACAATATAACAATAACCATTCATTAGTTCAAGATACAAACGGATTCTCAAAAAACCTCACCTTTATACTCCTTTTTTACGTATTACATTTTATACATTTTCAGAAATAATCTTTCTAGAGAATAATACGTCCTATAAAGGAATGCAGTCTGATTGATTATTAAAATATATTCTTTATACTATTTATACTTGTAAAAATAATAGAGTATATTGCACAAATGAAAAATAAAACGTTTTTACTTTTAATGATATTGAATCATTAAAAAAATATTTGTTTTTATACTAGACCAGTTAATTTAAATAAATCCCAACTTAAAAGTCCCTAACTAAGGCGCGATAATTTAAAAATTCTCCAAAATTTTCCTATTCTTTTATGCGTATTGTTACAGATATATCTATACATTTTAAAAGTATTAAATTAGCCTCTGAATTACTTATGAAAACGTATTTATAATATAATAAGTGACAATTTTATTTTAAAAAAATACTGTTTTTCTTATCATATATTATAATTGTTTTATTGGTACAGTCGGTAAGGTCGGAAAACGAACCATGAACAGCATGATGATGAATTATTGTAGAAAGTCAACTAAATTCAATAACTCTTATACTCTAACCTCTGAATTTCAATGTATATTTTATTTTTTTTCGTCATTTAGAAACTTCTGAATAATATGCAAAATTTCCCAAAAATTTTTTTGTACGTGCAGAAGTGTGTACACGAAACTTTTGCAGAAAATTTTCTCAGTGCATGAAGCAACAAGTTAGGAAAACATCGTGTTATTCTCGTACCAGAAGTCGGGTCCCTAGCAGACAACAATTTATAGAACAACAAATTTAATTTCATTGATTGTAAAAGGCATTTTTAGTATCTGTAAATGCTAAAAAAGAAATTAAAAATGAATACTGATACAAATCTTTCAAAATTAAATACCTCTTCTTCAGGATATAAATCACAATTTAATGATGTTGATGATCGACCATCAGAGATAGTATGTTTGTTTTGTGAGACACTTTTTATTCTTCCAAATAATGAAAAGGAATTCCTTACTCATTTATATGAAAAACACCAACTTGTAATCAGTGATGTTAAAAAAATAGCAAGTCTCAAAAGGCAAGTCAGTAGATAAATAAAATATTTAATATAGAATATTAGTATTGGTTAATTTCTTATAATTTTATTTTTTAACAGTTATATTCGATATTGGAGAATGAGATTTAAAGATCAACGTATTACTGAATTCTGTACTACATTAGAGATGAAAAATGACCCTACTCTGAATGCATCTTCTTTATCAAATACAGGACAACTTTTCTATTTATTGTCAGACTGTTTGCCAGAAGATAAAGCTTTAAGAGAAGAGCTTGCTTATGCAAAACTAGTAAGTAATAACTGAACTATTAATTATTTTCATTTTTATTTAATTATGATATAAAATTATCCATTTAAGGAGTGGGCTTTGTCAGAACAAGTTAAAGAAAGAACAGATACAACATTTAAAAGAGGGTGTATGTTTTGTAGAACAGACTTTTCAGGTTCAAGACTTGAATACATAAAACATCTGTGTCAGAAACATAATATTTTACTAGGTAAACCTGAAAATTTAGTTTTCATTGATGATTATCTTGACAAAATTCAAAATAATATAGAAAGGTATATACAATTCTATAAGCTGTGATGCAAGTAATGATTGAAATATTTTATTTAAAAAAATTATTTATTTTTAGTTTTATATGCATATATTGTGAAAAGACATTTAAAAATCGAATTGTTTTAAAGGAACACATGCGCAAAAAATTTCACAAGCAAGTAAATCCTAATAATAAGTCCTACGATAAATATTATATTAAAAATTATGTACCAAATCAATCAAATCATGAAAAAACAGAATCTGCAGAAAAGGTAAGATAAGCCTATTATATATGACATAAGTATATTATATTTATTTGCATATTTGATATTCAAATTATGATAAAACAAAAAAATGTAAGTAGATGTTTTTTTAACTTTGCAGGACTTGACAGAGACTGAGGATTTTTTACGCGATAGTGATAGTGAAGATGAAGACTGGTCAGTCTGGAATGATAATATAAAAATAACATGTTTATTTTGTAAACACAGTGCTCAAGATTTCACAGTGATTTTACAACATATGGAAATGGAACATGGATTTAATTTTGTAAATATTACTAAGGACTACGTATTTTATGAGAAGGTAAAAATTAATAATTTTAAACCTTTTTAAAATCGATATGTTTATTTATGCAATATTATATAATAAAAATATAATAAAAATTATTCTTAGGTAAAAATAGTTAATTACATAAGGAGACAAATTAACTCTAACAGATGTATTTATTGTGATGCCAGTGCAGATGATCTTATTGCCCATATGGATGTAAAAAGTCATTATAAACTGCCAGAAAAAGAAACGTGGAATCAACCAGGGTTGGTTATTTAATATTTATTATAATTTAATCTTTAAAAGACAAGTTTAAACTAATTGATTTTTTTTTAGATTTTATTTTCCAACGTTTGACGGCGATTCATTTTTATACAGCTTAGATACAAATAGCGATGATGAGGAAGTGATTACTTAAAAATTGTTTAATTGTTTCAAAATTTTTGAAAATTTATATTTTTTACAAACATGTAAATATATATATGCATGTATATACACATAATACGAAAACAATAACAAAGTTACAGATTTTTATTTCTATTGATAAAAGGTAATTTTATTGATTTTATATTTTGTAAATCTTAAATTAATTTAATTCAAACCCTTGTATTATCAATCAAATTAAATAAAAAATAATCATTGCATGAATACAAAATTCTTAATAATTAAATTGAACAAATAACAAACTTTTATTTTCCTACTTTTTCTTAAAGAATAAACCTCTGCTTTTAACTTTTGAAGTAGATCGTTTCACATTATTACCTCCAGATGACTCCGAACTTGACGTGTGCTTATTATGAAGGGCATTGTATAGTAATTCTGCATCACTTTTATTAGAAATCATCTCTGTCAGTTCATCCTTTAATGAAACATGTTAAAAGTTAGTAATTATAATAATTTAATATTCATCATTTTTTAAAATATTTAAATGAAAAGTTTACCTTTGACAAAGTAATTAAATGATCTAAAGATCGCCCCTTATTTAAAATAACCCGCAAATTTTTTGAATGTACACCTGGTAATTTAGCAACAAGATCTTGAATATGACAATTATACTTTTCAGCCATTAACGTTTTATCCTCAGTATCATCATCCATTCCAACTTGTGCAGCTTTTACTGCATCTGGTTGAGATCTTCCTTGCTATTTTTTAAAATAAAATTTTTAATAGTATAAAATACCCATGTAATTTATGCTTTGATAAAAACAAAAAATACCTTTAATTCTTCAAAAAGTTGAGCCGTTGCGTGCGGACTTGGTGACCAAACAAGCTTTAATTTAGGGAAATGCATTGTAAGCAATTGCAACTTATTAGTCACGTCAATGCTTTTCATATCTCTACTAATGTAATAGTTTCCCTGAAAATATAAAAAATTATTTTACTATTCAATGTCAGAACAAAAATAGGTATAAAATGATATGAATGTTACCTGCAAGCCAAAAGGTTTGTTCTGATCAAATTCAATAAGAAGCATCGGTTTCGAATAATATCTAGTCATCGCCACAGCTTGATTGTAAAGCCTTCCAGAATTCAAAGATCCAATTAAGTCTGATATACTTTTTCTTTCGACACATATATCAGGTGACAAAATATAATCACCTATCTAAAGTTAAATATTATATCACAGGCAATTAAATATTAATTTACAGACTTTAATTACAATTATTTATGCTAACAATGCACTAACCAACAATGTAATAGGTTCAATTTCTATGTCGCGTTGATGCAATAATGACGGAAGTTCGCTCCTGAATTCTCGCATGTCTACAATAATTTTATTGGTTACTTTAACTTGGTCTTCTTTTAATCCACCTTTTCTTGTATTTTCATTGTCATCATCAGTATTGGAAGTCGTTGCTTCTACGCATTTGCCATCTTGTTCCGCAGGAACAACCATGGTCTAAAGAAAAAATTATTTATTAAAATTACAAAAAATATTATTTAACTAAACAAATATTTAAAAAAATATTTACCGTTTTTGCCATAATAAGTTTGTCAAATGCATTTTTTTCTCGCCGTAAAGATGTTAAATATGCCTGCTCTTCTACAGACCCGCCGTAAATTAAAAAATAAATTTTTAAAAATATCGATGGATTCTTATTCTGATAGACCTAAAAAATTAAAAATTTTTACATATCATTTGTTCCTGTTATTATTAAACATAATGTACCTCCAATTGTCGAACTGCCGAGATTTCAGCCGCGTACAAAATTACGTAAGAAGGTAATATATCTTCGAGAGTCCTATGAAGAGACATTGAGTCCCCTCCTTTTTTAATTGACTGTATAATTAATAAAGGCTCACTTGATGATATGGTAGTTAAATCCAAATCAGCAAGCTGTGAACATTTTTCAAAGCATTGACTAGAATTAATATTCTCTTCTGATGTGCTGTCACTGCCTTCATTAAGTAGTTCTGGTTTCTGGGATAATGTTAAAACATAGCTTTCACGCTCTTCATAATTATCTTCAGTTAAAGCTTCCATTTCGTTATCCTCGGGTGCACTCCCCGATGTAGAACTCTTACTAAAACGAATAACGAATATTAATTTTTATAATCTCTGAAAGACAATGATTAAAACTTTATATCATACTTTGTATCTGTCTTCTTCAGATTTTGTATCTTATCAGGTTTTAACTTTTTCATTGTTTCATAAAGCAAATATTCCTTTGCTCCCATTGTTAAATAATTTTTTAGTTGACTGCAAGTTCTATTGTCTTGAGTAAGAATTAGAATTTTTGCTACTTCATGTTTTTTGCTTTTAGCGCAATCATAACGAATTTCCGAAAGAATCTCTGACAAAGCTACCCATTTTGGATTCGGCTCTGGTTTCAAATCTAAAAAATTATTAAATTTAATTAATTCTGCTTTATAATCTCTTAGAATTCAATTTTTATTTACTATTAATCTGATAATTACCTCCTTTTTCACTATAAACTCTTAATTTTGCATTTCTAAACATTTCATCAACAACATCTAATACTGTCCAGCCACTACTTTTCATAGCATATTCCATTGTTCTAAAACTATTTAGCATTGCATAAAAAGATACTGAATCTTCATGTGTTAAACACCTGTTTTATCACAAATTTAATCAATATTTTTCAATTTATATAAAATTTTAAAATGTTTCAAATATAATACCTACATTAACAATGATCGTTGAGTTTTCAAATCAGATATCAATTGTTTGCTTTTAAAGCTTAGTTGGTCCCATATTGGATCTAGTTGCAATTGTAATTGTTTATGAAATTTTTTAGCTACAGCATTTTCAACAGTCAGCTCATCCAAATCAAGCTAGATTTGAAAAATATATTTTATATATTTATATATTTAAAATATTACATTAAAATACATACATATTTATTAATTTTCTTCAACTCTTGAACCATATAGTTCATAACATCAAGTAATCCAGTTTGTATTCTCAACATTTTTGAAGTTAATTTTACATGAAATTCAAAAACTTCAGGCTGAAAATTAATAAAAAATGATATTCATTGAATTGCCTAGATGTTTACACAATAATGTCATTCAAACTGCAATTTACTTTATGTTTTGATAAACTACTGTTAACGATTTTATGGAATCTAGGCCAGAGATATAATTTTTTTACAAACAACTTTTTCATAACTTGCTCCACTTGAGTAAAACCAACAGTGAAAGCTAAAGCTGAATTCGTAAAGGCCTTGATAAATCCAGTCTACAATGCAAACAAAGTTTTAATTTTTTTATAGTTTATACATGAAAAATATATTACTTTAAAATAAATTTTCATTACCTTATTGCTTCGCCTATACAGGCGAAGAGCAAAGGCTTCTTGATGTGAATTTAATATTGAATGAGCTCTATATACAAGAATTCCACTAAGTAAATTTACTGGTACCCGATTTTTTAGCAAATCTACTACTAATATTCTTCCCGATATAAATAACGGTCCTCCTTCCAAATACATAATTTCTCTAAAAAATTGAAACATTTTTTTAAGCTCAATATTTAACAAAGAATTTGGATAAGAAAATGAAGTTGCAAGTTAAATAAAAAACCTTTCATCTGATAAACATTGTGCTGTAACAATTCGAGGTAAATGTTTCACTCCTTGACTTTTTAGTTTTTCAATAAAATATGTCTCTTCATGTTCATTAGTCCCAAGTACAAGAACCAGCTGCCCAGGATCAGAGTATGCTTTTAATATATTCATAAATACAATTTCAAGACCAAGACCTCTATAGAATAGAATATATTATTAAATAAAAGCAAAAAATTGCATGTTTCTGTATAAAATGAAAAAATTACTTTGCTGTAATAACAAGCCCATCTTCTTGAAGTATTTCCAGGAACATTTGATTTTCATACTCCAACATTTTGAAAATAATTTATTTAAGACTAAAATAAAACGTGAAACAACAAATCAATCAGTGACCACAACAAACTCAGTACAAAGGACCTTTTCTCTTTCTGAAAAAAAATATTTATAGTAAAATGCTTACAAAATTTTAAAATCATCAAAATTACCTTCGAATTACGATGCCCTTGAATATTATCATTTATAGAATTTTCATCGTCAAGAAAGCTTCCATTTATATCTACTACTTGATAAACTAATAGTGTATAACGACTAGATTCATGTGATGGATGGCCATAAACACCAATACTCACTGGTCTTTTAAAACTAGAAAAAGTAAGAAGAAGCATTACTTTATATCTTTTTTTAAGAATTTGTTATATTTAAAAAGTTACCTTTGTGGTATATAAATGATATCTTCACCACAAGTAGTAGACTGTAAACAATAACGATCGGGTTCATAGGTTGGTTTAGTAGTTGTTTGAGAAACGTAAACATCAGCGTCTCCTGACCTAATAAAACAGAAATTAATTTTTAATCTATCTTAAAAAAATAAATTAACAATAAATTACAATATCCTGACTGTGTAGTTAATCGAATTTTGATGAGGCCTTCATACATCAAACTATAATATTTATATGAACCAGCAGAGACATCATCAATAACATAATGCAGAAGATTTTCTAATCCTGCAACACTCGCCACATAGATCTAAATTACAAAATAAAGTTTATTTTTTAAGTATTTTTCCATTTACAACTAAAATTCGAATAATGTCAAACTTACGAACAATAACGCAATTGACAATTTCTTCATATTACAAAGGCATCATACACTCTGTCAAATTCTTCTTTATAAATACAAACTTATTGTTTGCCTTTATATATAATTATTAAGCAGTAAATTTGGTGAATTGCGCTCTTTATTTTAAGCTACTGCAATCTTAGTAATTCAAACATTAGAACATCGACACCTTCAACAACAAGTTAAACATAGATACAACATACAAAAGCTCAACTTCTCGCGATAGCAGGTAGCGAACAGCACCCTTTACTTTTACCTTGACTGACGAAATTGAGTTTTAATATTTTTTAAAACATTATTTAATAGTTAATTCCAGTAATGTAGTTGTTTAATCAAACTTTATCGTGAAATGAACGTATTTTTTTAAACAAAATTTATCCATTTTCGCGATGGGCTGGGAAGGGGGAGGGGGGTGCACGGTACGGTTCGTGAATTTATCAAATGTATATGTATATAGGTATATAAAATTGCGACAACAGCGACACGAGCGCGAGCAGCATGAGCCGTGAGAATTCCTTGTACAATTGTTCAAGTATGAGTGTGTGCATATCATAGATATCCCGTACGCATTTTGCAGTTTCGGCTCGAATAAACCGAAAGCTTGCTCCGATTTACTGCTGCATTCCGCGGTAATTATGTTACGAATCGAAATAATTCGTCTCGCGATTAGGATGGAAGTCTTGCTGAATTTTGTTCTTTGTTGACGGTAAACTGAGGCAGTTTGGCGCATTGTTTTGACTTATTAAAATGGCCTCTACGGAGATCAACGAATTTTTGTGCGGACCGCTGGTGACTTGGGTGAGTAGATTTTAAGCGATAAGGGTTTTGTAAATAAAGAGCTGTTCTTTTTTTAAATAAACATAACCTAAATTTTCAACAATTACAGTTTATCAGCTGTCTCGAGGACCCGAACGCACTGACTAATTACGATGATCTTGTTGATGGTGTTTTGTTGCACAATGTTTTCTTACAAATGTGAGTTTATTAGAATAATTTGTATTTTTCGCTTTTTATGTACTGGATGTTGATGAAAATGTACGGTTTTGCAGAGATCCAGAGCCATTGTATGATGGGGTGATCCCATCAGGAGGGGACTCAAGAGTGCGTGTGAAAAACCTAGAAATTATTGTTGACAATATGAAGCAGTTTTATGAAGAACAACTGGGGCACTTGCTTCTCACAGTACCGGATACCTTTAAACTTGGGAAAGATCCTGAGCGGCATGTAGCAGAAGCCAAGTTGTTATTATTATTGCTTTTGGGATGTGCTGTACAGTGTTCAAATAAAGAAGATTTTATTACAAGAATCAAAACCTTAAATGTCGACACGCAGCTGGCTATAGTTGATTGTATTAAGCAAGTGACAGATTACCAAGATATTGTGGTTACTCAAGAATCTATGGAAAATGTAAATATGGGTAGTGTTTTTACCAGGGTAAAAAAATTGATGCATGAAAGGAATGCTTTTTGTAATAAATTAAAAAGTATACAAGCAGCAAATATGACTGCTGATAGTGAGGGAATTACAGATTGCACTGGTACCGATACAACTGTAGATGACAAAAATGATGAAAGTGCTCTATTAGGTATTAGTACTACCGAATCAGAAAGGGGGGATATGTCAACTCCAAAAAAAGGATTATCCTCATCTGCAATGAGTAGTAAACTTGAAAGATTATTTAGTCCTTCTAGTTGTGGTAATAGAGAAAATAATTCCAGTAGAGAAGAAGTTCACCGTTATGCAGTTGAATTAGCTGATTGGAAATCAAAAGTCAGAAAACAAAGGCAAGAACTTGAAGAGAAAACTGAAGCTCTTATTGAATGTAAAGAGGAATTAGAACACAACAAAGCTCTTCTGGTCAAATTGAGAGAGGAAAATCAAGAACTATTAATAGAAGCAAGATCTGCCAAAAGTTATAGGGATGAATTAGATGCAGCTGTAGAAAGAGCAGAGAAAGCAGATCGCTTGGAGACAGAGATTGCACGGTATAGAGAGAAACTAACAGATATAGAATATTACAAAAGTAGAATAGAGGAATTGAGAGAAGATAATAGAGTATTAATGGAAACAAGAGAGATGTTAGAAGAACAGCTCAATTCATCCAGAAAAAGATCAGAAAAAGTCCTTGAATTAGAATCAGAAATAATAAAATATGAGCAATTGTTAAATGATATGGCACTGGAGCGCGTAGCGGATAGAGATAAGTATCGAGAGGTTGTTGAAGAAAACGCACAATTGCAGCGGCTCATCAAAACCGTGGCCAGTGAAGTAGCGAGCGGGGCGCTTTCCTCATTAACCGGAACAGGTTCAGCGAGTGATTCCGAAACCGATCCCACCGAGGGTTCTGGGGCTTCCGCGGATAACAGGCTGTCCGAGCAACTTAGTAATAACGCACAAGCACGCGCCCTGAAGCTCGAGTTGGAGAACCGGCGATTAAACAGTATAATCGAGTCTCTTAAGGAACAATCCTTCCACGAAAGTTCTTCCAGGATGTTAGAGTTGGAAAAAGAGAAAAAGAAGCTGTCGCTGAAGGTAGATTCGCTAAATGATAACACTGAACGACTTACTCAGCAGAATAAAGATTTGGAGGGTGTGTGTAAGCAGACACTGGAGGAGAATAAAAAGCTGCAGAATTGTCTCGCCAGTCAGCGAAGTAATCTTGAAAAACAGCAGCAAGAGATTCAGACATTGCATTCAAAGATAACCGAGTTGGAAAGAATCTACGAGACGAAGATTACAAAGGAAAGGCAGAGGCTTCAAACGTTACTGGAGAGTGCGGAGAAACGTGCAGATGACGTTGAGCGAAGTCTCGCGAGCAAAGAGCGCGAGCTGAATGACCTTAAGGTAATGCAAGAAATGACAAGTAGAGATACAAAGGAAAAAATAGCTGAATATGAGTCGAAGCTTACGGCACTGGAAAAGGACAAAGAAACCGGCCAAAGAGAGGTGCAGAAACTACGTGAGCTTGTCGAAACGAAAGATGTTGCTCTCGACGAAGCCACCAACACTATCGAAATTCTTGAAAAGAAGGTCGCTCAATTCCAGCAGGAGATCGGCGACTCAGCAGCTCAAATTTCCCGTCTGCGGGAAATTGAGCGTTCGAGTAAGGAATTGGATTCGCGTGCAGCCATCGACAGAGAAGCTCTTGAGAACTTGCAAACGGACTTGGCAGCGGAGAAACACAACTTACAACAAGTGCGCGCTACGCTTGACAAACTTGGTCTAGATGCCGAAGTACTTTTGCCTTTACCTGCCGAGAAGATCCTGGACACGATAGCTGAGATTCCGGAGATTGTTAACAGAGTCGTTCAACAGAGAGAAGCTGCTATTGCAACCAAAGCAAACGCGTCGACTCAAGGAACCGAGACTACGCAGGACACGGCGATTAAGGCGGAAGACAAAGAGACTTTAGAAGCAAAGGTTGCCATTCTGACGGCTGACACGGAGAGCTTACAAACGGAGAACGCTAAACTGCAGGTGCAAGTTACTCGACTCGAGTCTCAGAGCGCCTCGCTTACATCTCAACAAGCAGCTTTGCAACTGGCTAGATCTCGCTTGGAAGCGGATCTCGATGAACTAGCAACTGAACATTCGAACTTGAAGCGAGCCCACGCCGAGCTTAACAGAGACCAAAAGCGCCTTCAGTCGTTGCACGAACAGCTCAACACCGAGTACGAGTGTCTATTACGCGAAAAAGACAGTCTTAAAGTCAGCTTGAGGGATGCCAAGAACGAAGCGCGGTTACTGCGAGAATCGTCCGAGAGGTACGAGGCCAAGTGTCTGACTCTGCAAACAGAACGTGACAGTCTTGTCGCTAATGCCAAAAGCCTAAGTAATCTACGAGGCGAGCATTCGAAACTCAAAGAGGACTTTAGAAATTTGTATACTAATACTGAAACGCTTAAGGTTCAGTACCGCAATCTGCAGGAAGATTACCGCAAGAACAAGCTCGAAAACAACCGTCTAAGCTTGAGGCAAACGGAGATGCAGGGAGAGTTGAGTGCTAAAGACGATAGATTGGCGAGTATGGAGCTGGAGATTAACAAGTTGACCCAACGCATCGAAGTACTGCTGCAAATGAACACCGGCCTCGACAACGACAGGCGCTCCCTCATGGATCACATCTCGATCCTCTTTGGCCAGTATCACGAGCTCCTCACCCATTCCTTAGAGGACAAAGAACACTACCACATGGAGGAGAAGATCTACACAGACAAGGTGAATCATCTGTATCGGCAGAAAGAAAAACTTGAGGAGAAGATCATGGAGCACTACCGTAAGCTCGACAGCTGCTCTACCAAGAAAAAAAGTCTAGGTGCGAGTCTGGTAAGACGCGTGCGCAAAGCCGGCTCTGGCCTTTTCAATCGGACGAATCGACGGTGGAGTGCAAACTCCACTGCTCTCACGGATGAAAACTCAACCAAATCCTTTGTCAACGATGAAGAAGACGATGAAGATAATGCAGAAGGTGACCTCGATGAAGAGACAAGTAGACATCACGAGTCCAATTCTAGTGGTGATGACTCGCACATCACTGACACGCGTCTCGACCCAGACGCCTTGAGGCCAGACGATCCGCTCTCCTTAGGAACCCCAGGAACCAGAAGAACGGTTTACTACACGGATGATATCTCGCCCTCGCTCTCTCGAACCACCAGCCAGGAAAAGAGAACCGAGCCCGAGGACCCATCCGTGTATCAACAACCGCTCCCCCAGAGAAGCAGCGACAACGATCAAACGTACAACGAACCAAGACCTCTTCTTATTTATAATAAAGTATCAGCAGTCATAAACGACTCAACGACGACGACAGCCACCACTTTGCCTAAAAGCGATTCGAAAAACCTCGACAAAAGCGTGCTTGAAAATTCCAATGACAAAGATCGAAAGACTGCCAATTCGGTCTGGTACGAATACGGATGCGTATAAAGAACCGACATTTCTACCAGGATTTGCATGAAATTTTAGACTGTATAATACAGATATAAATATTACCGAAGATTGAGATGATGAAGTAAAAGTTTTAGACTATTTTAAATAAATTTGTGAAATGAGACTTGAATTTTATATTAAACTTTAACATTTTATTCTATTTGTTATTATCAAAGCAAAGCACGGTAGAGTAAGCAAAATATTCCAGACGATAGACTTTATACAATTGAAAGCTGTTCAAGTTATTTTCAAGAGTCTAAAAATGGTGACTCTCTTTGTACATTAAGTGCTCAAAGCTTTGTCTAGGTTATAAACAAATTTCATGCAAATTCTGAAGGTTCTCTGCTAAATTTTTTTAAATACTGCCTTTTCACACATCGAATTCATCAAACAAATCGAGCTTATTATTTATGACATTTTTCATTGACAACTTTTTCTAGTTGCATTCTTATCATTAGTCATCCTCGCAGCGATTAGAAATACAGTGCTTTTTTATCGTACAAATAATGCGCTGTTCAGTAATTTATTGAATTTAACAACATGCTTAATTGAATACTCCGTTTTTAGTTTAACTGTAAAAAATTTAATTTGAAAGTTTATTGCAATAATTATAAATTTTATTCACAAACATATATTAATTGTTTTAAATGAAATGAATAGAAGAGAATATTCAACTAAACATTTAATTAAATTCATTAAATTAGTCTTCAGTGTAAATATTTACAAATATATTATACATAAAATATACTACCGGATATATTTTTTTCCGGAAATATAAAAGCTGCCGCGTAGCCAGAGAAATTTTATAAATCATTGTTCCTAGTATTCAAACAAAACAAAATATCCCAACTACTTTTTTGATAAATATATATACTTTTTATATACTAGATTTGAGAGTATATTTTGGCGCTTACTTATAGCGAGCAGAACATGTTAAAAAAATTTTATAATTTTGATAATGTACTTTAGAATAAGCCGTGCAGTTTTCCATTATTAGCGCCAAAATATTTTGTTTTTAGATGCATTTATCAGCTTTATATCCTGTTAGAGATGCGCTACAATATGAGATATTGAAAGTCAAAATATAGCACAATCATTTTTTTACCTATGTATATTATATTAGATAGTTATAAAATTTTGTACCGAACAAAATTTGAATAAATTGTACAAAGTATATAAATACAAAATTTAGTTTACTTTATTTGATCCAGTTTTTCTAACTACACTATTAAAAACAATTTTTTTTTTTATCGATTTGTACGAATTGTACGAAAAATATTGTAATAAAAGGATTTAATTTAATTTAATTTATTTTGAATATTCGGTCGATAAATCGATTTTATCACCACTTTTGATTATTTCTTTTGTTGCAACAAAGAATCAATAGTAAAAAGATCAAACAAATTGGTCACAGCACTCGGAATTCGACTATTACGCAGGTAATTAATTTGTATCATAAACCTTTCAGTTTAAAGAGGGTTGTGGTTTATGAACCGCAGCGATCGCTCGTAAAGAATTACAAGTATAATGACAATTAGAGCATAATCTTTACCTACCAAAGTATATAGTTATAATAATCTAAAGGGTCTTTAAAATTTAAATACATTAACATTGTATTTATAGTAAATAGTCGGATCGATTGCTTTTTAAAAATGAACTACTGCATTTAAGAAATTACCCAGTAAGTATTTACAATGAAATGAATCAATAAAGCAGATTAAGTTAAAGAGAAAAAGGAAGTAAAACCTTTATAAATGTATATTAAAAGCTCCCTCGAAGCCCTGAAATCGGCAAGATCAAGAAGCGATTCCTCGTATAGCCCACATAATCGTTGAATGCGCAGAAAAAAGTATAGCACGTCGGTTCCATTGCGAATCAGAGTTCTCAGGGCCAGCAGCGCTCTTACATCGACGAAATTTGCATAACCCGCGAAAGATCGTAAAAGAATACTTCTATTGAACGCGGCTCTCGCATTGTTTCTCCTTACCCTCTCCAGACTAGGTTTTTACGCCCGCAAAAAAACGGAGAGCGCCTGGCTGCGAGAGTAGCGGCGGAGGGTAAGAGTAAAAACGGAGCGTCGAGGAGGAATTGGCGCGCTCGTCTTGTCGCGAAGAAGCGCTGCGGCGTGCAAAAAACGGGAGCGGGAGGGGAGGGGCGGGGTGGTGCGTTTTTCGAGCAGCGGGGTGGAGCGTCGGGGGCTGCCGGTGGGGAGCGCTGGTCGCGGCGGCGGCGGCGGCGGCGGCGGCGGCTTCGCTCGCAATGCGCGCCGCGCTCCCGTGCGATACGCTTCTTTCTCTGGCTCGAGCGACCACTACTTACTCCTCTTTTCTTGGGATTTCTCTTGTCTTGCTTGCCTGCCTGCCTGCCTGCCTGCCTGTCTGCCTGTAATATCTCTTCTCTGTAGTCGTGTGCTGTGTGTAAGTGTGCTGCTTGCGTGCATGCTCCTCTCCTCTGTCCCGCGAATGTATGCGCGCCGGCCGGTCAGACTCCGGCGTCGACGAGTAGCTGAGCATGGAGCAGCAGGAGACGACGACGAGTACGACGACGCCCTCGCCGGTGCCCTCGGCTGCTGCTGCCAGTGCCGCTGCGCAACCTGCTTCCGTCGCCGCCGCCGCGCAAGCTGACGTATTCCCCAGTCCGCCCAGGAGCCAGCCGACCAGCCTCGGACACCAGCCGAGCGTCCCGCCGGTTCGCATTCTCGGCAGGAACGTCAACGGCACCGGTAAGCTACCACCTCCTACTTCCTTTTCTGCGCTCGACCTTTAACGGCCAGTCTTTTCAAATTCACCCGGATACCGGATTCAGTTTATTTTAATGTACGAAGAAAAAGCTGCTTTTTATTCAATCTTTATTCGAAAACTTTCTGCGAGTACTTTTCTTAGAAAGGATTTCTTTAGACTGGACGTTAGAAATCTAAAAAGATGACTTCGGGCACTGAATAATTTGCAAGTAAAAGTGCGTTTCTTTGTCAAAGTTTTAAATTTTACTCTAAAAAAGTTTAATTAAAAAGTGATGAATCTTAAAACTAGTCTTCCAAAAAGTGTTAAATCTTACTAATTTTTGTGCAAAAATCACTTGATTTTACTTAATAAATTATTAATTATTCGAATTGAAAATTCAGGTTTTTTCTTGTAACTAAAGTGGTGCAAAGTACAAGAGGAAATGTAAATACGTTTGAGGACATAAATAATAGAGTTTTAAGCAGGCGAAATCGCAGAGCTGTCAACCGCTTCGTAACTCGGAATGGGAAAGAATTTTCATAAAACTGGGCTCGGGCGCTTTTGCGGCATTTCATCGGTCCGTAACTATTAGTTTTTAAGAATCGAAAAAGTGGCAGTTGTAGGGACATCCACCCCATCTCGTAAAAATGTGCGGCGAGCGACGGCGCCCGCTTTTTATCGGGCGTCGTCGGTGCTATAAGGCGATGCGAGTCAGTTTTCTCGTAGCCGAGCGGCTCCCGCGGTAAAAAGCGGACGGGGATGCTGCAAAAAGGCCCGGGCTTTTTCTCCGCTACTCTCGCTCGCGCGCTACTTTCGGTTCCGAGCGCAATCGCCGCAAAAACGAATCTCCCGCCCGCGGCTCTCCCTCCTCTCCTCTCCCGCCTCCCTCCCTCCTTCGCTCTCGGCTACACTCTCCTCTCCGCCGCAGATGAGCAAGAGGAGCTCCTCCGCTCTATCCGTATTATACTCGCCGTTTACTATCAGCTGTCTTTATTGCCAGGCGAATTCGCCTACGATTTGCGCGCCGTCTTTTAATGGCCGGGAGAGAGCTTTCTTTCGGCGCTTTTCGCCGAAGTAACAAGTCAGAGCGGTGCGCTCAAGAAAATCTATTCTGCTCCAATTTTTTTGGGCAGTCCGCGGGCGCGGGCAGCGGAATGCGCCGCCGACTTTTACTGTTACGAGACTAAAATATGCGGGCAGAGTTTTTCCATCATTTCGGGCTAATTAGCTTTTCGATGCGTTTCTTTGATTGTTATATGAGCTGGCGGCTGCTTCCCTCATTAATTGCCTATTTTTCGAGAATCCCCGCCGATCCTTCTTGGGGAGAACTAGATAAAGTGGAATAGAAGAACATAAATTTAATAAATATAATTAATTCTTTAAAAAAATTATTTAATTTTATCGCAAAGTTGTAGATGCTTGATGCTTTTAATTCATCTACTTTTATCAAAAGTCAAACTTTCGAGAAGAAAAGCGCTTATTCATTTTCGAAGAATAGCTCTAACAACACAAGGAAAATCAAACAATTAAACGAAAGCCCGTAACCGCGAGTACACAAGAGTTACGTCAGCGGCTACAAAGGAAGACACCCGTCCCCGTTGACGTAGACTGAAAAGCAGCTCGTGCGAGAGATTTGTTTTAAAAGTAATTTAAGATGTACCGTGGCAGCTGTAGGTACGGGAGTTTGCAGTTCTATCTGCGGTTCCGTGCCCAAAGTAATAAAAAGGATACGGTCCGTTGCGCGCGCACCTTTTCTCAATAGGTGCAGCTCTTGCAATAATGCAATCTAAACAAGATCGGCGCGAGGGTGATTGCATTCGAAAACGGTTGAACCAGCGGGCTCTTTTTTTCTTCGCCCGGCTTGTGGCCGCACACGCACCCCGAGAGCTGCGACTTTTCTTTCCGCGGAGATGCTGGACGGAGATACTAATTGCGGCGAGCGGGTATTTCTTTTCGCGTCTGTTTGGGAAAAATTTCCTGGATTGGCTAATCATAATAATCTCAAAAAGGTTACTGTTTAAAGGAATATTTAAAAATTACGGCTTTAAAGAAATTTATAGCTAGTTATAAATTTTCAAACGATGTTATTTCATTTTTTCAGAAAGACTACATGGAGCCGCTAATTATATTTTATAGTAGGGTAGATTTCAATGTAGAGCAACACCGGTTATTCTTGGTTTCTAACGTGCAAACGTGTTTTACTCTTTATTTCGATACTGTAAAGCCATTATATTTTAATATGCAAGCTTGTTCATTATCTATATCACGCATCTATTATGCCTAATGGGTCGTACTTCAAAGCGCAATCTAATCTAATCTGTAATCTGTAACGAAGCCTTTAAATCATATTAGTTAACTTTCAGAAAGCAATACGAAACATTTTTCATTAATACTGAGTTTTTAGAAAAGGAAGTTATTAATATATTAGCAAATATCTCAGAAAAATCTGCTTTCGAAAATACCCCGGTATACTTGAAGAAGTTAGATATTATCTTCGACACTTACTTTGCAGTTATCTTAATAACTTCGCTCCCTGTACATTAATTGGACAATTAACGTTCACGGAGGAAGTACAATTTTAATGTAAATTACGGTTTCACGAACGAATAAGCGACTCAAAAAACTTCAATGTATAAACATTACTAACATATATAAGAGATGTATCTTTAAATCTTTAAAATTATTTAACAAACCATGCCAGTTTAAAATTTTAAAGGATTCTAAAAAAATATTGCGTTGAAATCTAAGAATAAGAAATTTCTACTCTTTTTATTAAAGTTTAAACTAAATAATGCCATTCACTCTAAAATATTTTCAACTAATTAAATAAACAAAAATTAAACATCAACATTATTAAAATTGTAGAAATTGTTTTTTTTTTTAATTAGCAAAAGATTCAATTTAATAAATCATTCGTTAAAAAGTAATTTACTTGCCAGCGACAAAAACGTTCAATAAAATCCATTAAAATTACGGAGAAACGTCGCTTCGACGCTGAAATGAAAAATGAAGCAGCATCAGCTTCGGTGCACTCGAGCAATCACATTACCGATGCAATTTCGAAAATGCAAAACGAGCAGCAACAAAATAGCAAGACACACAGGCGGTGTATAGGGCTATCGGGTACTTTCCCACGAGAGATTGTGAATATATTAATTTTTTCGACTCTCCAGTTTTTTGTCTCTTGCACCTCCGCGGAAGTAAAAAACCCGAGGAGAACGACGAGGCAGGTGATCGCTCTCTCTCACACTGCCGGGCGCGCACACAAACACACAGGTATATACATAGGCGCGCGGCGGGCTTTTTGCAGGGACACAGCGCCGGGAGAGAGATGAGCTCGATGATTTTTTCAGCGTTTTTTTCGCCGTTCGAGGGAAATCCTCCGGGCTCGGAGAATCGCTCGCAGGTGGAGAGAGATGCATTGCGCGGCCTGGGAAAGTATTATTAGCGCAAATCAATGCGAGCTTGTTTTTGAGATGCTTCACCCTTTTCTCGCTGTGCCCCCCCCTCACCTCTCCTCCTACCCCTTTTTGTGCCCGCATTACGATTTGCCTGATTAACTGGTATCTCTGCTTCCTTGGGCGCGACTGCGTGTCTAACTGTGCTGTCAATCATCGCTCGCGGGCTTTTTCGAAAAAAACTTAAAAAAATATCATTTTTATCTTGTTTGTTGTAAGAATATAATTTATCCTTTATTTTGCTACTGATATTCATGGAAAAACATAAAACATTATGTTTTTATTTATTTATTGGTAAATGCAATAAAATCAAGGACTTAAAGTTGTAAAGTTTTACAGGTTTAGCAACAGGTTTTTATACATGTTTAATATATTTAATAATCTGTTGAATTTTGCTGTTACCGTTAAAAATTATATTTATTATTAATAAGTTGTATTATAATTTTTTAATATTGATAAAGTTAAAAGGGACAATTCTTTGTTTTTTTAAATATATACTTATCATTTTAATTTTTAGTTTTTACAGAAATATTTTATATGAATAACTTTTACTAAAAACTTTCCCAAACATCTATCCATTAGCTAAAAAAAAAAAGAGTTGCAGCGGACTATTCAACAAGTAGCACCGGTAAAAGCTGCCCCTCCCGTCCGAATGGATTCCCTCTTACTCATCGCTAATCTGCATGCGTACGTGCGAAGAAGCAAGCCGCTCGTCTCCTCTATCCGAGGCTTTTTTTCGCCTTTCTCCCTCCTGGGAAGATTTTTTCCATCTTACGGGATAATGCAGGCAGCGCGGCTCATTAGCATACGGCGGCGAGCGAAGGGGTGCGCGGGAATAAAGGGTGACCAGCGCACGCGCGCGCATCACCCCAGCGGATTACGCGCCGATACGGGCCGGAGAGGAAAAAAAAGCTCCTTTCCCGCGAGGAGCGGACACTGCAATCAGCTGGGACGGTTTTTTTTCCTTTTTCCCGGCGGCGGGAGCGAAAAAATTGCCCGTGAGATCGCGTAAGGCTCGAGGATATATGTAAACCCATTCGCCAAGACGGATGGGGTCAGTGGGACAGGAGGGTGACGTTCGCGGAGACAAGTCGCTTTCGAGTGCTTCAGGCCGAGAGGAGGGCTGGGAATGACTTTCAGTTTGGTCCACGTCATGGGTAAACCTAACTGTTGTGTATTCTTTGGATAACGCCTTTTTCTTTAAGCTTCGCTTTTTCTCCTCATATAAGTGAAAGCTCGTTTGCGCGCTAAATTATTGACAATTAAATTACTTTTAAGATTAAAAACTTTTAAGGGAAGTTAGCCTTTATACTTTTTATCTTGAATAAATATATTTAAATATAAGATTTATAATTTGCAAACTGATTAATTGCACAAATATACTTTGCTATATTAACATGTTGAAATTGCATTTAGTAAGGGTCCATGATATTGTAGGATTCTTAAATTATATTTTGAATTAAATCAATTCAACTACTTAAACTCGCACTTTACATTTATATTTTATAATAGGTATATCTAAAAGAAAAAAAAAATTCTACTGATTTAATTCAAAACGCAGTTTGAGCGTTACTTACTAAGATCACAATATCTCAAAATGCTGAAGTGGCGAGGAAAAAAACTATAATCATATTTATATTGAGCAGATCAAAATGCATACCTACTTGTGCGATTAAATCATGACGATATTTTGGACTTGATATAAAAATTAACAAGTACTATTAAAAACTTAAAACGTATCATGTACCGTGAATTAGAAGCTCTATAGTCACAACTGAAATACTTCATTTTGTTTTTCGTACCTACTTCCTGGAAATAAAAAGTATAATAAGAAATCAATCTACGGGGATCAATACAGCCTAGACGTTACTAAAAAATTAATGTTCTCAGAATATATATAGAAGAACTTGTAAAATAGAGAAACGCAATAATTGGAGAACTTTAAAAATAATATAATGAATGAATCCTGTTTCAGTTTTGCAATCAACTCTTTTTAATTATATTAAACAGAGAAATCTTTTTTGAAAAACAACAGCTTTTTCGTATACTGTTTGAAATTTTTAAATTGACAGAATTCATCTTCATTATTGACCCTACAGTAGTGCAAAAGAATATTTGATTTAATAATATCAACTATACCATTTTTCTTTTGAAGATTTTTTATGCGCAATAACACTTTATCGTGAAATTTGATGTGAAAAATGTAAAATCCAGCCAAATTAAAAATTCTGCAAGAATGATATATATTAATAGATTTTTTTTATTTGATCAAGAAATTATAGAATAACATATTTTTTCCCGTTTCCTTTTATATAATGTTTGAAATTATTTGAACGCATTAAGTGCATTCTGTTTCAACAAAGCGTAGTCTCTTGGTTCTTGCAGCAATTTTAAGTGAAAAATTTCATCTGGCACGAATCCAATCTATTTTATTCTTTTCAAGATTATTTATTTTCATAAATTATTATGTGATTTAAAGATTTTGTAACAATATTATTCATATATATTAAATAATTTCTTTTATCGAGAATGTTTGTAAAATGTAAATTATCACTAATTTCGATCGGTATACGCTTTTTTTTTCTCTAAAGTCGCATTCACGACTGCAATTTCTCTCCAACGAATTTAACTTTTTTCGGCCCAAGCAGCTGGTTAAATAATAGAAATTATTACTAAAAGAATATAATAAGCTTTAGAAGTTTGTAATTCCCATTAAATTTGCATCCCCTGTCGTACGCAGGGCCGGGCAAAGTGCGCAAAGCGCGCGGGCAGCAGTCTCTCTTTCAACAGTGATTTTTTGCACTTCACCGAAAAGACAATCGGCGCGCTCCCAACGAATCCCCAACGTACCTACAGTTAAATTTAGCAATGTCACTCGAATCTTTTTTATCTTCCGTAACACGTATCCTAGACCAATCTCGCGAACCCTTTGGCGACAATCCACCAGCTCGTCCTAGAAAAAGCGTTTAACGGCTCATACGTTAAGCCCTCCTTCAATAGGAACTTTGGAGAGAAAAAAAAACAAAACCAGGCCTGCCTCTCTCTCTCTCTCTCTCTCTCTGTGCCCGAGCAATAATTGAATCGCGCTGCACTCGCGGGAATGGCGGCATCTGCAGCCATTTTTTGGGTCTCGAAGGGGTGGCGGCCGTACCTTGAGGGGTGCCTGCCTGCCGATCGGGGGTAGGTACGTAGAGTGGGGAGGGGGGCCGGGCCCACCCGTAGCCAATGGCCGCGTCGGTGCATTCTGCGGGCGCAAAAAGCGGCGCGTGCGTGAGAGAGCCAGCGGCGACTCAGTCCATCTGGCGGTGTGTTTTGCTCGCCCGTAGGGAAGCGACGCGGCTGCAAAAACTCGCCTAACCCTTCCTTGATTACAATGCCGGCAAAAAGCGAAATACTAACCGCCGCCGCCGCCGCCGCCGCCGCCGCCACCCGCCGCCCGCCGCCACGTCGCCAAGAAACTAGACTCGTTTTTGCCTCCCCGAGCAGCACTGGCCAACGACGAGCGAGCGCACGTCGAGTCGAGGGCCACAAAGAAATGAGTTCCTCTACGCTTCTTTCGACGGAGCTTCCTTCCTTCGCTCGGGCCATTGTCTGCTGCTATTATCTCGAAGGCTGAAAAAAGCACGAGCCGGGGAGGACGACGACGACGACGACGACGACGACGGCGACCAAGACGTCGAAGGAGACCGGCCCAGTTAGGCCAATGACTTGTAGGCCTCCGATATATTATATATATACATCCTTTCTTCTCTCCTTTTCCGAGATCGGATATTCATCGTAAACGCACTCGAGTGCGTGGGAGAGCTTTAATCGCGAGATTTATCGGGCGCAAGCTGCGCGAGTTTTTATATATTATGGGGCCGCTTTCGTCACTCGCGAACATTCGCTCGGAAGATTTAACGCTTCGGCGAACTCGCGTATTCCGTGTATTATTTCAGTTATTCGAAAATTTTGGCCAATATGAGAAGGAAAGAAGGTCGACGGTGCAGCACGTGGGTGCAGCGGGCTTTATGTCTCTGGTGCGCCGTTATTATAATAACTCGCTCCTCGGTGCGTGAGAGTCCGCTTTGGTCGAAAGAAAGGAGCGCGAGCACCGCGCCGGGGGAGAGGGAGAACCGAACGAAAGGCTCGCGCGGCAGCCCCGCGTGTAATAAGAGCCGTCGGTCAGTTTTTTCGATTCGCAAACCGATCCTTCTTTTTGCCCTCCCTCCTCCTCCCCTCCCCAGCCGTATGCACGCAGCCTATTAATTTATACGCGATCGCTCGGCGAGCGCACGGCCAAGCGTACGTGTGTGCACGCGCTACTTTTTTACCCGAGTTCTGCGAAATTTGCAACAACTAATCGGCTGTCCGCTCTCGCGCTGGACCTCTTTTTATCCCCGTTTAATTCTTTTGCCGAGGCCTGGCACGGGAGACGCGAGACGCGAGGCGGGAGGGAAGGGGGAGAGAGGAGCGCGGGAAAGAAGGGAGCGAGCAAAAAATTTTCAACTAAATTTATTTAATCTTGGCCTTTTAGGATGGACGTCTTAATGCGGCGGAGGCGCTTTTTGCGGTAAATCGCCGCCGACGGTAATGACGTGCGGATTAGTTGCTAATGGCTTGAACTTCTTTTCTGATTTGCAGTAGTACAAACGTCGATGCCCCAGAACGAAGCTGAACTCCAGCTTTATCGGGTGATGCAACGAGCCTCGCTTCTTAGTTATTACGACACGCTTTTGGAAATGGGTAAGTGCTCTTTCGTCTTACTGGGGAAGGAGAGAATCTCCAAATCAGCTAATGCAGCTTTAAAGCGCACGATGTCAGACTTAAAGAACTATATATTATATATATATGAAAAAAAGATGCAATGCTCCTGTCCAGGTGGCGACGACGTGCAGCAGCTGTGCGACGCCGGCGAGGAGGAATTCCTAGAAATAATGGCCTTGGTCGGCATGGCCAGCAAACCCCTTCACGTGCGCCGCCTGCAGAAGGCCCTGCAAGAATGGCTGACCAACCCCGGTAAAACCCTCTTACGCGTCCACCCACTCGACCCTTCCGATCCTCCTTACATAGACGACTGAGTAACCTAATTACCCGCGCGAGGCCTATTCATGCGGGGAGAGCTCGCACCTGAAGGCAGGAAGGGATTCTTGCAAAAAAAAGAGCTTTACATCGGTGGGATTGAAAAAATAATTCTGCCCGACTCTATATACATCCTTGGAGCGATCTTTTCAACAAGGAAGAATCTTGAAAATTTTAATCAGTATATATTTATTTTAAATAATAAACTTAATTAATTGTCAAAATTTTTTGCTTGCAATCCACAGTACATTAATCGTAATTCTTGTTCCATTTTTCACCGGTGTGAGCCTCGTCCGCGAGTCGTCCGCGAAAATCTCGATTCCCCGCCGAGCCTCAGCGCAGCACGCAGAATAATTCGAGATGCAGCAATGTTTCAGACGCCGGTCCTGGCTCCTCCCTCGGCGACCGGTAGCGGCTCGTCGTCGGGCAGCAAGACGCCCGTCGTCGCCCCGGTGGTCTTCCCGTGCATCGGCAGCTACAGCCCGAACACGCGCCAGCAGATCCAGTCGTCGGCGAAGCTGCACTCGACGGCGACGGCGACGCCGCCGATCGCCCAGCCGCTGGCTCAGTTCTCCGCGGTGAGCGTCGCGACGGCAACGGCGAGCTGCTGCCCCGTTCAGAGGCGCAAGAGCCTCAGTCCCCAGCCGTTCGTCGGAATGCAGCAGATGCAGCAGGCCATGTCCTCGCAGTCCCAACAGGCTGAGACGCCCCCGGCTGGGGCGGCGACCGTCAGTACCGGGGCGGCGCTGCTGCAGGGGAACCTGCCTCTGCTGCACAGCCCTGGCATCGTGCAGGTGAGCGATAAAACAATTTTCGAGGTAAAGACAAAAGAGTTATTCACTGACGATACTTGCTCGCAATTAATTATCCTTAAAATGAGCATAAAATTTACGGGATTATTTTTTACTGAATTTATTATTTGCCAGTAAGAAAAATTAATCGTCTATTTAAGTAGCTATATATAAAAATACTCGGTTCTATTTTTAAATCTGTTGGTCTAAAGACAGATAAATACCTAGCATAAACTCACAGATAACCATTAATTCCAGACTGGAAATTACGAATCGAGCTCTTGCGGAAGCCAGGGAACAACGCCCAGCCCGAGCAGCAACAATGCGATGGTCACCGCGCCGCAGAGTCCAACGGCAGTGCTGCAGCAGTCCCCCATTCTTCTAGAGTCGCAAGTGCAGCGCCTGGCCGAGGCAGCGGAAAGGCTCGCGGCGACGATTAGGCCGCTCAATCCCAAGCCCCAAAGCGGCATCAAGAAGAAGATGTGCAAAAATTTAGAGGTTTTTACCGCCTCCTATATATATCTATATACCTTCCCCGCAAGAAATACGCGAACCCAAGGAAAAAGCAGCTAATGGAGAGCGTTTCGCGACTTCTTTGCAGCTGGTTATGGCGATGCCGGACAGCGATCCCAGAAGGATGGAGGAGATCAGGAAGTACGCGGCCATATACGGACGGTTCGACTGCAAGAGGAAGCCCGAGAAGCCGCTTACTCTGCACGAAGTTTCGGTGAACGAGGCTGCCGCTCAGATATGCAGATTCGTGCCGGCCCTTCTCACGAGGAGGGACGAATTGTTTCCTTTGGCGAGAAGAGTCGTTCGTGATTCCGGGCATTATTATACGAAAAATATGTTGCACTCCGCGTGAGTAACATTGAAAGAAAAAAAGAATGCTATAATTGATTGTGTTGTTGAAATTGGAAATTTTGTTAATAGAGACCTTTTTAAGCTTTAGTATACTTTTTATTTTGAAATACTTTTTAACCTTCCAATTTCATCAACAAAAACAAACAAAAAACCTTTACTTTAACCATCCGCAGTTTATAATTGTTAATTGTTAGGAAAATTCTTGGTTAACAATAATCGACCTTTTATCAGTTCTAACACACCTCCAAGAACAATGTCCTCAAGGGAAAACGGGGACGGCGATCTGTCGGGCGGCGACGAGGCCTCGATCCTGACCGGTACGGCGGCCTCGGACCTGGTGAAAAGGCGGAAGCTGGAACTGCGCTGCGAAGACGATTCTGTTGCCGGCAACAGGGACAATTCCACAGAATCGGGTCAGCAGCAGCAGCAGGTTAGCTCGCCGCCACCGCCGTCGCAAAAGTAACAAGCAAACGCGTAGGCGCATTGTTGAAACGCTAAAACATTGTACAATAAGCGTGCTGCACGCTATTCGCACACACAAATATACGGCACTTACATACTAACAGCGGCTGACAACCGCACCGATTCGCTACGAATGCTCCACGTGCAATAATGACGCGTTGCTCCAGTCATGAGGATCCGTTTGATTAAAAGGTCAAGTATGCAGGGTAGTGCTTTGCTAACAGTTTTCGTTATTTTTGAGCTTTTTTTTGTTATTGCAGTTTGCATTCACGTTTGGGTTTGACAATAACTATGCACTTTTCAAACTAATATCTTTATGCTTTACTTAATAATTATTTTTAAAAACAAAAATTTATAAATGTAGATAAACACTAGATATTACTGTATTTCATTAATTACCTTTAAAATGTCATTTTCCATAAAATAATTGCATGCTTTGCTTTGTTTTAAAAAACGCATGGATAAGCCGCTTGTTGTTTTGTAAGCTTAGCAATGGTTGTTTCTTTGTTACATTTATGGCTCGATACCGTTTGTAGCAGATACATCCATGTTCTAGGCGGAATCTACCCGATTAAGGAGCTCTAGCTATAGTCGTACAGTTGCCATAGATTCCGACAGCAATTCCTTGCAATTGCTACAAAACCGTCATCGGAAACGCCAACGTCGACGTCGACCTTCAAAACTCGGACGAAAATCTATGTCGAGGTTTGAAAATTTCTATGCAAAGATACAAAACCACTATTTATTCAAATTAATAAGGAAATTTTAATTTTCCATTTTTGGCAATTGCAGCCCAGTTTGGCAATCGTGTAGCGAAAATAGTAATATAGTTTTGGACGGAGTCGGTGAAGATTTCGAGGATTCCGATGGCTGCTACTCTTCTTTTGATGACTGGGACGACTGCAATGAAGACGACTGCGAGGAGAATTTCGGAATAGACACGGATGAAGGAGGAGGAGACGACGGAGATGAAAACCCTTCAACCGCTACGCCTATGATACATGTAAGTCCTGCAATCGATCGTAACTACTACTGTGCAGGCACAGACAATTAACTTGTTTTTACTGTAGGATTCGCAGAATCAAGAAGCGGCTGAACAGGATGACCCTTCTTGTATGATGGACAAAGAAAACGACTTCAACTTGAAGGTATGAGTCGTTGTTAATTAATTTTTCAAATGTACAGTGAGAATGTGGCTTGAAATAAACTATTTTTTTAGGTAATTGCTTCATGTGGAGATAACATCATAGCAGTCGCTAATCCTGCTTTGATGAATCGCAATCAATCTGCTGCAATAACAAAAGAACCGCCAATTAAGGAAGAGATTACACTACGCGATAGAAGAGACTGATCTATTTAAATTGGCTTTTGCAATTTTATTTTATTTCAATTTATTTTTTATTTTTTTTTTATTTTATTTTTTTTTTTTTTTTTTTGAGAATAAAGTTTTATTATTTTAATGAAATAATACGTTTTATTGTATATCTTGAATGAATTGCAATACAAATGATTCCAATGTAAATACACCTAAGAATTAAATAATTTGTTAGTTAAATAATTTAGGACTCTATTTATTTCATTTGAATCCTTTTTTTACATTAATACCCGCAATAAATTACCCTATTGCAAAGACCTCATAAATCCCGATAAAAAGGAGCAGAAACCTCATAGAATCCGATAAAATTATCGGTATTTATATAAAATTTATATATAAAATTATCGGCAATAGGGTATTTATCATCTAACAATTTTAGACAATATAATTAATAAATAATATATCTATAATACATAATACATAATAAATACTATTATAAACGTTAAAATTGGAAGAGATTATTGTCCTGAATATACGTAAGATTTAAATGATGCAATTCGTTTCATTTAAGTATAAAAAAAATACATCAATTAATAAGTCAAAAATCAAAAATAACATTAAGTGCATTGTATGAAATAATTATACGTGTCCCAGAATAATTGCGATAGCAATCGTGTACATTAAGTAATAAATGTACCTCTGATCAATTTTTAATGTTTATTCTCGATTAGTATTTTTTTAAGATTACATTAAATTTACTAACACATTTGAAATAACTTGTAGATAATAATTTTTAATTTTCGCGCAAGTTTTCTTTCATAGATAATAATAATGTCAACGACCGGTTTCGAAAAATCGGTCGTTGCAAGCATGCAAGCAAAAAATCTAAAATTTATTCTAATATGATAACTTAGTAAATAATTAGATTTTACTGTAATGAAAAAAAACTTAATTCAATTTAAAAATGGCTCCAATTATTTTGCTTTGAGCACAGTATATATAGATATAGAACTCTGTAGATAAGTGATCGGGGTACCTCCGGAGATGACGTAGGCAGTGTAGTGTTGTAGCAGCAGCTGTCCGTGTCCGCGCGAGAAAACATTTCAGTTGCCACCTCATCGGGATGTTGATGGATGTGTGTTAATGCTATAGGTGGGCTCTATTTTTGAACAAATCACCGATCTCGTAGTTCCGTTTTTTATTACTTCTTTCACTTATTCCGTGGACTCGCGAAAACACACAACAATGAAATTTCCACTGACGATCGCTGGGCTGATTTTGCTCGCCGCTAATGCACAATGTATTATGTGGTATATGGAGCCCAACTCGCACAAATGCTTGAAGGAGGAAATCCAGGGAAATTTCCTCGTCACCGGCGAATATGAGGTTTCGGAAGTTCCTGGTCAGAAGGTCAATTTCGTAGTAAGTATTTGCGATTGTTTTACTTTGTAGGTTAGGCAGACTAACCTTCAATATGCTCTGGAAATTGTAATTCTGCATTTAAAAAAAATATTTATTGATACTGTAATTGCTTGCAAAATTTTGTTAACATTTGACTTGGAAGATTATGTATAACTGTAAGGAGAAAATTTTTTCTAGACTAGAGATTCTAAGGGACACATACTCGCTCAGAAAGATGATGTACAACAAGGAAAGATGTCTAAATTCTCATTTGTGACCGAGTCCTATGATGTATTTGAAATTTGTTTCTCTTCTCATGTACCTCCCAGTATGTATACTAACTATAATAACAAGTAATCTAAAAAAAAATTTCATAAAAATTAAAATTAATAAACTTATAGATCAGCGAGGTATGAGGCAAGAAGTCTTGTTAAATGTCAAGAAAGGCCTTGAAGCTAAGAGTTATGAGGGTGTAAGTATATTCTTCATGTCCTAGTTTCGATAATAATTATAAGTAGAATTAAGTATTACAGTTTTTTTTAAATATTTTATAATATTATTATTTCTTTTATATGGCTTTTGTGGGCAAGCAGGGTTTGGTAAAGTTAAATTGATTTTATGTTTATTGAGAATGCATGTTTTTATCACACTAAAATTAGTACTTTATTAATAGTATAAATTTGATTTTGTAATAAAATTTGTGTTTTTTTCCTTAATTTTGAATTATTGATTTTATGCATGTGTTAAAAGTTAATGTTACAAATAATTAATGCACATCAATAGCAATAATAGCTTAGTTAAAACTTAATTAAATTAAATTAAGCACAATTATTTGTACATGTGGTAAAAATTAAGAGGATGTTAAAGCCAGTAAAAGTAGATTGTATCATTGTCCTTCAAGTTTTATACATTTAGTAATCTTTATTCATTAGCATAAAAAATTATATTAAATAATATATTAAAAAAATAATAATTAAATTAAATAATATATTAAATTATTTATTAAAATTAATACAACTTGTTGTAAAAAACCTCCTCTTGAAAGCTTTTAATATTTGAATATAGTTGCAAAAAATGTTTTTGAGTTTATAACACTAAATAGAAGTAATAATGATAATTTTAAAAATTTGTATTATTTTTATATCAGATTGGTGAAGCAGCAAACTTGAAGCCCATTGAAGTAGAACTTAAAAGACTAGAAGATTTGTCTGAGGCCATTGTACAAGATTTTGCAAGAATGCGTAAAAATGAGGAAGAAATGAGAGACACAAACGGTAAATAATCAAATATACATTATTATTCTTCAAGTTCTTAGGTATTGTTATTAAAAACAATTTCTTTTGCAGAGACCACAAATTCCAGAGTTCTTTACTTCAGCATATTTTCGATGCTTTGTCTCTTAAGTTTAGCAACATGGCAAGTCTTTTATTTAAGGCGTTTCTTTAGAGCAAAGAAACTTATTGAATAGTGCACTTTTCAAGTATGTTTGTGACAGGAGCTGTGTCCAAGTATTTAAAAAACTTGGTTAAATATTAATCACTTCATAATGAACTATATCATAAGTTAATGAAGTGACTTGAGAATTTGATAGGGAAGTTAAGGATTGCGCCTTCATGTAACAACTGTCTATTTACTAAGAAGATTAGTTCAACAGCTAGCTATATCGATCACTTTTGTACAATCTACTGTATTAAGTAACTTGTTGAAGTAAGAAAAAAGAAATTGTACAGTATAGTAACTTAATTTGTTTTTTATTTACAAATTCAGATAAATTTTGCTTCTTCAAGGCAATAAATGGTTATTTTTTTGTTTATTTAAGGAATAAACTGGGTATGTACATTGAGTGTTTTTATGTCTGCACATTATTAATACTATACAACTTGGATGAACTTTTTGTTAATGATAATAAAACATTTGCTTTACATAAATATTTGATATCTTTCTTCATTTTTCAATTGTACAAATTTCTTCCTGAAAACAGTAATAAAGTATTTGAAATTTTTTTTTACATAGTAAACATTCTTTTAACTTGCTTTACAGTCAAAACATCAGAAATCAATCAATAACAATTTATAATAATTACACGTATAGTTATACTAATGTTAAAAAAAGGAAAAAAGTTTTTATTCACACTCATTTTCACTAGTTTCGTATTAACAAAAATAAAAAATAAAAATTTTTGTTAATATTATTTGAAATGAAAAAATGATTTAGAAAATAACGTTACACGTATATGTATATATATATATATATATACATACATACATACATATATATATATATATATATATATATCTTTAGCACTGACGATTTCTGCTATAAGAGTAGGTGAAGGTAACATGCTTTTAGAAACATAACCTCTTTCTTTTGTTTATTGTTTTAAACAATAATAAAATCATTGTATAAACTGTCTAATTCTTATAATAAAACAATGACGGACTTTCCGAGTGTTGTGACAAATAGGGATCGCGATTGTGCAAGTTGTCGAGCTGTCAGTGGCATTGGTCTTATTGGTGCCGGCCTTTACGTCGCTTATCATACGAAACAATTTCATAAATCCACAGGAAAAATTATTATGATATCCATAGCAGGAAGTAAGAAGTGTTTTCTGGATTTACTATTGAAAATATTAACAATTAATATTTTAATATTTCATTATTTTTTCTATATAGCCTGCATAGGTCTTGGAATCGCAAGAGTTATGGATTTACCACCTTTCCGACATCGTTTCGAAAAAAATTAATTACAGAGTTCTTCTGTAAATTATAATTTTTACTGCTTTAATTCTAAAATATAATAATTTCAAATTATTATTTATTTAAAGTTTGAAATTAAGTTATACATCATTTATATAAGAAACGTAAAGTTAGGTTAAATGTTATAAAAAAGTAAAAAATTATAAAAATAATTAAACTGCACTACTAGATTTTATTCTACATTTAAAACTTCCAAAATTTCAAGAATCGTAATTATAACAGGAGTAAATATGCAGTATAAGGTTGAGATAACAAGAAAAGAAAGATGCATTTAGTGTAAAACAATAACTGATTTATTACAGAATAATTTATTTGCAATAAACAATCCAATAAGAACATTATATATTGGTATATTCTCTTTAAATTTAAGTCGTACATTACTTAATACTATGTTATATGAAGTGAAATATCATTATTCTTATTTAATTAAAATTTTATTATAAAAAAGATTTAGTTAAAACGAAATGATCAGTCTAATTTCATTGGCAATAATCAATTTTTTTTATAAAATATTTACAAAGTGTCAAAACTAACATATATTATACTTAGTCCAATTTGAATATTGCCTACAAAATCAAACAATTTTCTCTATTTAGAAGAATATCCTTTTATTCTTAAAAAATAGTGAAATAGCAATTAAATAAAAATAGTAGACGTACTTCTCATTCAATTCTTTTCGTCCTAATTATGTCCGCAAAATTACGCAAAAAATCACATTTTACACCTCTAAAATTAGACTTTACGCATACTGTGATGAAAAATGTTCACAATATGAAAGTAGTATTTTATAACCCTTGTAAAATCCTGAATAACTTGTGCACAGTGATCACACAAGAGCCTACAATTTTACATCCTTACAAACACTTTATAATTATTAGTACTTTTTATTATTACTTGTTTTATTAATCTAAGGATTAGTACTTATTTTTTTTCATAAATACTTTTAAACACAGTCCATTTCGGTTTATGATGGTGGTGATGACTATGCTAGAATACTCTATCTTGATAACTCGTGTCTGCCACACTGGAGGTGGGTTTTGATTGACCACCAGGGATTGGCTGATGTGGATGGCGCATGTGTCCTGGCCTTCTGGGTGGTGCTAAATATTCAAACATACTTTGAGTATGTTGCGCCAACATCTTACTAAGATCACAAGGCATTGGATCCGTCCAAAAAAAATCGTGATTCAAAGCAGAATCTGAGTCGTATCTTTTACTTGGGTCAAGAATTAAAAGTTTGTCTAGTAAATCACATGCATACGGATCTTTCACATAAGGCCTCAATCTATCTTTCACCTATAAAATAAGATCAATAAGTAATTTAAATGTTTGGTATTATAAGAATTGGTATTATTAATTTGGAAAAACCAAATATACTTTTCGTTTTTGTCCTTGAAGTAGCTCCATTTTATTAAACAATTCTAATGACTCCACACCTGGCCAAACTTCTGGTGTTATAGAACCACAAAGTTGTGAAATTAGTATAAGTTGTTGTTGCTCTGTGCTTCCTTGCATTATTGGGGATCTGAATTTTAAATTATCATGAATTAATATTTGCTCTTGTAGTTGGAAACAAAGTATAAATTATATTTATTTTAAATTACCTCGTCCACATCTCTGCCATTATACAGCCAGCTCCCCACAAATCTACTGGTGGACCATAGTTTCTGTCTCCTAATAATAATTCTGGTGGTCTGTACCACAATGTTACAACTCTATTCGTATAACGGTTAGGTTGACCATTCTTATTTGCACTAAAAGCTCTGGCTAAACCAAAATCTGCTAATTTTAAAACACCATTTTTTGTTATTAAAACGTTTGCTGCTTTCATATCTCTATGTAAAATCTAAAACATTTATGATACATTAATATTAATTTTATAAAAAAGGTTTGACTTTAAGTAAATAACATTATTTAACTTACTTTATTACTATGTATGTAATATAGACCATTGAGTAATTGTTGCATTACTTTTTTTATTTCTCCTAAGCTGAATTTAACATTCACATTTGACAATAATCCAGCAAGATCATGTTCACAAAAATCAAATACTAAGTAAAATGTAGAACGATACTTATTATTTTGATTAGCTGTAAAATACAAATAATTAGTAACAGTTTCTTACTTAAAATTGAGTTTTTTTTACAGTTCTGATAATCATAACTTACCCTTTGTTCTACAAATTTCAATTAAATTGACAATATTCTCATTTTTTAATAGTTGTAAAATCTTGATTTCTCTTAAAGCAGTTATTGGAAACTAAAAGTACAAATATTTATGCTTTTTTATTAATATATAATTAACTCGTAATATTTAATTTTTTATAATATTTAGTTTAAAACTTACCCCCTCTTTTTCATTTTCCATTAGAACTTTCTTCATGGCAACAAATCTTTTACTGTTTGCTTTATCTCGTGCCTTGAAAACTTCTCTAAATAAAGCAAAAATATAAAAAATATTATTAACATTATAAAACGATATTTTCAAATATTTACGTATCAGATGCGTTTATAAAACTTAAATAAAAGATTAATTACCCGAAAGTACCCTGTCCAATTTTAGCGACTTTCTCATATTTTGAAGATTCGTCACAAAAAGGAAAATGAAATTCTTCAATGTACTTCTCTTTTTCTCTCATATTCATCTTGATGAATAGTATAATCAAAAACTTTAAAAGATAAAAACAATTTCCAAAACAACAATACACTAAATCTTCAAAATGGGACTAAAAACCCCAAACGCGTCTTTAGCAATACTAAACTGGACTCAAACCTCAAACTACTAATCACCGAAAGGAGTCTGGTTCTTGTAGCGATCTTTTAACTTTTGCACCCTGATTGTACGCAGCTAGCGACATCAAGCAAGCGATACTAGACTGATAAACCGCGCCGCGCGGTGCAGGCGATGGCGACAAACTCCATCTGGTGCCAGAATTAAGAAAGAATAAGTATCTCAAGAATCATAACCTATAATCCGTTCCCAATAATCCCAATGGTACATAGTATACAGTTTTTACCAGTTGTGTTCTTGTTGATTTTTTTCCTGTCAAAACTGCAGAATCATAGTTCTGCATAGTCAATCTGTCAGGGATGGCCTGTTTGGTAATCATATTGTGATCAGTCATGGCATGACGCAAGGATATATAAAGAAAATGCTTTGGGCGATATGATATTCAGTCATTCTTTGGCGTTAGTGCAGACGTACAGTCAGTCTTCCTGTTGCACAATAATTCAATTAACCTCTTTAAAAGTTTTTAAAGGTACTTTATGGTTTTTTCTTGTTTAATTATTTCGAAAGTTTTTACGTTAGTGTATGCATTTTACAGTACATTAAAGGCTGATTAAAATGGAATTACCACATCTTGGAGAGCATTGCTCGGAACAAACTTGCAATCGCTTGGATTTTCTACCTCTAAAATGTGATGCTTGCGAAGCAATTTTTTGTACAGATCATATATCTTACGTAGGACATTCTTGTCCAAGTGCTTACAAGAAGGATGTTCAGGTGCCTACCTGTCCTTTGTGTAATGCTCCTGTCCCATCTAAACGTGGAGATCCACCAGATTTAGCTGTAGGATTACATATGGACAACGACTGCAAAAGTGATTTGGGGAAAGAGAGAAGAAAAGTTTTTACCAATAAGTGTTCATCAAAAGGTTGCAAAATTAAGGAAATAGTTCCAGTTAATTGTACAGATTGCGGCAAAAATTTCTGTTTGAAACATAGACATCCCACTGATCATACTTGTATAGGAAGAGAAGAATCTCTAAGACGTAAAAGGTTAAATAATTTAGGTATAAATGCCCAAGGCAATAGTGGGAACAATATGAATTCTTTTCGAAGTCTCCAGGGTACCATGAGTGAAGACGAAGCCCTTGCTAGAGCATTACAAGCATCTATGCAAGATGAAGAGCGACCAAGACAGGCTATGGAACCAGTGCCTTGGACAAGCCGAGACAAATGTAGATTATCTTAATCACGAAAATTTATAAACTTTAAAAATATTTGCTTCTAGGTGAAGTATATTTTGCTTAAATATAAAAAAAATGTTCAAATAATTAATGAGACTTAAAAAAATCATATTAAAAAAGACATTACTACAATTTAAATTTATGGTATTCTAAGAACTTTTAGTCTAAAATAAATTTCTTGATATTTAATTACTAATTTAAATAATTTTTATAGCTATAAAGCATTTAATTTTGGTAAAAATTTATATAATGAAGTGCTTTGTAACGGCAAATTTAAATTCATGTATCTTGTGCAAATTTTCACTGCATGAAAACAAATTTTTACTACTTGCACAAATTACTAAAATATTTATAATATAAATACAATTTTTAAAACGTTTTTATAGCGCAAACAATGCTACAAGTTCAAATAATGTTTATACTGAAATAGTCAAATTTTTAAGCCTAATGATATCAACACAATTCAAACTTCTTTATCAATTATCATGTAATGTGTTCTATAGTATTTTCAAGTAATTAAAAAAATGTATTTTGTAATATTATTTTACATTCTGAGAATGCATTAATATTCAAAATAATTTACTGTTTTGTTATACTTCATTATAAAATAGAATTTTAAGTTTTTCTTTATGTATGCAAGGTGTGGTGTGTTAATATACATTCCAAATAGATCGAATGTGGTTAATGAACTATTATATAATAGTAAAATAAATAAAAAATTATAATTTATAAATTACTAATGAGTTTTTATTATTATCCTTACAAGATTTAAAAAAAAATTATAAGATTTTTAAAAACGTTTTAAACGTTACAAAATATTATATTAAATAGTTTATCACAAAAAAAAAAAAAAAAAAACGATATCAACACGACACGTGGAACACCGTGGCTACATATTTAACGAGAATACTCCGACATAAACGGTAACAGTCACGGTGGGTAAACACATTTATCAAATCGAAAAAAAAAACGAAAGAAATAGTTCATCACAATATATTTATCTGCCAACTTTACCCAATTTTGTATCAGTTTTTGGATTGGCCGTGATATTTTGTACACTTACTATTGCTTCATTAATTTTAGTTTGCAACTCCCTTAAATCTTGAATGTATAACAAGCTTAAAACCTTAGCACCATTATTTAAGACATTATCTCCCATGTTGAATCCAACATTGGTTTCCATAATTGGAAATGGTTTCCCTTTAATTATTACAGAATTAGGATTTTGTATGGCACTTGGGTTTAACCTCTTGCATACGAGTTTACTACAGGCTTCCAGAGTTACTAAATGATCTGGATGTCGAGGAACATTTAATAATTTTGCAATTGAATTGACACCCTGTTTGAATTCATTAGACTGAACTGCAAAAATAATAAATTTTATTTAGATAATGTTGAATATAATAAATCTTAAGTAGTTAGTTTGTTTAATAATATACTTACAGTCTAAACTATCTAAGGGATTTGATGATTTTATACTAGGAGCAGTATCTTTCTTTACTTTACTAGATGAGATTGCTTGAAATTTTTCAACTGTAAATTATAATATAAAATTTAAAGTACTTTAATAGTTATATTATTTTAATTTATTATACATGTTTAAATATTTATACCACTCTAACCTCAAAATCACGACTTTGACATGATTTTTCGGCGCTCGTGGTATAAAATAATGTTCGATACTAGTGTTTAAATTGATTATTTACCTCGTGAGATATTTTTCGCCCAAGCGAAACGAGGGAGAAAAGTCTCACGAGGTAAATAATCAACTTCCACACCAGTTTCAAAAAGTACTATTACTCACTATTATCTTCAAATTCTAATTGTACAGCTAAGCCTATTAGATAATCTATTTGTTCTAAGAAAGTTTTAAAAGGACAGCCAACATCCTCAAGGTATTTTTCAAAAGCATCCTGCCATTGATTAGATTGAATATTTTGTAAAGTTTGACGGTCTTCAATTCTATATTGACGAATTTTCTGATCCTCCAACCAAACTACTAGTTTTTTTAACTGTTCTTGATCTAAAAAAAACGAAGAAAAAATTGTTTATAAAATAATGTTATAAATAATTGCAAAAATCCATCATGCAGGTTAAGTAATTTTTTACAGCAGACAAAATATGATTACCATTTATGTTTACTTTATCCCATTCAACAAAATCAAGAGCTTTTAGTTTCCTTTTAAACATTTTTACTTATGTTTAAAAAACTATACTTTAAAAAAAGAAACGAGTTGACTTTTCTTGCAAAAGATGTTTCATAGATAATGAGATAATGATATATATTATATTGCTGGTAGCAGCAGTTAAATCCTTCGAACATGCACTACCTGAAGGTGTGAAGGCAGCCCTACCTACAGAGATGAGAAATGTAGCCGAATCGGCAGAATATATGTTTCGTGGCGGTGATAGTGGGGAGATTCGGCAACACCGAAGGAGCTGTTTAAAATATGAATAGAGAATGGCGCCAAATAATGAAAGTG
>JAWWEO010000036.1:17988913-18033392 GCA_035582975.1 Ormyrus labotus
GAGACTTTACGTTCGTGGCGCTAGTTGCCAACAGTCATGGACTGTGAGCGTAGCCGGCAAGTCAAATCAACCCTGCTCACAACTATGAATTCGGGCCTTAGGCGGAACGTGGTAGCACTAGTAAATATAGATCAATTTAAAAAGCTCCATCTAGCTCTGTTATTATTTGTGTAGCGGGAAACTGTAAATAATATAACTGCACAAATACTTTCAATAATTCTTTATTGAATTTTGGAAACTACAAAGCCAGAGTTTTGAAAAAGTTTATAAATTGTATACATAGATATTTTGCATTTAGATTTATACAGATAATGCATGTTAATAGTACGTATACAGCAGTGAGAAAGAAGTTGATCAATGGCTTGGTTTATTGGAACTTTTTGGCCAATTTCTCTGTAAATAAAATGTACATTTTTAAAAACTGACTATGTTTAATAAATAAGTATTAAATACTTACGTAATTTAGAGGCCAAAATTGAGTTTGAGTCTGCTGATTGGAATTCAAATTTTGATTATTTCTGTTACCAGAATTAGTGTTTTGCTGCAGAGAATCATTATTGTCTGATATTTTTTTATTTATTAATGAATCTGTTTTTTCACGATCATTTGATCTTATCTCTACGACATTATCTGTAGAAACATCAAGGGTCCCCTCATTTTTCCAAACTTCTACCCATAAATCAGGATTTTGTACTGATGGATAAATTGCATATACAACTGACCATGGAGTAATATTTGAATAATCAAGAGTTGCACCTTCACAAGAGAAAATTGATAGTGATATGCACAAAATCTAAAACATGACATTTAAAAATTTAACATAATTTATCTAATTCAATTTTTTTAAATTTCAACTACATTACATGAATATATTAACCTAGTTTAATTAATATTCCTATTGAAAAAATCTTACAATAGTTATTTTATAGAATCTAAATAAGGTCTTATAAGATTTTTTCAACAGGGATGTAATATATTTTCTAGTAAAACTTACAACTAATGAGAAATTCATTTTGAGCAGTTTCTAAACTGACAGACATGCAAAATAGAAGGAAGATCATTTTATAGTCCTCACCGTAATACTAATTTAAAAAAAAAATAAAATATTAACTTACACCTGAGATTAAGTATCTTAAGTTTCATTAATCTAAATCTATCTCTTAGGCAGTATTCAATAACAAAAAGATTACAATGAAGGAAAAGAAAAATTATACGCCTAAGTTATTTAAAAATAATAATTTATTTGTGTCAAATAAAGACTTACAGGCAAATATGAACATCTTAAATACTTTATATAAACTCTTTACAATCTTTATCTTTCCACAGCTTCCAAGGGCACAACATTACATCCAAGAAGACCTTTTCCAATCCAGGGTCGAGGGATTAGAGTTAATGCAAAAGTATTAGAACCACGTTTTATTTTCACTGCAACATTTTTATATCTACTATTTTCTACAAGAGTTCCAATATCTTTTAAACACTTAAAATTTTTTTGTGAAATTGATCCAAATTCAAGAATTAAATCATCCACTGTTATTCCCTGTATAAAAAATCATTGAATCCATTAAAAAAAATTGGGCTATTATATTAAATAAAATTAATTCTACAATAGGAAGAAAAACAATATAATTCGTTTTAATTTTTAACTCTTCTATCAAAATAAAAACATTATTATAAATTTAATTTTAAAAAAGTACTTGTTTTAATGTTTGATTGAAATAAAAATATCAATAAATTACAATGTACTCACAGCTAATTCTGCTGGTGAACCAGGAGATACTAAATTTACTCTTAAAAATGGCTCCAATAAAAAGACTTCTTGTAAGTTATCAGATGTTGAAGGAGCTTCTTCTGATCCAGCACCTGCAAACTTGTGGATTTTGTGCAAACCTTGCTCAATTTTGAGCATGATTGCCTTATGGTCATTTTGCAAACCTATAATTAAATTAATAAACAAAATTCGCATTATTTTTAAAAATTTAATAACTTATAGTTACTTAAACTTACATATTATCTTGTGTCTAGCATGTCGAACTTGGTAAACATCAATATCTTGTCTAGGATATCCTTGTGAATCAAGTAGATCATCCGTCATGCCTACGCGATTCTAAAATTAATTGGAAAATTGATCCTTTAGAGACCTATTCACGTGCATAAAAAATGACAGATCATTGTCGCGCACACGGACCCGTCGTTTCTGAATTCCAGTACGACGAATTGTCACTTTTTTAGAATTAATTGATACTTACAACATTCAAAATCTCTTTTGCTGCCTGCAACTCAGCTTCAATTTTATCTTTCTCATTCATCAGCTGCAAAACAGCCGCTTTTACTTCTTCAAGTTCTGTGTCGACCACCATTTTTGTTACTGTCTGTTGCAGTCTGTTGTATGGATGATCAGTACTAAACAAAACGATCAGTGCAGCACATATATATCTCAGGGCCCGTACCCTTACGATATTTTAAGTTTTCGTTAACATTTTTTTCATCAATAGCATAATATCTGTTTTTGTTTTTTAAGACAATTATTAAAATTTAGTTTTATTTTTTATTTGATCAATGTATACAAAATATGAAAATTAAACATATATTATATATTATATATATGTATAAACGGCGTACACGCGATAATTTTACGCGAAAGTACGAGAAAGCCCCTATCCGCAATTCACCCCTCTTCGCGTGCAAAAGAAAAATTTTCGCGTAAAAAAAGCTCGCAAGTTTTTTACACTTGTGCGCAAACAATTGTACGCGTGTTTAAATTACCCGAAGAATTATTATAACTCGACAACACTTTTTCTTAATAATTTCAAAATTTTAAAAAAGCCTTAATTCAAATGTGGAAAATACTATCGTTACTTTTGGTCGATTTCTATATCTGCAAAATTTTTTGAAAAGTAGACTTTAATATGAAAAATGATGGCGATAATCCAAAAGAAATCCTGATAAAATCCATCATCTGATTCCAACTTAGAATCCACATCGATTCGACCTGAATATTTTGCCAATCGATTCGACCTGAATATTTTGCCAATCGATTTTATATTATTTATTATATATAAATACCGATTTAATGCAAAAAGGAATAAAGCCAAAATAAAAATATATGTCCGATTTTTTAAATTTAATAATTTATTTTAAATAAATTTAAAGTTATGACATTTGATATTTTAAAAATAATGCTTTTAAATATCTTGCTTCATAAGTAACGGTCTCTTTTGCTTTCGGCATCGGTGGCATTTCTTGCAACTCAAATAATGGCTCCAGCACAGTTGGTATATCTCTTCCATACACTAAAAAAATTTGTATTAGCGAATAGTAGCTTAAAATAATAATACACCGATAATTTACCTTCACAATGTTCAAAAAATTGAATACAATCTTGGAGAGTATTATCTTTTAACACGACGAGCTGCTTTGCTAATTGTTCAAAAAGTGATAAGAAACATCTTTTTGCGTAATACCACGTATCGGTACCAAGTTTTTTATTATAAGGTTCTAAGCTTTTCATTACTCTTGAAATTCCGAACTCATAATTGCCCTTTGCGCAGTAAAGAGTTCCTATTACTAAATTAACGATGCATAAGTGGAATAATTTTTTATCCTGTTCTTCGAAAGAAACCGTTTCTTCTTCCTTTTCAATCTTTTTCATCAGTTGTTCAGCTTCACTGTTTTGATTAGTCATAATGTAACTTACGCACAAATTCGCTAATACTATGGCACTGACGTCTAAAATCTAAAAAATCAAAATGAATAATTAAATTTTAGTTTTATAAAAAAAGTAACTGGTATATTAACAAAAAGGTAATACATTATCAGATTTCTTTTTGACGATTGGTTCATAAAAACCAACTGCATCTTTAAATTTGTTCTCTTGCATAAATACCGTGTGTGCAACATTTAATTTCCAAATCTCATGTTCATTACAAAATTCAACGCTCTTTTTAAAAATCTTTTCAACTTGAGTGTAATTTCCCAAATCCCAAAATATTTTTGCTTGCGCCATTAACACTGGCACATAACACTCTAATGCATCTTCATAGTCGTTCACGGCTTTTTTAACAGCATTTTCATCGTGATTTAATCTAGCTTCTTGTACTTGTTTTGTTGCTTTCCTTAAAACCTCTGTGTGCTTATTAGCGAGATCATCAAATTTGGCATAAGCTTCTTCTGGAGAAGTTTGTTGTGTAATCAATGCATCCAAAAAGTCGTAAAGGTACTAATAAAAAATTAATTCCATTTAATTTTAAAATTATTATAAATCCATATGAACATATGTTTTTATAATATATAAACGTTTTTAAATTTCATCTTTTATTCGAATTTGACGCCCCTTAAAAAAGTACCGATCTCTTACGCCCCTGAATTTGCACCATATTGTACAAATTTGTGTACAGTGCGATGATCAAAACATAACCTTTCTTATACAAGTAAATATGGTTGAAGAAATAAAGACGAAAATTTGTAAGGATGTAAAGAAAAATAATAAAGATATATTTAACGTTAATAACATAAATTAAATCCATTCATTGGAAAAGCATTATCATAATAATCCTCTTTTTTTAAAAATAATTTTTTATTCATACTTTAAAATTTTATTTTTTAACCTTTCAGATATTCGTATGAATTTTTATAACCGTTTCATGTAAAAAAAGCTAAAATCATGGCTTGTAAAGTCGATCAAATATTTATGGGTGAAGTAGCTTCGGTACAAAATTATGGAGCTTTTGTTAGAATACCAGGATGTAAACAGCAAGGCTTAGTTCATCGTTCTCAGGTACTATTTTGTCACGATTAAGAAATTTGAAATATACATGATGTTTTAAATTGTAGAAGTTAAGAAATTTAAAATATATATGATTTTTTAAATTGTAGATTAGTTCAGTACATGTAGATGATGTGTCTGAAATTTTACAAAGAGGAGAGCGAGTGTGGTGTAAAATTATATCAATTGCTGATGATGGAAAAATAGCATTATCAATGAAGTATGTGAATCAAGGAGATGGTAGAGACTTAGATCCTAATCGTGTGCAATTAGAAGTAGAGGAGCAAAAAAGGAAAAAAATGGGTACTGGAGAAAAAAGAAAAGTTATTGTATTAGATGCTGTTTATAAAACTACATGTTCAAAATGTAAAACACCAGGTCATCTGGCTAAAGATTGTTTTTCAACTCCTGATAGTAAAAAATATGAACTTTTGCCTGAAATTGAAGATGAAAAACCTTGTGTTGTGCCTCAAGAACTGTCTAAAGAACGCTCACTCAAAGAAGAAAATGAACCAAAAGAAAAAAAACGTAAATCAAAAAAATCCAAGAAAAGAAAGAAAAGTAAATCATCAAAACATAAAGACTCAGATGATGAAGATAGTGATTCTTCTGATGAAAAAAATAAAAAGAAAAAGAAAAAGTTAAAAGAATCAAAACGTAAAAAAAGAAAGCATCATGATAGTTCAAGTGACAGTGATTCATCAGATAGTAGTGTTTCAAGTTATGAAAATAAAAAACACTCAAAAAAGTGCAAGTATTCCAGAGTTAAACATTCTCATTAACTAAGTATGTACATGATAAGTTAACTTATTTTTAAAAAATTATGTAATGTAAAATATTAGCAAAATAATTGTTACATTAAAAATACATATTTTTTACTCACTGGACTTAAATATTTGTATGTTAAATGAACATTTTCAGCAAGTAAATCAGCTGCTAAATCATAATACTGGTATTTACAATACATCAATAAAATATTAGCAAAGGTTTCTGGTGGAAAAGGATTTTGTTGCAATAAAAATTGCATTTTTTCAAATCCTTCATTTGGTTTTAAATCCATGTTGATTAATGCTTGATTATGTAAAGTCACAGCATCTAACTCTTCTTCTGAACGTGGAGGCATGTCTGTCAATGCTTCTCTTGCTGCTTCAACTGTTAAAAGAAATAATTATTTTTTTTATCATTAGAATAATTAATTATTAGAATATAAAATTCTTACAATTTTTTAATTGATATTCTATTGCTGCTTTTAAATTAAAAGCCTCTGTTAAAGCTGTTTCGTGTAAAGTCAATGTGTTTCCAACACTTCTTACTTCTATACCTTCTGTAGTCATTCCAACACTAAGTTCAGGATGTTCTCTTATTCCTTGCTCAATTATATCAGCTATAATTTAATTCTATATTAAAAATTATTCCTCTTAATTTAAAAATTTAGTTTGTTTAATTGTATTACCTATGTGTTTTAATGATGCTGCATATTCTTTTAATCTGTAATAACATAAAGCTACATTATAAGATAAATGTGGACGAAAACCTGCTATCTGCAATGCATTAGAAAACTTTTTTAAGGCTTGTTCATATTCTCCTTCCTAAAAAGAAATTATTTTTAGCATCTAAAAATGTTTGGTTATTATATTTATTATTTATTATTTACCTGATACAACAAACATCCAAAATTAATTTCTGTATCAATGTCATCTGGAGGACACTGGTCAACATAGCTTTTAGCAGCTACAGTATCTTCTTGACCATACTTTATTGCTGCTTGCAGTTTTTTTACTTTTGCTTCTAAACTACTGATATTTGCAATACTGGCACATACCGACCAAGCTTCTTGATACATGCATGCTTGATGTAAAGCTTGAGCATGATGCAACTTATATATGGCTTCATCAGGACATATTTGAACCAATTTTTCATAACAATTAGCAGCAGCAATGAAGTCTTGAGTATAAAAGTAACAATAGGCCAAAAGTGATAGGCATGGTCTTGACTAATAAAAAATAAAAGAAGTTTATTTAAAAAGTATCAACTATTGTTACACAGTAGAAAATACATTTACCAACCCTAGAATAAGAATCTAAAAGTACTAGAAGTATTTGAATAGTTTCAGAATAATGTTGCTCCTTGATCTAAAAACAATTATACTTATATTTTCTAACTAAATATAGTTTAAGAAAAAGATTATTTATTTTTACCATTGTATAAATGATCTTGGTATATTCTCCATCTTTGATTTGCATGTTTTGTATAAAGGTACTCATTGTTATTTATTTAAATGTCATTAATAATAAGAAAGCATTGTTTCCGCGTAATGCACGATATCACATAAACCACATGCTATGTTTTGACAGAGCTAGCAAACGTTACTATGGTGACCGTTTGCGATACAGATTAAAGACACAAGTTAGTTTTTATAAATTTTTCATAATTTAATGTTAATAAAACAAGAATTAGAGAAAAACAAATTCCATAATTACATTGTTAAAAACTTTTTTTATTGAATAAAGTTTATTTACAATAAGCTTGAATAAATAAAACATTACAGAACAGCAACATTAATAATAATAATAATAATAATAATAATAATAATAATAATAATAATAATATAATAATTGCAATAAGCGTATTTTTTTAATATAAAATTAGTTGTATAATTTAAAGTTTTACAAAATAATGTCTACATTTTTATATCATTGCGTTGCACTTTCATAAATCTTTTATACATTTGTAGACGCGATTGTAAAACGCTAAGGTAAAAAAATATTTTCTTATTTCTACAATCATGTACAATTTTTTAAATATACTTATAAAATTACAGAAAAAAAATATTAATTTTATATCACAATACAAATAACTCTTGTTCCTTAAGTCGCACTTTCCTTTGCATTATAATTTACATTAAAAAATCTCATTAAAATATTAACAAATGAAAGTCTTTTTTCAACTATACATTACATAATGAACTATTTATTAATTAATATATCAATAAAGCTGACTGCTTAATTTCTTTTTTGGTGATTGTTGGCAAACTGCAGATAAAATTCTTAAATCTTTCATATCTAAATAATTCAATATTTCCCTATTAACTACATAAGGCAATTCAACTGGCACTTTCAGTTCAGTATTATTCTTAAAAAGGAATTTCAAAGCTATTGCACCCACATCAAGCAGTTGCTTTTTCACTTTTCCTCTTTCATAATTTTTGTACATCATTAAAGAATATATTGGAAAGGCATGTGAATAGTCACTGGACTCAAAGGCACTTACTAAATTTTTGTTTCTTGCATATGAAACCATTACCTTTGTACTTTTTGTCAATATATCATAATAACATATATGATCATAAATCTTTTTACTTTTCATGTTTGCTAATTCGTTTTGACACTGTTCATAAAACAATTTTAAACGATGTTTCTGTTTTATCAGACTTAAATTTTGTTCACTTACATATATATTTTCAGTAACTAGTTTAGCTACGTACGTGATAAGACAATCAGTTATTCCATGCATCATTTCAGAACCAGGAATATCTTCATACCTTGAACTATCAGTTGCTATGAGAAGTGGAGTCTCATCATCACTATCTTCTGCATTAATATTAGCATTCCAATTTAAAAGAAGTTCCACCATATCCTTATTCATGTCATATACAGCAAGTCTTAGTAGGGTTTGATAAACTTTTATAGATATATTAACATCAGCTCCATGATATAAAAGATATTCCGCTATTTGACAGTGCCGCTTCTTAACAGCATAATACAGTGGTGTAAAATTTTCATTTTTAGTCTTCACATCTACATCCATACCTAATTTTAAAAATAACTCCACTAATTCCTTAGATCCTTTCTTAGCAGCAAAATGAAGTACTGTTCGTCCATCTAAGGTTGTGTCATTGATATTGGCTCCTTTACTTAACAAAATTTTTGCTATATTGGTTGATCGATTTTCTGCTGCAAAATGCAAACAACTTTTTCCATCTTTGCGTTTTGCATGCACATTTGCATTATGTTCTAATAAAAATTCAACCATTTTCTCATCCTCTATTCTAATAGCAAGGTGAAATGGAATCTGACCTTGCTTATCAGCATCATTTATATCTGCTCCAGCTAATAAAAGTATTTTAGCTATTTCTGGACAATGACTGATAGAAGCTATGTGCAAAGGAGTTCTATAATGGTCTTCTTTAGCATTAACATTCGCATTATATTCTAATAAAATTTTAATCATTTTCTCATCTTTGTTTTTAACAGCTATATGCAATGCAGTCCATCTATATTCTTCAAAATCATAAATAATATCGTTCACATCAGCACCTTTCAATAATAAGATTTTTACTATGTCAATACAGCGTCCACGAACTGCTAAGTGCAAAGGAGTTCGGCCACTACAATTTTTTATGTTAACGTCAGCATTGTGCTCCAATAAAAGTTTGATCATTTTTTTATCTTCGTTCTCAACTGCAATATGTAAAGCTGTTTTTCTGTACATATCGTAATCATTAACATTGGCTCCATTACTTAACAGTAGCTTTACAATTTTTCCACATTGATGTTTGTTTTTCACAGCAAAAAGTAAAGGAGTTTCCTCACACAAACCACCTTTGGCATTAACTGGAGCTCCATGTTTTAAAAGTAGTTTAATTATTGTTAATATATCATTTTTTAACAATACTTCTGGTTTACTTTTTTTGCAACTTATATGCAAAGGAGTTTCTAAGCGATCATTGCTAACAGTAACAGAAGCCCCTTTTTTCAAAAGCATTTTAACAATTTCGGCCTTACCTATATATACAGCTAAATGAAGTACTGTTTTCTGTGAAAATTTTTGATTCTCTGGGTTGACTTGACAATTTTGTGACAAAAGCCATTTAGCAATATTTGTGTGGTTATAGGCTAATGCCCAATAAAGTAACATGTATCCTCCTTGCCATGTTTTTGAATATGAAAATCCAACTGATGAGATGATTTTCTTCACTTTGTCTAGCTTTCCTTTACGTATAAATTCACATATTTCAAAATCACCATCGTACTCCATGACTATTTTATTCGTTAATGAAGGTTGTATGTCATTTTCATTTCTGAATCTAATAAAATTATTCATTTAATATAAAATCATTTAAAAGAATATTAAGTTTTCCTGAAAATATAACTTGTTTTAAAATTATGTTTTATAACAATAAGAAAAAATAATTAATTACCTTTCTAAAAAACTATATTCCTTTTAACAAGTACAAATATTTTATGTACACCACATGTACAATTGGAATAAAACCTACAAGAAAAATAAAATGTTAGTTTTAAAATCAAGATATTAGAAGGTGTCTAAATTTACGTATTTCTACGAAAATTGGACTTAAATATTCCAAGTTGATTCTTAAAATATAAACAAAAGTTTTCTCAAATAAATAAGTACGTAAGTCATTTCTGATAGAAAAACGCGGTTAGAAAGTCAACATATCCTCTTATTCCTATTTTGGAGCATTTGTAAAAAAGTGAAAATCTAACCTCATCTAATATCAAAAACAGTTTAAAATTCTGTCCACACGTGGCTATACTTAATCGCAGAAAGGCGCTTCTGGTACGGCGAAAAACATCAGAAAAGGCACCTTGATTTTCATCCTCTTTCTTCAGTTGCAAGCTTGGTCTTGACTTTTTTGCGGAAAAAGCTCGGACGAGAGGATTACGGCGCAAGATCTCGTGTTTTTTTCTCTCCTCCTCCTCCTCCTCCTCCTACCCGTAGAGGCGCCGTCCGTAAAGTCTGCCAGTATTTAAAGGGTGACGTGAGAGTCTGCCAATGCACGATTACCGCAGAGACGCAGTCGGCGGTTCGCGCAACATTGCCAGACGCGATTATTTTGTCTGCCCGATGACGGGAGAATTGTATCTTCTCCATTTCCAGTATATCAACGTGCGGTGTTTGTCTGTGTGTATACGTATAGGTATACATTTTTATGCATGTGCACTCGAGTCAACATTTTTCTGTCAGCTTAATTAATTAACGATACTATGTATAAGTATAGAGCTGCTGCGAATTTCTCGAAGTCGGTTATCTTCAACCTTATCTTTACGTTCGTTGATAATTTTTTTGTCTAACTAATATTGTTGGCTACAACGTCGGAGAAGATACTTTCATAACTTGATTTTAATTTATTTTTAAGGTGGCTCCGGCGTTGCGGGCCGTATCATGAAGGAGCCCTGTGAGGGGCACTGAATAATATGTTAAAAAAATTATGTGGATAGGTTAATAATGCGTAATTGCGTTCATTGTCAAGTATTTTTAATTTAAAAAACCCGACAATGACTGAGACATTAAAAAAAAAAATTATTCAAAATATTAGTCTACCTAAATAGAGCCGTCAGTGAGTGCAAAAATTTGACAACATAGAATTTTTTTGGTTAAACTTGATTGTCCACGCATGCGGAGACGTAATCCTCGGTCGTGACTTTTCGGCAAACTTTTTTTTCCATATTATGAATTAAGTTTTCTTTTATATTTCATTGGTAACTATTATTATTTTTTTTTTAATTCGAATCTACAAGTAACGAACTATAACTTTGTACGTTTTTCTTACGAATGTTATCGGTTTTCGAGATGGTATAAGCATTATAAATACTTCAATTATGGTTCACCCATTAGAGCTAATGTAAAAGTTAATATTTTTGAAAAGTAAAATCTCTTCGGTTTGTCTGGCAATCTGACCTGTTTGATATCAAAAAAATTCTTTAATTTCGAACTTTTTCAACGTATTTTTTATTTTTTTTTCTTATCGACTTGCTAATTCGCCGGAGCCACTTTAAATCGTTTTGATTGAAAAATGAGATACAAACAGTTATTATATAATATAATAACATTTAATTATGCTTTATTGAACACCCTTAAACCTTTTAATTATAATATAATGTTGTGCATGCATGCCAGAGATGCATTTTCATGCTTTTCATCTTTGATGATGCATCTTAGCTCTCTCTAATCTTCAAGGTCCAGTGCAAACCAAATACTAAAAACAATCTTAATCCATCTAATACGCGTTTGCATACTATTTCTCTTTATTTTAAAGTAACTTATTTTTAGATATTAATATCACTTTTAAAATTTTCATTTTAACTTATGAAGAGGTAATGAGAGGTGTACATCATTAAAAATATATTATTTATTTGTCTTCTAATTCATTCTTTACTATAATAAAATTTCATCTTATCTACTTGAAAGCCAGGTGTGGAGTATTTAAACACATTTAATTTAAAAAACGTATTACTTTATTATTTCGAAATAAAAATCATTATTAAAATTAAAAAATGATATGCACAAGTCCACTTACTAGTACATGAAAGTTCTTAGCAAACCTTGTCATTATTTACTTAAAATATATATTTATTTTCTTAATTCTAATTGCAAGTAAAAAAGTACCTGGTATTTTAAAAATACATTAATCTTTAGTATCTTCAGAAAATATTCTCTATTTTAAATGAAAAAAATTTAAACAATTAAAACTAGTAACTGCTTCAAATTAAAGGAGAAAAAAATAATACGTATTTCTAATCATCAACAATGTTCTTCATAAAAATAAAAGTATATATTTTATCAATATTTTGTACATTAGTTAATTCTCTTTCACATTAGCGTTGTGTATCGAGTGTCTGATAGACTGTAAAGAATCAAAACCGGGCGAGATTTGTCATTGCGAGCTTCCCACATTTCTTCACAAATCTGCTTTATATATTTTTTATGGCGCGGGAATCTGCAAAAAAGAGTTTGTTGAAAACTATACGATTAAAACTGCTAATGAAGCCTCATAAATATCATGTAAAAAAATACCCACTTTTCTATAACTATTTGAACGCTTTTTTGAAAGTCTTGTTCATCTTCATCAATCTCCAGAAAATTAGTGATCGTCCGAACAACAGTCATATCCAGAAAGACCGCAAATACTTCAATAGGAACCTTATGTGATATTCTCTGTATAAAAGACGACATTTGTGCGAGCATAGAATTTTTATAACTTCTTCTGGTGCTTCCAGACATTTTATCTTTGTCAGACAGTACGAAATTGATGTTAACACTTATGGGAGCATTCGATGAAATATTTACTTCAACGTTAGTATTTATTTTACTCTCGGATCTACTTAAAGTTACTGTGTTTTCAATTTGTCGTTGAAAATACTCGACTACGTCCTACAACATTTATATGATAATTGTTAATTATTAAATGAAAAATTTACATATAAAGCGATTAAAACAAACATATTTAAAATTAATTTTCAAGATTATTTTTTATGTTTACCTGAATAGTGATTTTGCGTTCTTGAAATCTATCTTTTTCCCACGAGTTAATCCTTAAATGACCCTTTTCACCACTTTTAAGGATTACCGCATGATTTATAACATTTTCTCGACAGTACTCCAGTATTTCTTCACTTGTATTAAAATCTAAACATGTGACTTTGAATCCCATTTGCCAAAGCTCCCGGAGAACGTCTATAAGCTCTTTTTCACGGCGAGGAGTTCCGTCTGCACATGAAATGGCAATATCAATGGCAAATTTGTTCGCACGACATATGTCCTGCGATAATTCACCTACGGCACTCACAAGTTTATCGAGCGATATACTGATGCCAACACCATACCGTTTAGGTTCTTTATTCGCTACTCCAGTTCGCTCCAATACTTGTCTAAATGTCCATAACATCTTGTCGTATCTACAATATTAACATTGGATAAAATATTTTATTAAGCCAAAATTTAAATTAAAAATAGAATTGTTTTGCAAAAAGTTTTATACCTGCCGCCTGCTGCAATAACGTCTTGACCACCGCGTCTGCGTTTTGGTTTTATTGTGCAAGTGATTTGATATATTATGCCACTGTATTGTTGAATATTATGTACTAATAATGGAACAACTATTATTGGCCACTAAAAAGAAAAACATTGTATTAGCAAAATTTGCTATTAACTATTAAAATATTTAAAAAATTACCTTGACACCTAATGCTTCTACATGGGCTACTACAGTTTCTATTTCACTAAGACCTTGTTTTGCCCAAGCTGCGGCATCACCTTTTCGTTTTGTAATTGTTTTTAATATGCTGGTGATTTTTGCAGCAGAGCTTTCAGTTTCAAAGAGATTATAAAGTGTTTCCATTGCTTGATCAGTAAGGCACAAACTAATAAGATGGGTTTGCACTTGGAATTTCGAAAAATTACCATCTCGTGCATTACACAGTATTGAAAAAATATCTTGATACTTTTCATTTTCGATACCGCAATACATGAGAACTGCTTGTAACAATGATGTGTGATTTATACGTACAACAAAATTTCGATCTTGCAAGTGAGGTATTTCATTACAGATTTCTTGAACAATGTATATAAGCTCAGCTTCAGCCATAAGATTATTTGGCGATGTACTTATTATATCGAAAGCACATTCATATAATTCCCGGGGATGAAAACCATGCACCTAAACTCAATATATTTGATTATAAATGCATTATTAACAGAATTTTTAATATACTAAATATACATACTTTTTTTTCTCTATAAACTCGTTCCACTGCGTATCGTCGTATATTAGAAATGTTATTCCAAGCAACATATCTGGCAAAGGGTGCACGTAAATCATGCGGTACAGAAACAATACTGCCGTCATGAGTCATTAATCGAACGCAACTATCAGTCGTATTATACAAAGGACCTGATTTAGGCATCAGTAATGGGGTCGTAATTGGTATCCCTCCATGTCTCTGAAATACCTCTATAACTTTTGATTTGATGCTTTCTTGAAACAGTCGAAGTTGAGGTAATAAACTCGCAGTACCGCGTGCTGGTAAATTAGAATCTGGTAACGTTGTACTGCGAAGTGGTATATTCATATCATAAGTTATATCCTCAGCAGGTGTAACTTCTTGTGAAAAGCAACAAGCAACAAGATATTTATATGCTTTACTTTGAACATTAGAGAGCGTGTGGCGAACCATTTCCTGAAGTTCTGCTTCTTCTAACTGAGGAGGAGGTAGGTATTCAGAAGCTAAAAGTTCCTGTGACGTAGGTCGTTGACTTGGATCGTGGGATAACAGCCAGCTGTTAGCAATAAAAATATATTATAAACAAAATATTATGACTTTATTAAAAGTATTTTAATTGAAATTATAAAAATAATTACCGCAGTAGATGAACTTTGTTATTCATATCATTTTCAATAAATTCAGAAGGTATGATGATATCTTTAGATCTAAGACTTGCAAGTATTTTAACTCTTTCCATGCCAGTTTTGATAGGTTTAAAACACATTTCGAAAAAAATAATTCCCAAACTGTAAATATCTACTTTTTGATTATATATAGCTTTAGAAGCTTGTTCTGATAATTCAGGTGCAACATATAGAGCTGTTCCAACTTGTCCAGTCATTGAACCTACTTCATCTAGATCATAACTTATACCTAAAATTAATGAACATTATAGATTTAATTTTTAATCTTTTAATATTAAAAAAATCTAATATAAAAAATAATGATACCTTTATCTGTTACTTGAGATTCTTTTTCAATGTCTGAAGGCTGACCTAAACTTGATAATATGTTAGTAGTGGCCAGACCAAAATCTCCTATTTTTACATGATCATTGCTATCCAAGAAAATATTTACAGGTTTCAAATCCCTATGAATCATTCCTTGCTGATGTATATGTGCTAAACCTTCAATTATTTCTCGAAACAATCGCCAAATTCTTTCTTCATCTTCGTAAAGTCCATTGTCAATTGCAGTTCTTAATGTACTCTTCTCACAAAATTCCATCTGTATATACATAAATTGAATCTCTTTCACTGACTTTTCATCATTTTCAGTCTCATTTTTATTTTTATCTACAACTGACTCTTGAGAATTTTGGGCAGAATCTGTTTGTGATGTTCCATCTTTTACAAATTCTATACTATCAGATGAGTCGATTTGCGTTCTCATACTGATATGATATAAATTATTAAATTATTTTAAATCAATTTTCAATTTTTTTTGAAATTTTAAACATTTATCATTGTAGATTTTAAAAATTTAATAAATTTAATCATTTTTTTTTAAATTAATAATTTCATGAAGTATATTTAATTAAGAAATTTACAGCATTTTTATCCAAAATTAGAATAAAGGAAAAAACTATTTTGCTATTAAACTTACATAAAACCCGCCCATTCGTCACTGTCCTCGTCACTAGAATGTTCACTATTATCCTCTGCACAGTCAGCTGAAATTGCAGCACTTGAAATACTCCATTCCGGTACAGGTGGGGCTAATTTTTCTATATTTTGCATTCCTAATTGCTAAAAATTAATAAAAATTTAGATATGAAAACGTAAGTGTTAGAAAAACATTTAATAAAAAACTTACGTCATCAATGCTCGGCGTTTTATCATCAATCGGTGATGGAACTTTGATGGAAGGCGTTGTAGACGGTGTAAATCTATCATAACTACTATTATCATCCAAAGTTGCACTTTCAATCCAAGAATTGTAATAACGTACAACATTCTCGTGGTTTAATCTAGATAATAATTTGACCTCGCGCGTTATTTTTCTGTTTAACTGTTTAATTTTCGGATTCAATTTAATTCGCTTGATAGCATATATATTGCCGTCTAATTTATTTTTGACTTTTAAAACATCTCCAAATGCCCCCTTTCCTAACCATTTAAGTACTTCGAATTCATTTTGAATACGGGATTGACCTCCTAAAGCTGGAAGATAGAACTGCACATCCTCATCGGGCTCTTGTTCCGGTTCAACTCTATTTTGTTCTTTGTTGCCATCATGTCTTGGAGGACATATTCGACGCTCAATAGGTGTTTTTATAAAGCAATGTTGCAGTAATTGTTCGGCTGACCAACGACTTCGTTCATTATTGACAAGGCACTTCGATATAAAATCTCTTAAATCTGGCTAAAATATATAAACATCTAAATAAATAATATAAAAATAAGATGAAAATAATAAACTGAGTAAAAAAACGTAATAAATGATTTAATTTGATTGTATAAATCGAAAAAACTGATTTCTAATAAATACTTAAATATTTGTAATCCTTACAGTTTAAGCAACTCTTTGTATACTTAAAAAGTATGATCCAATTTTTTAAGATTTTTAAAATATTTACCGGAGATAACGTATTTACATCCAACTCTTTTTCTGAAACGATTGAACCTTTTAATAAAGATAATAATAAAATTCCAAATCTATAAATATCTGCTTTTTTCCCTCCTCTGCCTTGAACAGTAGGAAAGTCAGGCTCTAGTTTAGCGAAACAATTTGATTGATAAATATCTGATAATCGCTTCTCTAGTGAATAATCAGCAAGCTTAATCAAACCCGCACGGTCGATGTGAACGCTTGAGTCACGTAAATCTTTATGGACCACATTATTTTCATGGAGGTAATGAAGGGCTGACAAAATTCCTTCTGCTAAATGTCTAAGCATATCTTTATCAACTGGAATGTTTTCTGAAAGATAAAATGAGCAAGTGGTTCCAACCTACAATTAAGTTTTTCTGTTAAATATATGTGTTAAAATTTTTAATATTTAAATGATTCAAGTTATAAATCTAAAGAAAAATTACCACAAACTCCTGTAAAGTGTAAATTACTACTTTTTCATTGTCTTGCAGATATTTCATATTTAAATATTGCACAAGATTTGGATGATGTAATCTATGTAGGTGATTGAGTTCTTGTTCAATACTAGCTATTTGTTTCATTGAATGCTGCAAATTTGAAGTTTCTCCATTTTCATGTTCTGTATTTATTCTACATTTTAGGGTCCATTCAGTTATAGCCAACAACTCTCCAGTAATCATATCCACTCCAGCATACACAATAGATCCTTTTGTACTGTGTCCTAAACATTTTCCTCTATACACTTTCCTTTCCCCTTTATGATTATCAAAAAGTAGAAGTTTAGTCCCTCTATGCTCACATAATGATCCTTCAGAGCTTTCTGATGTACTCATGCATCTTCTTCTAGAATAAGTTCTAACTCTTTCATGAGGAGAAGATGGTATTGATTGTGAAAGAACATGATCAGATTCAAATGATAAACGAATAGATTCCCTACAATTACGTTTTTCTGACTTCAATACTTCTTGTCTTTTCATAATCTCATCTTGCAAGACTTGTCGTTCTTTAATTTCCTTTAATTCTTTTTCTTGTAATTCAGATTGTATTCTTTCCTGTTGTTTTGATACCATTTCTTCATAAAAACTGCTATATCCAGGTTTATTATGCTCATGCAAAAACTTTTGTACATGTTGACAAAGTTCAAATATCATAACTTCTCCTTTTAATTGATTTGCCAACTTTTCTAACTCAGAAAGGTGAACTGTTAATTGTTGATCAGATAAACCTTTACTATTTTTCAATTTTATTCTAGGTACACTAAAAAAAGATTTTATAAATTATTACTCCAGTCAAGAAAGTAATTCAATTTGTAAATCATTTCTAAATATCATTTATATTGCTTAAAAGCTTACTCTTTAGGATATTGTTCTCCACAGATTACATGTAGATCAACTTGTGCATGAACCTGTAATGGTCCAGACATACCTCTTTGTGGAGTGAGAGTGATAATCATTTCTAATGGTTGCCATTTTTTTTTCTGTTTACTTCTCCGAAGGTCTTTTAATTCATCTCCAAAAATTGACTAAAACCATAAAAATGATGATATAAAAAATAAATAAAAATATACTAGTTTGATGCAAATATAAACAAAGTCAATTGAATCTTACTTTTAAAACTTCAAGCTCGCTATTCTGACGATCTTGACACGATTCATCTTGGGACATTTTGCAAAGTTCTTCAACCACTCATCTTATATGAGCTTTGTGAAATTTTGTAGAGGACTTTTACTTATATTTAAACGTATTTACAAAACTAAAATTAACTGCCACGCTAGCTTAACCTCAAACGTATCATTCGGACGTGATTGGCGGATTACATCAATGATAACGTTATCCAGAAAAGTGGCAATAGACAAGTTAATGCCTACAGAACTCGCTATTCACTACATGATGAGAGTCAATTGTGAAAACTGTTTATTTACAATAAAATTCTACGAGTGAAAAAGCAATCGTAGTTCCATGTTTTTTTAGAACCCTCCTCCAGTTGAATACCAACCTACACAATGGAAGGTTAGTTCACTTTATAATTCATGAACGTTGATGATGTGATGACGTCAAAATAATAATAAAAAAGCCGATTAGCTTCCGGCAATGCGAGTCGTTTGAATTTTCGGCTATAAAAATGTTATTATTTATAATACATTTAAATATAAATAATTCTAAAAATTTGAAATTAACAAATCGTTTCAATGTGAAAAATGATACCTATATACGAATTTATAAAAAGCAAATCGAATGCGAATTGAATTTTCATCATATCAAGTTGTTACCATTTTTTATGAGCAATTATTGATTAAAATAAAAATTTAAACGCTATAGTATCTCTGTTGAAAGAACTTCATAAAAATAATTTTATAAAATTTAATATGTATATTTGCGCCATAATCTTGATAATCTATATTTAATAAGATTTTTTTAACAGTCTCATAAATGAAACGGCCGGTTTGAGAGTTTTGTTAATTTTTTACTTGTTATTTATTCTATATAACAAAAGTTACATATATATTCACACAAATAAAAGGAATTCAATATTGATTGTCGCAAAAAAAAAAAAAATAAAAAAAAAATAAACGTAATGTTTGATCGAAAAAGATGTATAACAAGCAGCACTACTCAGCAGGTGTTTATGAGTGGTTTTGTAAAAAAATTTTATGAAAAAATCCGGAAAGTAGAATATCGTGTTATTTGATAATCAATTTATTTATCTATTTAATTATATAGACGAATAACAAATAACATTTATAAGTAATATAATATTATAAAATAATTAGTTTGATTCATATTGAAAAAATATTTTTGTAAAATTTAGGAATAAATAAGAAGAATAAAACTATACTATAATATAAAAAAAATTAAAGTTTTCTTTATTTATTTAATCTTTTTATATTTTTTTTTTTTTTTTTTTTTTTTTTTTTATAAATAATTTTGTATCAACAGAGAAAAAAAATCTGCTAATTCGATGTGCGAGTTTGCATACAATATTGAATGTTATACTCTGCAGTATAAAACCAATAGATTTTTTCAATGTTAAATTGATGGACGCTTTTCTTGATAGGTAAGCCTCTTCATAAGATGCATGCCTCGATGCATGCAGTTGCGCACAAGAATCCTATGAAAGCTTCTCGATGATTCGTTGAACGGTGCACCGGCGTCCACGCGCTAGCTGTCATTTTCACGCGTTTTCTAACGTTGAAAACGCAAAACGGAAAAATAATATGATCAAAATAATTTGCAAATACTAGATTTATCGGTACCGTAGGTCAGGAGAACATGATAAAAAAGTAGTAAAAATATAATAGCTGACGTAGTGCAAAATAAACGTGTGTCATGCGCGTGCAAAGGTGCGCTTTAAACTAGTAGCTGTTTCGGCTTCCTAATAGGTTCAAATTAATCGAGACTTTAAGAGTAAAAATGAGGGAGGGAGGAAAACTGACGCTATGACGTAACTTCCAAAAAAACCGGAAAGTGAGAAAACTATCAACTTCCGCCTTACAATCTACATAATTAAAAATAAGCGGAAGCCCTGCGCCGATTCCATTTGTATATTCGGGAAAATCGCTCGGCTCCGCCATAAGCCTAGTAGTTGCAAAAACAAAAACACACGTATTACGTAAATGCGAAAGAGAGACAGAGAGAGAGAGAAAGAGAGAGCGGAAAATAGCAGACGCGCCAGAGTCGCCAGAGAAAGAGACTCGTGTCATGACGAAAGGGAGAAAAATTAAAAACGGCGCACGCACGCAATGACATTGCTCGATACGAATTTCACGCGTGGCATCCGCTATTCCTATGTAGAACCGTCGGCGATTAGCAGCGGAGGCAGCTCTAGCGGAAAGTGTCGTTCAGCACCCACACATAGGCAGCTGAGAGCTTTGATGCTCGTATTATTGTGCGAGTCGGCCATTTTCTTATATTTGTATGTCAGAGCTCGAGCTCGAGCAAGGGTGTAGCAGCGCTGGCATCGTAGGACATTTCGCATTTACAAAGCGCGTTTTCTCTCTAGGTCGGCCGTCATTGGACGGTGTGCTGCAGGCGAATACGGGTACAGGCGGCCTCCCACGCATGCGTAAACTCGGCCCAGGCCCTCGCAGCCCGCAGGACGGCCGGACTGTGTACGCTACATAGTACGGCAATATACACACGAGGGTGCGCACTACTGGGAGAGAGGGAGAGCGAGAGAGCCAAAGAGGAGCAAGAGGCCAATTCACAACGGCGCAGAGAGAGAGAGAAGGACGGACGACGGACAGAGGCTAGCCGCAAGCTGCCAGCAAAAAAGTGACTAAGAAGACTCTCGTGCACTTCAATGTTCATCAGTCGAAGCGACAGTTCACAGTGAGCATCATCTCCTTAGGCTCCTGTTTCGGGCAGTGGAGCCCGTGTTCAGCTCTAGGAAAAGGTGGCCGCCACCGTCGTCGTCGCTACTTGCCGGCCAGGGCAGACAGAGACAGACTATAGAGAGAGAGACAGAGCGACGCGGCGTACGCACGCTAGAGCAGCAGCAGCGTGAGCGAGCGAAGAGCAGAGTTGCGGGGACGGACGGCGAGCTTGCGCGGTCTTCCTCTCTCTCTCGCATCCGGAAGGAACGGGCCTAGGGCGCTCTCCCGACGACGAGGTAAGCGCAGCTCGCGAGTGGCGGACGCGTGAGAGCGACGGAGAGAGAAGAGCGAGCGAGACAGAGCGAGGCGGCGCGCTCACGTAGTAGTCGTTAGGTCGGTCAGTGCTGCACTCAGAGGGACACAGAGACACTGCTGCGACTACGATTTTGAGTAGGGCAGAGGCAGTGCTTGCGCCAGCTACCGCGACTAGCCCAGTGCCATGAGCTTGAGCGAGGAGAGTAACCCGCGTACGCTGTACGTGGGCAACCTCGACGTCACCGTTTCCGAAGATCTGCTGTGTGCCCTCTTCTCCCAGATCGGACAGGTTAAGGGATGCAAGATCATTAGGGAGGCCGGTAACGACCCATACGCCTTCGTCGAGTTTACGAATCATACTTGCGCGGCGACGGCCCTTGCCGCCATGAACAAGCGCGTCTTCCTCAACAAGGAGATGAAGGTTAACTGGGCCACGAGTCCCGGCAACCAACCCAAGCTCGACACGAGCAACCACCATCACATATTCGTCGGCGACCTGTCGCCTGAGATCGAGACGCAGACGCTCAGAGAAGCCTTCACGCCCTTTGGCGAAATTAGTAATTGCAGAATCGTGCGCGATCCCCAGACCCTCAAGAGTAAGGGTTATGCCTTTGTTTCATTTGTGAAGAAAAGCGACGCCGAGGCGGCGATTGCCGCGATGAATGGCCAGTGGTTAGGATCACGCAGCATTAGGACGAACTGGTCCACGAGGAAGCCACCACCTCCGAGGTCAGAGAGGCCACGAACAGCAAACAGCAAACCCAACTACGAGGAGGTACGTTGGCAGATGACGAGATGATGAAAAGAGAAAGAGAGTCTGGCGATTATGGGCATCGACTGCTTCCCTTCGCAAAGATTCCTCTTGTACGATGGGTTTGTTCGGGTTAAAAATCACAAAATAATCACTTTTGAGGATGCTCTTATTTCATGCTTGGACGTTGACAGTGACAGCTTTTGGAGACTCTTCGGAGTTCCAAGGACAATGGCAAGTCAACGTCTACTTGAAATTGGAGAGTCTAAATTCTGACTTACTAAATTTCTTATAATAAAATTCAAATACTTTGTGCTTTTTTATTTCGCAGAACAGATGTTTTTTTGTTTTTCAAGTACTTTCCTTACTTTTAGCAGTTAGAATTGTTTTGGTACAAAAACACCTGTTCAGAATGTGTTAAATTTTGAGTTTTGTTTGTTCGTTTTACAAAAGGAGATAGTGATACAATTTTAAGTCAAATTAAACAAGTTTTAATATTTAAACAATTATTTTGTTTAAATATTAACTCCTTTTCTATCCCAAACAAAAAAACTCTAGCCTACAAGTTCAGCTTTTAATGTTTTTTGTTGAAAATATTTGAATCTATAAATGTTCATGGATCAAAAAATTATTAAAAGTGCTTTTATTTTACAAATCTTATGAAATATTTTATTAAAAGCCATTGACTTATTTATATTTATATCCCTGAGCATGTATAAGTTTAACACAATGCTTCACAAAAATTGATTATGAAATTTAAAAACAAAAGAAACATTCTTTATGATTTTTATAAAAATAGTTAACTGTTTATTGTTTTATGAAACATGAAATTATTAAGTATTAAAAAAAAACATTTTTATTTTTTTAAGAACATGAAAGCTAACAGCAAATTTTAGCTTTTATTTACCATTTTGTTTTTAATGATTGCTTATTATATTTTTTCTCGTTTTTGCATAATTTTTTATTCTAAAAGTTTCAAAAATTTGAATTGATTAAAAAAGCAATAAATAAAAAAATGTCATGTATTTTTTTATTTGCTAATAATTTAATAAAAATAATTTGTATTTCATTTTTACTTTCTAACATGAACATTTAATTTTTTAAATATTTAAAGAAAGATTTACAGTATCAAAACAATTTTTTCTAAATTATTTGACATAATTTATTTTGTTTATTTGTATCTTTTAAATTGTAGGTATATAACCAAAGCAGTCCAACCAATTGCACTGTCTACTGTGGAGGATTTACAAATGGGATAACAGAAGAATTGATTAAAACAACTTTCCAGCCTTTTGGAACTATACAAGATATTAGAGTATTCAAAGATAAGGGTTATGCTTTTATCAAATTTACTACAAAAGAAGCAGCCACGCATGCCATAGAAAGAACACATAACACAGAAATAAATGGAAGTGTTGTTAAATGTTTTTGGGGTAAGGAGAATGGAGATCCAAATAGTGTTGGACCAAATGCGAATCAACAAGCCCAACAGGTTAGCATTTGCTTTTATTTTTATTATTATTATTTTTTTTTTTAAGACAAAAAAATTTTGAGTTAAAATAAAAAGGTTGAATATATAATACATTTATATTGACTTTCATCATTTTCTTTAAAATATTACAGCAATTATATTAATTATTTGTAGCCATTCATTGTTTTACTACTATTTTGTAGATTACTGCTGGCCAACAATATGCTTATGGTTATGGGCAACAGATGAGCTATTGGTATCCTCAAGGGTATCCACAAATGCAGGGTCAGTTTCTTCAACCCGCCCAGTACTACGGCCAATATTATGGTCAACAACAAGCTCAGTACATGAACAGCATGCGAATGCCTACGCCAGCAGCAGGTACATGGCAGCCAGCTCAGGGAGCCACGGCGCCGCCAACACCTGCAGCGCCTCTTCCACCAGGACAACAACCTATGGTAACTTACACCATGCCACCACAGTATCCCACGCAATGAAACGGGATAATCAACAATTTATAAAAAAAGAAAAAAGCAAAAAAAAACAACAACAAAACTTGTGACAACTGAAAGTTCTGTACGCAAAACTTGACATGGGATTACCTCGAAAATAAAGCAATATATACCGGCTATCTTCGATTGTACGATTGACAAGTTCTCATTTTTACAATCGTTACACACATACATACACACAATCACACAAATGTATACATATAACTATATTTGTACATTATTTGACACAGTAAAAACTCATAAAAATCTGGATGAATGTCCTTATCGAATTAGAGAGCGATTTACACCCTTTTTTAGATTTATGAAGAAAAAAGAGAGTTAGAGATTGTTTTTGTTTTGCTAATAAATAGCGGCTATGATTGTAGAAAATAGATAGAATGTTCACAATGATTTAAAAAAGCGGTTAAAAGTAAGAAAAAAAAATTAAGGCGGTATATATTCAAATCTATTTTCGAGGTCCCTGAAGAGCCCTGCATTCGTCGTGCGTCGTATAACAGTATGTACGATGATAATGATTGTTGTATTTTTTAATACTTTTTCTCTTTTTCTTTGTTCCCTGCCCCCTCTTTTTCCTCTTGTCACCTTTTTCAAATGCCAATGTTTCTTAGTTCAGTCGTGTTAAATGTATTCAACTTGCGTGCTTGAAAATCATAATTGGAATTTTTATAAATCCAATTGTGGTAAATACCGAAGCGTAGGAGAAGGTAGAGAAAACAATAGCTAAACACAATGCCTGTGATGTAGCTAGAATTTTTGGAAGCACGCTGGGACACGTATGCAGGGCCCTCGTCAAACGCAATGACTAACAATGATTGCGTGAACGAACTTACTTTTGCTTTGCTATTATTGTCGCCAGTGGCTGGGCGGCTATTTAAATCAACGATTTTTTATAAAATATTATAAATAAAAAAAAGTAAAGTGCTAAATTTATAAATTATATTTAACAGTTTGCAACTGCCTCGTTTGATGCAATGGTGCAAGAAGTCCTTTATATTAATCAACAAGGCAATAAACGAAGCTTAACATACTGTATTTAGTTTAAATATATCTAATTTAAAGATTTCTGTGTATAGAAAAAATATATTAGAAAATCAAAATTTTATTTAATAATCATTTGATCAAATGTCTTCCTTAATAACAATTTGCAACATTGTACAGTAATACTTGCAATTTTCTAGATTCCTTTACCATTTGACGCCACGTACTTAGTTTTTTTATTCTAAATTTCTTATTCCTAATAATTTTAATTTTTTGATCAAATAATAAAAAAATAAAAAAAAATGAAATTGAGTTAAGCCACTGGTGATAAAAAATCAACTGCACCAATTCATTAAAAAAAAAGTTGGTGACAAAGCAAATGTAAAAAATAGTATGATTAAAATTCAAATTTGTATAATTTGATGAAACGTAATGCAGAGCAAAGTATGTCGAGTGAGAAAAATGTTGTATGAAATAATTGATATAAGAAGTGAGCACTGACTAAAATATAATTCAGTAATTTGACGGAAGTGAGGAATGTTATATACAGATTAATTTAGGTACGGCAGGGCGCAAGACCCTCGACAATGCTTAGGATAATGTTATCTTATAATAAAAACAAATTGTCCTTTGAATGAAAAAAAGGAATAAATATTTAAAATACATTTATGGTTTATTGTTCACGTATATATTTTTCAAGCCTTTTCATTTTTCTAATAATTTAAGGATTAAATTAAGAACACTTATTTGATTGTGATCTATGAATGACAACGAAAGAAATTAACTAGATCTTTTACATATTTAAATTGGAAAATGAAAATAGGAAGCATAAGAAACTTCAAGTAATAAAACTCATTTTTGTGAGTGTGTATATACAATTTATGTATCGAGCAATCGAATAATACAATTTGTTACAGTTTACATGCCTCAAGCAAATTTTCGTATTAGTCAATTGATAAAGAGGATCCAACTCCACCTTCATCGGCGAGCGTTAATTAATTAAAGTCTCGAAAATTGTAATTATCGCTATAATCTAGATAAAATACTACAATAGTACATGTTTTTCGGCCAACACATTCGAGAGCATCTCTACTCCGTTTTCTAACGATTGCCACACATAATGTTGAAAGACGTCTCATACTTCAAATTGAAATGCAAATGAATACAATAATTATTTTCACTTGAATCGCACCACATAAATTTACAAAATACAATTGAATTTTTCGGATTCTTAGTTTCGAACATTTAGTTTTTAATACAAATCGGATATAAACAACAGGGACACGAGTATTCGATCAATTTTATTTCGAAGTATATCGAAGGAAGTTCACAGGATATTTAATGCTTCGCATAGTTTTTTATATCTCGATTAATATTCACTGGTAACATGATTCTTTTGCGCATTTTTTTTAATAACCCTTATTATTGCTATGAATTATATTTATAAAAGTAGCAAAATAATTGGATCAAGGCAGAACTGTTTTATGATTGGAAGGCTAGACAGCACGAGTGTGTCTCTGCGTTAACACGTTGCATTACTTATTCTTTTTATCTGTTCGATAATTTTTAGTTTAATCAACGTGAATTGCGCTGGCTTATAAAATGATAGTTTTTTTATTCTCTCAATTTCGTACCCTGTACATATAAAAATTTATAGGCAATGATGTACGCATTTTTCGAAAGTACATTTATATTATGCGTTCTTAGCGAAATATTTATTACAAACTTTACAAAAGAAGAAAGCAGTCACGATGCAAGTGTTCATACAATTACATAAAAAAAAAAGAACAAGGAGGAAAAACCTCTGATCGCTCGATAAGAGATCATTAAAGTAACTAAACAATTTTTTATCAGCGAGTACCACCGTCTCACATTTTTAACCATTCATGTCTTTTGTACTTCATTTTTGTTTCACATTTTTCATTTTTTCAATCTTAGTTAACAATTCACAAAAATTCACAGACGAAGCATGAAAACTTTAAACATTTTTAACATCAAACAGACGATTCCCTGACGGCTTATAACCAAATAATTGTCAAATTTTACATATATCACCCCCTTATCACATGCGCAGAGTAGACATCACGATGCTTACAAACTATTAGGGTACTGTAAAAATTTTTGTAAAGTGGATATAGGTAGAAGTAGTTTTTTTTTGCACGAACGGCAAGTACGTGTAAAACAATTTTTTTTTATCAAGAGTTACTGAGTACCCGTTTTAAAGTTTTTATTTCTACAGATGAAAAGAATTATGGCAACTTGTAATATGCACCGCAGTTTGGCAAAAACTTATTCGTAATCTAATAGAGTCCAATCTCTAAACTGTACAAATAAATTAATAAATACCAACAATAATATATAACTTGTTAAATAACTAACTAATTATTTCGGAATGCAGGATTCAAAGTTTGCGAAGTCGGTGTATGCTAATCAGATATGGACACCTTTCTTTACTTTGAAGCAGGTCTTTTGTTCGTTTAAAATATTGTGATTATTATTAATTTTATCAAAATTACTTTATTATTTACTGTTTAAATTATTTACGGTATATTTAACAGAAACTAGGGTAAAACTGTTTTAATTTTGTAGTATAAAGCAAACAAAGTCATAAGCAGTAAGGATGAATAAGATTAAATCATCACTTTTATTACATATTATAATATTTGCTTATAATAACAAAAATAAAACTATTTGTAGGATAAAATATTTTATGTAATATTCTATTTTATATATATTCAAAAAAATTATTTTTACAAAAATATTGCACAATTAATCTACAACAGATAACTGATTTCAAAGTAAATAAAGTTGTCCAGTCCAGATACTAATGGTCATTAAATATTTCAAGACTAGTTATTATAATTAGATTGATAAAAAACACATCTGCTGGACAGATGCATTCTCATTAAGTACACACTTTCATCAATTGCGATGTGATTATATGGCATTTAAAATTCCGGTATTGGTATTCGGACACTCGTCATCGCATTTGATTATCATAACAACGATATTATAATATACTGAATAAAAAATACCTTGCAAGTGATCGCGTCCTATTTTTTGTTCATAATAATAAATCATCCGTCCCAATACATCTCGTGCGATTCGTTGTTTCATAGAACCATGCATCGAATCTGATAAGCCTGTCACTTTGTAATCACGAGTAAAACTACTACATACGGGTATTTTGTTCTCGTGCGTTGCCTTGCGAAAAATCACATTAACTTCACTACACGTCCTACGTGAAGGCTTTTACCAAAAACTAGCGAAAACGTTTACTGCTGTTAAGTGTCTATTAGCATTTTCCTTTACGATTTACTTATTATCTCAAATGGACGTGCAAGGTTGCATTTGTAATCTCGTTTTGTTTGCTGGTTAACCGTGCTTCATGAAGTCTCCAAGATCGAAATTCATTTTTTTACAATTTAATTTTTACCTCTTAATTCCTAAATGTGTTACTACTTGCGCGTGATTTATCGGTTTTTTTTTTCAACTCGAAAAATATGAAAGCACGGGGAAATTTTTATGGTTTTAAAATACTTCTGGTACCCCCACCAGCAGCAATATGATTACGACTTACAATTGGTTTCATTTTTTTTCGCTTTAAAAATTGTGCACGCTACGCGGTAACTAACCTGTTATTATTCTCACTTATATTTTTTGATCAAAGGCTCACGTCGCCATATTCGTGACTCCATTTTTCGTAGGCAGCCAGACTTCCTGGCGAAACGGATTTGCGAATCCTTTTTAAAGAATCAATAAAATCTTGCTGCGTTATATTACGCATTGAATTCAAAGACAAATCTTTTACTTGGTCCATGTTAAGTTCTGTCATCAAAAAAGAAAATTTTTAATTTACAATTTTTCTTTACTGATTTATTTACACTAGTTTTTCATGCAGCTTACCCCTAATCGGACCTAGAGCGGCATCCTTAGCTAATCCAGTTAAATCACTGCCTGAGTAACCATCTGTTAATATTGACATCTGATTCAATTCTTCTTCTGACAACGGATCATTGTGTTTCGCCAGCAAACGTTTTAACAAAGTAACTCTCGTCTGATAATCGGGCAATGTAACGTAAACCCTTTTAGAAAATCTTCTTAAGGCCGCTTCATCGAGTTCTTGCGGTCGATTAGTTGCTGCCATTACTAAAATCCTTTCTTCAGGATTGCTCGGAAGACCATCAAATTCTACTAAAAATTCTGTTTTCAACCGTCTGCAAATGTGTTATATTGAAAATTGATTTAAGAAGTTTGATCAATAAATTATCAAAGTTGCATCATCGAAGAAAACTATTTTAAGCATACCTAGAGGCTTCGTGTTCATTATCTTTACGCTCGCTGAGTAAGGAATCGACTTCATCGATAAAAATTACAGAAGGTTGTAGTTCTCTGGCAATTGCAAAGAGAGCTCTAACAAGTTTCTCCCCTTCACCGACGTACTTGGACGTCAGACTAGCTGCGGATATTGAGAAAAAAGTAGCGTTGCATTGTGTAGCAACGGCACGTGCCAATAAAGTTTTACCATTGCCTGGAGGACCAAATAACAACAATCCTCTTGCTGGAGTACGTAAACCAGTGAACAATTCTGGGCGTATTGATGGTAAAATCACCATTTCCTGCAAGGCCTGCTTAGCAGTCTGTAAATAAGAATAGTAAATACATTTACAGATTTTACGTTATACTATTATTTGGAAATTTAAGCTACAAGTCTATGTTCCACGAAAGAAAAATTCCTCAGGCTATTTAAATCGACACTCTAGAAACTCAAATTAAAAGCAGTTTTTCGTAAAAATAAGTAAACAAACCTCTTGCCCAGCTATATCATCCCACAATACCGGTGCTCCTCCCTCCATTATCTCATCTAAGATGACTTGCGCGAGTTTCGGCTCAACTCCCTTCATTTGAGGCAGCTTTCTTACAGGTGTACCTTTATTACTATTAGCCGCGCTACCGGCACTGCTATTCGGGGTCGTTGGTCGTCGGCGCAATGGCGACTCGTTGCCGGGCACCGATAGCTGTCTCTTCACCGAAGGTGGTGTCAATGACGGCTTGATCAATGCGGGCCGATGACACGGCAGAACTGGCGGCGAACGACCCATACTTCGTGGAAGAGTTTGACTTTTGTTGATTACGCTTCCGGTTATCCGCTTACCAGCCACTGGAAATTTGCGCCCTGAGGCTGAAAGAAGATAAAGTGAAATATTAAGTCAACGCTATTTCTTCTTCTGCTAATCAGAAGTGTTTTGTGGGTTCGAAGAAATGAAAAATGTAAAAAGAAAACGAGAACACGAATTAATAGTTTTTTTAAATTAAAAGCTATTTAAGCATTTGCAATGTCGTTATTATATTTATCAATTTTTGAAGCCTTGCATAAATATGTAAGGGGAATAAATTGAATTAAATAATCCATACCATAATCTTATGCATTATGCATTCGGGCATAAGCTTATAGCGGATCAAATAACATGTCAAGTTTTAGTAAAACAGAAATTTTATTTACGTAAAAATTTTACAATCAAATTAAAAAATTTTGTTCAGCATATGTTTCTTTACTAAAAAAAATATGAAATTGAAAAACTCGGCTCTAATTTACTACTGTACACCCGTGAATGCCTATAAGCTTCGGAACAATGGCTGCAGAGCAGGAGAATAGCTGTCGACGTCTTTGACGCGAAAATCTATAGAAGTTAACTGACATGCGCTGTTATCAATATCCATTCTACAAAAACCCGTGACGTAGTGATTCATTTTTAAACGCATAAAAATATAAAAATTTTTCTTTTTTCCCTGAAAATTTATTTGCATCTTTTTAATATAAAATCAAACATTTAATTACATAACAGATTGTTTCACTTTCTTTAGTAAAAAAATTATAATTTATATAAATATTTATCATCTTTTCTAATTAAAAATTTTAATCTAATTAAAAAATAAACTTGAATGTAATATTTTCAGATATATAAAAGGCGAATCTCATTTTACTTCGTGTCCCCGTTTTTACCCCATGCTTCCTTAAGCGTGAAAGATTGCACTGTTCTAATGCTCGACTTTTAATATTAAAGGTGACTCCTTGCTTTATTGCATGAACTTGTATAAAAAGATACGTATATATGTATAAGTAAAATGGGTACAGAAATTAAGTTGTACAAATATATAGGTAATGACCATTCACTTTTATTTCCTGCGCGATTTCGTGTAATAAAATTCTTGTGATAAAAATCCTATCTGAAATATCAAGAGACTCGTAAACACGAACCTACTAGTGAAATTACAATTGTAGAACAATAAAATGCAAATGAGTGAAATTTATCAAAGTACGATTTTTTGTGTATGCTTTATTAATTTAAAATTAATCTTGACAAATTTTCAACTTTTTGGATTATATACTTTAATGCTATATTATTAATAGAAAAGTGCTAATTGTTTAAATTAAAATACGTGAAAGAAATAATGAAATAAATCTAAAACTACATTTACAATGCAAAAATTACCAAGAGTGCCATTGATAAACAACAAATGTACATACAATAAGCAAATATTAATAAGCTAAATAATAAAATATTAGATCGAAGTATACACATGTTCGAGTTATATACAAGCGATCTCTTGAATAAAAAAAAAAGAAAAAAAAATATACAATACCTTCAGACACACGAGTTGGGTTAGTCTTAATTGTACGCGCATACTGCAGATTGGGTCTGGAAATCTGCTTATACGTACTTTGAACGTTTGTTTGTGCATTGTTTTTTGTTTTCTGACTGTGATTCGCGTCCGAGTGGGTCTGCGAGTTCGTCATTATGGTTTGCGCATTATTGCGACGATGCCTCAGGGATTTATCCGCTTTGTCGCGTTGCTGCGCTTGCTCGGCATTTGGGGCAACAACCTGCTTTTCATCTTCGATGATTTCCAGATTATTCAGCGCACATACACTTGCTACAAAATAAATGAAAAAAAAAACATTCTCTGCCATGCCGCGTGGAACACTAAATTAAAATTGTAAAACATGGTGGTCATTAACTTTTATTTTTAAATAGTAAGTTACTTTTTAATATGATTGTATGTGAATTACCATTTTCCATTTCTGTTAAAAAAATTTATTCAATTTACGACCATCATGTTAGTAGGCACTCTTTTAATGCAAGTAGAAGAAAATTCGTATTAACATTGAACTGCAGCAAGAATTTGCAATGCACAAATACAATGCCAACATGTATAAAAATGTAACGTTTACTTTAAAAATAATTAAAAAGAAAAAAAGAAAAAACATTGAGATGTAAAGTCCAAATTGAAAATGAAGTTGATAGAAAGATTTTCACAAAGAACTGACATGCGTATCACATCGATTCACGCATTATAAACAAAACAGCCTAAACATTAATCATTTATTGTTCTTCCTGAGATCCGTACTTTAATTTGCTCTGAAATTACTTAGAGCATGCAAATTATTGATACAATCTACTGTACTGTAGTCTATTTAATCTCTAAATACAACCAAATCTAGAATAATATAAATTTTATTTTACAAGGCTACAAATCTACAGTACAGTTCTCAGGTAATTTTTGTTCTTTTTTAATACTAAATGATACAAGCATTTAAATTATTAACTTACCAAGGAAGTCAAGCCTGTCCTTGGCCATTGCCAAATTAGTCTTCATTTTATCATTGAGTCTTTGTGCTCTTTCCCAAACTTCTCCTCGACCTCCGTTGCATTCTACTGCTATACCCTTCTCCAACTCATCAATGCCTTTTTTGTATAGTTCAATAGCCATTTCCTTATGCCCTGAAACCACAAGAAAAAATCCTTACAAGTCTTTGTTTTTGAAAGTCTTCATCACACCTGAAAGGAGAGACAACTTCATTTCAGTACCATATATGGAAAATGCACTTGGTGACCTTGCCAAAGAACAGTACATTTACCATCTACTGTACGTGCATATAAGGTTTAATCTTTATTATAAATTCACTTTTGGGCACTAATTGAGAGTACAATGAGTATTGTGATGAAGTAAGTTAAATAAATTAAGACAACCATATTAAGTTTAATGAAGAAATTATTCAAATCATTAAAAGTTTATGTAAGACAATTAAAATTTCTATGACTACATAGAACCTCTTTACTACAATGTTAATTTTTGCAAATCTGGGTAATTTACAAATAAAAGAAAATCAGTCACATGTAATAAAACTCACCTTCATTTTCCTCATCAATTTTCAAGGCTTTGCTAATGTATTCAAAAGCTCTACGATGATGGTGCTTTTGTTTTGCTAAGAGGGGATCTCCAGGGCCAGGCCCTGGTGGTCTTCTAGTGGTGTGTGACATCTCTTCAAAGTCTCTTTTATGACCGTTATTAACAACTTCTTTATCAACTACTATTTCTAGTTGACAGTTACTCCTACTGGAATGCCTTCTATATATTAAATGCGAGGTTGAGGCATAAATGTATTTAAAAATTATGTACAACTGATAAATAATTGTTCTAAGAATGTTGAACAAAAGTATTAACGGAAAGGAAACAATATAAAGATTCCTCTTGTGCACAGAAGAGCTCTGGCCTTCGAGGGATCTATGGTGGTGGTGATGGTGATGATGATGTCCGTAACTAACAGTCGTCACTGTCTTGTCACTATTTTCAGACTTTGTCACGCGAAGCTTTTTGGGAGACCTACTGCCTTTACGTGAGGAACGTCCACTGCCGCCGCCATCGCTGTAAGACATCTCCCAGGTCTGTTGTAGCTTCCGCTGCTGTTGTGGCTATAATTTAAAATTTTTTTAATTATATACTCAAAACATAAAATAAAATAACAAGTAGTTATTATGTATGAAAAAAATTAAGATGAATGAATCTTCATAAATACACTAGAAGAATTAAAAACAGATAAGGCAATTTCTGGACCAATATCAGTAAATCCAAAATTGCTATTTAAAAATTTTACAATTAAAAAAAGTAGATCTAACAGAAAAAATAATTTGTTTACAACGAACCGTGAGCTGCTGCTGCTGACAGGACGATCTTCTCGGCGATACTGAGCGCGGTCGATGGTGCGACGACTGAGTCGAACCGCTCCGACATCCCCGACGTGAGCGCAGACCAGAGGGGATATCGGCTTGCTTGAGCCCCGCCGACGACGAGGACGCCGAGCTGCTTCTCCTTAGAGGCTGGATCGTATCAGATCCTCCTTACGGCGTTTCAAGGATTCACCTCCCATTCCTTTCCTGTCTCCCCCAAAGCTCGTTTGCTAAAAAAAGAAAGCCCCCAGTCTGTGATGCATACGAGTGGAAATAATGCAAAAGAAAGAGGGAAAAGCTGTATTGGCATTCCTATTGGTTTCGTTATGTCGGTCACAGATACCAAAGGATAAAAATATACGCGTAGGAAGTACAATGATGCACGAACACATACCTGTGCGAGAGGTCGCAGCCGCGATCGAATTTCGATATTCGCCGAGCCTATTCCTTCTCTCCCCGCTGATACAAGATAGCCGACAGAGAGAGCGCAAGCTTCCCGCTTTCCCTCCGTCTGCCGTGTTCTCTCCCTCGGATCGTTAAACACACGCGTACCCACCGTTCTACACGCGCGCAAGAGCAGCTAAACAACCACCTAAGGGCTCCTCTCTCGCGCGCGCGCTTTTTTTCTCTTTATCCCAGACTCACTCTCCCTCTCCCTTATACTCAGCGCAAAGAGGGTGACTACGCACACCGATGCGCAGATATATCTCACGAAAAAGAGCACACCCCGACGAGAGGAAATGCGCACTTGGAGATTCTTCTTTCTTCGCCTCGTTGACTGACACCGCCGTTTGCGAAATGCGCACTGCAAAAAGGCGCGTTAAGCTCCAAAAGGCGAAGATGACGGTGTGCGTTGCGCGAGCGGCCGCCTTTTCTTTCTCTCGTACTTATTCTTTTCTCGTCAGGGACGACGACTTTTGAACGAACGACGACACGAAAATCCGCAGCCGCGCGAGTCGCTCGCGACTGGAAGACACTCGGAGGAGGGAGGGCGCACAGAATCTCACTGCAGATATTCTGGTTATCTAGATACTTTGAGGTTAGAGAATTGTGTAGCCAGATCTATCTGTTGCTGATGAATTCGTAAAAGATATGAAAAATTCAAGATGAAAAGATAATATTTGAATTATCATCTTTGAACGGTCACAAGTGCAATAATAAAAAGAAGATGCTGCATTGTTTTAATTTCATTGGTTGTTATGTAAGATGACGGTGCTAATTTAGTATTCGATGGATGCGTCTATCAATCATTTATGTAGAAATACGTTTCGCAATATTTATTTGCGTCTTATTTTCCATTTTATCATTAAAACAGCTGCGGAAAAATTTAAATGAAAATTACTTTGACCATCAATATTTTTGCAAAAGAGTTATAATAGAAATGTCTCGAAATGTCATTTTATGCTAAAAAATTTAATTTAATTTTTATACAAATTTGTGTGTATATGAACATATAAAAGCAGAAGCAACAGTTTGTAACTTTATAGGTTTCCTTTTGTTATTTATTGTCTTTCAGGTTAATTTATCACGTTAAAGATACCTTTCTTATAAGAACATGCGCAGTTGGAGCACTTGAAGCGCGCGCAAGCTAATTAATTAATGGTGATCGAATTCATACGCGTGCGCGATAAAAGATTAGATTTAAAAAGTGTAATCAGTGATAAGAGGAACACATTTTTTACTTTTCCTCTTTAATAATATCTAAAAAATGTTACTTTAATTTATCTTTTGCCTCTTTTTTAAAGCAATGGAAATTTTTTACGAATTTTTTATTCTAACCTATATTCCTGTATTTATAAAATTGAATTAAGCGCCAAGATTAACTTTGATTGCGCACGCGCTCTGCAAACCTTCTAAGTGAAAAAACACAATACCGTGTGCTTTATAGCAGCTGATGGCGTTGGAGGCGTAGGTGGCAGACGACAAGAGAGGAGATGGAAGAAAATCTAGCTGCCAAGTTGTGTTTACTTCTTGGTGAACGGGCCAGCAAAGGTAGGTAAACTCGCAACTTTCGACAACTGTATCGCAGATAACCTAGGTGTTTGGAGATTTGTTTGATTAGATTGTATTCGCAAAGCAGGTTATTCTAAAGCGATTATTGATTATTTTTGCAGGAGAGGTCTGTGTTGGACATTGTTATTATCTTGTTTTTTATTTTCTTTATCAGAATATAAATAAGTAGTTGGATAGTATTATTTGTAGATGTATTTACAGTTTACTTTTATGGAGAAATTAGTGATAGTATTTATTTTAGAATTATTGACTGGATGTTTTGAAATAGTAATATTTTAATTCTTTTACAGCGGTGCAATGGAAACTACTTGGTCAAGAAAAAGATGGTTCTTTGCTGCTCGGATGGGTAGAAAATGTGTCTTTGGAAGTAGATGATAATTCATATTCTGTGATTGGTCATTACGACCGAGCTAAAGATAATTTACAAGTACATATATCTGTTATTGTACTCAGTTTAATCTTAAATTAGATATTTAATACTTGATATTTTATAGGTTTTACACAGATTTTCAAAAGTACTTAATCTTATTCAAGCTACAATAAATCAATGTCATTCATTACTTGGATATGTGATAAAACAAAAATTAAATTTAAATCCAAAGAAGGATGAAGTTGATTTGCCAGACAACTTTGAGAAGCCAGAATCAGATACTGAAAATAAATCTAACCATGAACATTGTTCAAATGCAGAGCTTGAATATTATCAAGCTTATGTAATTGAATTTAAGACTGAAGAAACAAAAATTCATACTTTAGAAAGTCAAAAATTGAAACAAGTTAGAATACAATTTTTGTATAAAGAAAAATGTTCGCAAGCATTAGACAAACTTTTAGTTTTAGTTCATCAAGAATGTAAGTTAAATTTTATAAGAATTTATATAAATTTAAAAATATTTTAAAGCTATTTTTAAAATTTAAAATTACAAATTGCAGATGTTCAAATGTACACAATTTTATATGACACTGATAAAGATCCCCACACAGTTAGTGAATTAAAAACAGAAACATTAGTTAAAACTTTTATATGGGCTCAGTGGGATGCAACAAATCAAGTACTTTATCATATCCACCATCGTAAAGCACCAAGCAGTGTTTTTTCTGAAGATGCTATTGAAAAAACTCATAAGCCAGCTTGTGTCTCTCCAACTCTTAGTGGTTTACAATTTCATGATGACCTTCCACATGAGACTGTGGTATGTGAATAATTATTTTGTTAAATCTTTCTAAATTATAACTAATAAAATTGAATATAAATTCTTTTACAGTTAAACATTCCATTAAACTTACCTCAAGCTCCAAATTCTGATAACTGTGGTACTTATGAAGATGATGTGATACCCTTAAGAATACATGATTGTTCCTTAGATCTCATAGTAATTTCAGACTATAAGGGTGCTGTTTGTGTGTGCCATCATTACTTATATAGACCAGTGCAACCACCCCAACATGTACTGGATTCTGTACTCAGTGATTCAAATACTGTGCATTTTGCTTACTCTATAACACTTCTTCACCATAGTTGTGTTATACATTGTGTTGTACCTGGAATACCTTGGACTCGTGCCAAACTTATGAGGCCTACTTTTACTTTATACGGTGATAACCACATGATTGTGTTTGTACAAGATTTTTTTACACATTTATTAGAAATTGGACTCCATCATCAACCTTGTTGCCATATCCTAAGCGGTCCACTTACCAATGTTCCTTCTCATTCATCCTACCTTGTACCTCTGCTCAATTTGAGTAATCCTAATGAGTCTAGTGATCTTAAAAGCAAATATTCTGCAAATGCAGATTCAAACTTAGGTTTAAATGGTAACAGTACTAATATTCTTACAATAGACTTGCCAACATTGGATTTAGTTTATTTATCAATACCTACGAACTTTTTAATCGAGGTATTTAAGAAAGAAATTTCAACAGAAGTTAGATTGGGAATCCTGCATTACTTTTTATGTCATAAAAATGACCTTGAAATAGTAGCCGAGCTTATATCCGCGATTGCTGAGAAACCTCGATCTCTGGACATTGTCAAGATAATGCAGGAATTTCTGATTAGTGGATCTCATTCTTTAGTACAAAAAAGTTTGCTATCAGACGCTTTACCTTTGTTAGCTCTAGTCCCGGTTACCACGATGGAAGAATGTTCCGGTTTTGAAGCCAAAATAAATGATTTTAACGTTACTTTAAGTCACGAAAAGCTTTGGAATACCTCAGTGATGCTTTTGTCCCCACAGCAAAGGCTCGTGCCATATCGAAGCGATTTGTGGACTAGATTGTGGGACATGCTTGGTAAAAGAAGTGATGAAATGCCACGATTTAAACCAAGTCACATAGCTGAGAAACTGCTAGTTTCATTAGCTTGCTATCAACCCGAAGCATTATCGCGATGTAGTACACCCATGTCACCAAGTGGAGGGTATTCTTTTTACTCCTTTTTAAGGATTTTAAGGATTTTAAAAGTATTTTAAACGAAATTAATTTTATTTTAACATTTTTAGATTTACGGTGACAACTGCAACTCTTGGAGAATTAATGAGTAGTCGGCATAAATATGGAGATTCAGCTCTACCTTTTATTGAAATGGAAAGTTGCACAGCTTCGAAACAGGAACACATTGTTTCTGTAAACTTGCGCGAGCTTTCGGTTCATTTATTGAAATATGGGACCCAAAATGGTTTAGGTCGACGAGGTTCTTGTACACCTCTGCAAGTTCATGCTATGTCAACTAGACACGTTGCGTCACAACTTGAAACTTCGAGGCTTTTGTGCCAAATGCTTTGTAAAGCTGCTAATGTAGATGCAAGAGTTGAACTGGAACGAGGCTTTTGCCTTGTGTAAGTTATCATTACTTATTTCAAAAAATATATTTACTTAATAGTTTAAATTAATTTTGTAGCGATCAATTGGAAGATTCAAGGCGGTGGCTTTTATTTACATTGTTGGAAAGATATCGGTACGCAACTGAAAGTATTGCATTCCCTGTTCCTCAAGGATTTATGTCGTTTTTTACTTATTTGGGTTATCGAACATTAAAATACCAGATGTTTTTACAATACGTTAGACATTCCGTTTTTGAATTGCAAGTTGACGTTGCTAAAGTCATAATGGCTGGCGAGTATACACTTTTTAAATTAAAGATTTTTATTTTGAATGTAAAAGATTTAATAATTTTAAATTATTTCAGATATTGATGATACGAAGAATAACATCTCGCGAAAATTAGAGCTGCTGTCACTTCTTCCTAGAACTCGAGCTAAACGTCTACTCAATCAGTGGTTGCATCCGATGAGCTTTATGCTGAGGGCCAGAGAACACTCGGCAAATATTTTGTCTGGTGAATTAAGTCAGTCCCGTAGTAGATATCCGCAACATCGACATCGCAATGGTACGATAAATTTTTTATATTATGTATATTATTTATCTAAATAATAATTTATTTTTATATTTCAGGAATATCAGCTTTTCCTTCTACGGATCGTCTTTCTCCTCTTGAAACGTTTCTCGATTTGCTTACAGCCAAAGGTACAACTTATATATAAATCTTAATTTTATTAAGTACATCGCTAATTGACTTTTTAGAACTGAATTTTTTGTTCAATTTTTTACAGCAAGTCTTACGGAACTTGACTTTGGATTACTTATTGAGGCAACTGTTACTTCAACCGAAGATTTTATTTAAATTGAAAAAAAATCTATTTGATTAGTACAATTTGTTATTTTTTTTTTTCGTACTATTTTGTTAGAATTTAATTATAAAAATATTTAATATTTTTTTTTAGATTACAGTGCAAAGTTTTAAAACCAAAATCAATATATTTACTATTGATAATTGATTAACTTTTTTGCACGTAGTGAAATAAGATATTAAATATTTTAAAGATTAATACGTTTAAAGAGTTTACTTTCATTTTGTTGATATTTTGTTATTGAATTTTTGTTATGACGTTGATAATATTCAGAAATTTTTATTTTTATTTAAAATTAGTGTTGCATCAATAGCACATTTGATATAATTTTATTTATGATAACAAAAAGTCTGTTTTGAAATTTTTTGTTAGCTATATGATTTATTATTAAATGTTTGTTATTATATAAATAAATTTATAGGTCTATCTAAATAATAATTGTTTTATTTTTAAATTCTTTTAATAACAATAATTTTATGGAATTTAAGGTATTTAAAATATTGATTACATTGTGATACAAATAATTTTACATGTTTAAAAAGTGTTTATTGCTATTACTTTTATTTTGCTAAAGCATGATTCTTTATTGAAAAAATCATTGAAAATAAAAAAGTAAAATTAAGCAAGTATATGCATACATACATATAACAATAAAGACTTATGTAGTGACAAAAACGAAAATAAACTTAATTGTTTTTTACATTTTCCATAAAGATTTTGATTACTGTAATAATATAGGATGTGAAAAGGATAAAGAATATTGAATAAAAACTCACAATTATCTTTGATTTCATTGTCGTTTATTGAAACACTCTTTAGGGTATACAAGCTAATCTAGATAAGCATTACTGAAAGTATAAAAAAACTGAACAATTGCTTATGGAAATCACAAAAGTGGATGCTGCTGTTATTACAATCATTAAATCGTGCTGACGAGCATTCGAAGGCACAGACGGTCCTCGACCCTTACACCTGAGCATTTCGCCGCAATAACACAGTGTTAGTAAAAATAATCCGAACGAAAATCGCTCACAAAACGAAGAGATGCAATATTGTAAGTGTAGAAAAAAAAACACAATTCAGTTGAAGAAAAACACGTATCGCAAAGAACCTTAACGAGAGTATTGGGAAAAAAAAAGTAACAAAACAGACTACGAAAAATATTGGCGACACGTCATCGCGGCAAAATTTAGCTTCTGCAGAACGTCGATACACGAAATATTCGTCTAGTGTTTAAGCCAAGAGCGATTATCACGCGCTGAGTTCGTTTAATCGTAAAGGGGACCGCGTGCCTTCGTTACAAAAAAAGAAACGTTCTCGTAATATACGTACGATATAATTGTATACGTCGTAATAATAATATAAACTATGCTTCTGAACTTACTTACTAAAAGAAAGATAAACTTATATGTTACACGTAGAGATAATGCGCAAAGTCCTCGCGGTTAAAATGATTACTTTTAATAATATGCCGATCAATCGATTCTAAGCGAACTTGAGCAGCATTCGTCGTTTCAATCCTCGTTTCTTTGCTAGCTTTGCTTTTAGATTCTAACATTGATCGAATCGTCGCTACGATAGACTCTCTTAATGACAGAATTGCACCTAAGGCCACTTGGATAAGATTGTGTCTCTTACATCTCGAGGAAAATTACAGCGCGGAAGGGCTATGTCCCTGTCCGGAATCAACTGAATAAACATCGAGTCGCGACTTCCCTTAACGAAACGCAATGGCACGGCCAAGTTGATAAAAAAAAGAAATTACATTCTCTATGGACGTCGCGTCCTTTCCGATGCGACGACATCTTAAATGCGCTGTCGGAGAGCTGAACGTAAATTTCAATGATTTTCAGCACAATTTTTATGGCTCACTCTCTTTTGAAGGTAATTCGTTTCGTTTGCTTGATGATTTGAAACCACTCCGGTATCACATTGGAACGAGAAAAACGAAGTGAATTATTATCGTCAGCTTCCGAGAGGCGCAGATTTAAAGCGGTAGCTGATAAATCACGCAAATTAAAAAATATAGCCTAGCCTAGTCTAAATTAAACCTCGTCGTGTTTCTATGTAATAATCACAAAAAATGAGACCAAGACCCGAGAGTTACACGGATATCTCAATCTTGAGTACGGGCCTCTGTCGAAATACTTTATAAAAGTACCGTGAAATGTGAGAATAAAAAGGTGACGGATATACTGCGCTCGGCGTTTATCGTTGCTTTTTTTATACATCGTCGCTCTCGTTTTTGCTGGAATGTTATCGAGAAAATATATGGCTTTGCGTATCCGCAAATGTGCATCTTTATTATGGTGCTGGAGCAACGAATGCTGTTATAATAACTGGCTATAATGAAATCCTTAACTTTTCAATAATTCAAGCCAAAGGCCGTTAATTTTGTTTTCTACTTTAGCAAAGTCACTGACCTATCGTAGTTCAAAGTCTCTCCAAAGCTGGTTATTCAAATGAAGACGAAAAAGTCATCGGTTCTGTACAAAGCAAAATCGTAAATGCGATCGTTTACATGAATAGAGATAAAGTCTCCTCGACTATTCTTTGTGCATCGCTTTTAAATGTAAACAAATAAAAGTCCGCGCTTTTACAGCGCTATGAAAATGCAGCATATGATTAAAATTTGAATTTCATCGACGAGGCAGCTTTTAAAATTTCAATGTAACATTTCCGAGGCGAACCAGGAAAAAGTCAAGAATCCATTATGATACGATAAAACGCGTAGCGACTCGGAAGGAGGAGGAGAAGAAGAAGAAGCAAAGAGAAAGGGAATGAAGGAAGAAAGGAAGGGGGGAAACGGATAGGAAAAAAAAGTCTTTTCATAATCGTCCTTACATCTTCAGCCTTAATCAGACTCACCTAAGCACATATAGGCGTTTTAATTATAACAATTAAAGAGAAAATCCGATAATTGGGAATGCAATCGATATCCAAATAGAGCTAAATCCGTAAAAGCTAATAAGTATAAAGGTATGACTTAAGTACAACCACAAAAACTTGGTTATTCATTATATGGCATTCGTGTCTTTGCGCGCGCATCGATAACGTTCATCATCATCATCATCATCATCATCATCATCATCATTATCATCGTTATCTTTATCATTATCATCATTATCATCAGCATCATTATATCATATCATCACACTCCTTCGAAGTACATACAATTTTTTTTCTTTACCATTTTTCTTGCAGAAATCATAATCATAACGCACGCTTCATTCTTCTATTTGCTTTGCCTTCGTCAAGTTTCGCTCTTCAGCCACCAGAAACAATAGCCGCAAGAAATTGTTGTGGGAAGGTTGGATGACTGCGCTTATTAGTCTACGCTAAATATCGGTTTATGCGGTGTGGTTCATACGGTTTTGAGCATTTAAAGTTTAAAGTTTATCGATGTCAAATATACGTAATCGCTGTTTCAATATCTGATTCTTGTGCGAAATGAACATTCAAAACAACATTTACGTGATTTGAGATTTTCCCAAAAAATCTGCATCACATTTTACCCCTGGGTGCAAACTACCATTGGCATCCAACGTTAAGTAAAATCTACTCGAGTAGATTTTACTTAACATTTCATTTTCATCCTCGGACTAAAGTATACAAATTTAGCAGTAGATTCTAGCTTAATACTATTAATTTTATTTCTAATTTTTACTCAGCATTCTAAACACTCTAGAAAAAAGAGAAAAGTTCCATAATAATATTAGCATGCAATCCACTAAAGATAAACGGACGAATCTTAACTTCCTAATCTGGCGAGCCCCCGATAAAGCCGCGATCATCCAACCTTCGACCTCGAATCGTTTAAAAAATTCTCCGCGCAGCCCAAACCCAAAAGGCAAATGACTGTGCATCAGTTTTTCTGACTCGGTTGGAGTAAAAGGCGCACACGGCGTTGGTTTGGACTCCGAGCTCATCGTGCTCGCGCTTATTAGGAGGTTTGCTCGTGCGAGACGGACGTCGATCTCCTCCTCTCCTGGATTCCATCTCACGAGTTCGCGCGCGCGTCCGCACGGGATAAGTAAGGTCGCTCGCTGCATGCCTTTCCACTGCTGGCTTCTTGCCGTTTATTAGGCTCTGGCGCTTCAACACGCTGATGACTATACGGCTTCCTGCCTCCTGCCTCTGCGAAACTCGCCTTCCTCTCGTTTATTTGTCACGGTATTTATCGGAGATCGGCTCCACTCGTACGCTTCCTTGAGGATGTCGGCGCTACGTCGAATCTGGAAATAAACATTCGGGATTATTGCGTTTTAGAGAATTCTGATACATTTTTTTTTTGCACAATCAATCAACGTTCATTGCCGGTCAGCGTCGCATTAGTTTCATTCTAAATAGCTTTATCGTCCCCCGCGTAAAAATCGAAACTATTGGCAATATATTGCCAATGTATTGAATATTGATATTAACAATATATTGAATCGTACATTACCCACACATTAGCAAGCTTTCGGCAAATGTACATCATCCAATATTGTTGAAATAT
>JAWWEO010000036.1:18033492-18197581 GCA_035582975.1 Ormyrus labotus
ACTCGACCGCGGTGAGAAACACCCGCGTGGAGAGCGTAGGGAGCTGGCCTTGCGATCGGCCGCCCCTCGCTTCGATAAGAATTCATATTTTGCGTGTGATAACCTCGGGAGCCAGGTCCTGCGTACGACCGCCCCGAGTGGGGTTCTTTTTAATAAAATATCCGAAAGTTAAATCCTGTTTGTTGTCGAGTTATTTATCGCCTTCGTTGTCCTCGAATTTCCTCAGGAGGAAGAAAGACCCGGTCTTCCTCCGCACCGCCGTGCGCCCGCTCGATCGCTAGTGCGATCAGTGCGGCGCCGTTATCTGGCAAAAATAAATTAATTGTGTACGTGGTGATCGGGTTGAAATTACCACGTCACACGTTTTACTTAATTTTGTTTAGGAAAATCGCGTAAAAGCTGGGCAATTAAAACTAACAAAAGCACCCTTTACCGGCCCTCCTTTCCTTATCCCGCTGTTCATTTTTATTTCGATAAAACAATGCGGAGACGAGTCCGAAAGAGTGCGGAATAGTTCGTGCCGCGGAAAAAGTGTCGATAGGCCGTTTCCGTAAAAGCGATAAGATCGAGGTGTACTCGGCGTCAACGCAATTAAATCGGCAGGCCTAAAAAGGGACGAATCCTATTCCTAATCTCGGCTCGCGGCGGAATATAATGATAAACAGGCCGTCCTTAAAAACTCGTTACTCAAGTTTGCAAGCTCCCTCGTCGGGCCGCGCAATAAACAAACGACGCTGCAGCGGCGGGATAAAAACGAAAATAAATTAAACTCACGCGAGAGGGAGAGAGAGAGAGAGCGGCACGCACGAAAGGCGGAAGGATATTCAATCTGCGCGTTAACGAAGGTCTCCGTTAATTTGACGATTCAATCCAGTCGCTCCTAAATGGGTTAACGACGCCGCGGCATTAAACCCCCTACGTATACAGTAGTCGGGCCATCGTAAAGCCTCTCGGAATGAGTTTCCGCGATTTTCTTTTCTCTCCCTCTCTCTCACTCTCGCACGAGATATCTCTATCTGTCTATATTTCTCCGAGTGCGGCTTCTTCTTCTGGTGCGTAATAAAGCGGCCGCTTTACGGCCGGCGACTTCCCTTCATAAACAGTAGCTTAGAGCCGGCTGTTATAAGTGCGATATACGCAGAGGGGAGGGGGGTCTCCTCTTCTCTCGGAAGCTGCGCCGCTGCTTTCTCCCACATCGCATGTAGTTACTTTCTCTTTCCGGATTTTTATGGGGTTCCTCGGGTTACGCGCGACGGCGGCGGTACTTATTGTTCGGCAAACGAGTTTTCGGCTGCCGGATCGGCCGAGCAAACGAGTTATCCCACACGCCGCTCGGATAATAGAAATGTGTCCGCCCGATCGTTTGTCGATCGGTACAACCTCATTTTCCGATAGATTAATGCACAAGTGTTTTAGAACGCGCATTAATCATCGAACTTTTTCCGTCGGCCATTACGTTAAGTAATGCGGATTGAATTTTACGGCTCGAAAATTGAAAGACTGTATACGCTCGCATTTCGTATCACGATATAAAAGCTTTACTGCTCTCCCCCGTCGTCTCGCTACCATTCAATTTCTAATCAGTCCGGCAAAAAAATCCCCCGGCTACATCTGCCAAGAGCTCTCTCCCCCCTCTGTAATCCTTTTTACATACATTAGCCGCAAAAATTAATGAAACTCCGAGCGCTGAAAACTACCCGATCAGGTATCCGCTTCCTCCTTGCAATCTAATCTCCCCCGTACATTTATATTCGTGTAAAAAGCCGGCAAAAAATCGCCGTAATATCGTTTTCAATGGCGTCGATCTTATACGGGAAGCTACTCGTTGCGCGCGCGCGCGCGCAAGCAAGCGGGGGGGGGGGGAAAGAAAACCGGCCGCTACCGCGGGACTCGACAATCACGTAAACGCGCGGCGGCGGCGGCGGCTGCGGAGCCGATCGGTGGGCGCGAAGCGAGCGCATTAGCAGTGGCATTACCCCGGGCAGGCGAGTGCAGAGGGCATCGAGGAAGTAGCCGCGCTGCATCATCACGCATCGCCGGCCGCCTAATGATAAAGCGCTCGAGCGCCGAGCGGCGCGTCACGGTCCCGCGGCGGGGGGAGAGGGAGGGAGGCCCGCGCGCGAAACCGCGGCCATTTTTCCGTTGACAGCTGCCAATTTCGTGCGCGCGGAACGCGAGAGGCGAACGCGCGGCGGGGAAGCTATATCGGATGAGCGGCGGGTGCAAACGCGCGGGATATAATTAAAAGACCTGGAAATTATTGCGCTCGTTCCTATTAACCAGATGTATAAATACTCGGACTTTCTTTTTTTTTTTTGCGGCATTGAAAATTCAATATCGCCGCCACATTGTGTTCTCCCCTCCTCCCCTTCCCCCCTCCTGACACGGTTGTAAATTTCTTAAACGCATTCTGCGCGTCTTTCTTTCTTTCTTTCTTTCTTTCTGCTTCTCGACTTCGTAATTTGCAATAAAATCGCCGTGATAATGCGGCCCCCCTCCCTCTTTCCTCGTAGTTTATTACGCGTGCGCGCCTTGCGCGTAGTTTCTCGTTTTTCGCGCAGTTGAATGAAAACTTTTTAAGCACATTTATAGATTACAAGAGTTGGAACACGTACTTTACGAGCTTGGCGCGGCTGCGGCTTCGGGATTCTTGCTCTTTTTCGGAGAAGGGGAGGGGGGGGGGACTGCGCCGAGCATCGAAAGCTATACATACTGCCGTTCGCAGCTCGTTGCAGTCGTGAACGCGCGCACATATATACACGCATGCGCGAAACATATCGATATTCGCGGTTTCGCTGCTGAATAAATTACTGTAAACTCAGGAAGTAAACGATACGAGTGTATGCGTCCTGAAAATTCCCAGCCAATCTCCCAGTCGCCGACTGGCGGAGTAAAAAAGGACTGACGGACGAGAGAGAGAGAGAGAGAAAAAAAAGGGAGTCCGTCATTACGGCCTCGGTGAGCGGCGCTGCTCTCCGCGTATGCTCGCATGGCTAATTCGTGAAGCGGATCCCACGATTAAAGGCGTTCTCTCTCTCTCTCTCTCGAGTCGCGGATGAGCGCAGTTGTATATCCAGCGATAAACCAATTACCGATCTGCGCAGAAACCGCGCGGTGGACAAGTTCCCTCTTCCTCCCGCGAGGAGAGGAAAGAGAGGGACGCATGATCGCTATCGACGGCGTACGGCTATCCGAGACTGATCGGACCGGAGGAGAAACGACCGGCAGCGTGGGCGGCTGGGAAAGGGGCAGAAAGAAAGCCCGGAGAGAGAGAGAGAGAGAGAGAGAGAGAGAGAGAGAGAGAGAGAGAGAGAGAGAGAGAGAGAGAGAGAGAGAGAGAGATTTATTGGTGTCGTTGCTTTTTTTTCACCTGAGCCTTACCCGGGTATAGGCTCACGTGAAATTTGCGAAATTTAGCCGACGCTTAGACGGGATTAATTTACTGGATCGTGCGAGGTAACGGTCCCGAGGAGAGGATTTGCATTTAAGGAGCATCGAGCATTGATGAGAAAGGCAAGCGCGGCGCAGAGCAATTATCTTCTTTGGATCTCCTAATTGCACGTTCTTCTCCGCGAGATGTATCGGTAAAAATCTAAAATTATCTTTGCCGTTTAAAAAAGTCGAGATTTACAATCTCATCGCTGCGAGTTTAACGAACCGTTCCACGCGGATGGGGAAAGCGACGACGGAACGGGGCGCGGTCCCTTAGACCAAAATCCCCCGCTGAAAAGGAGCCGCCCAAATAAATTCGACACCCACGCGGGTCTCTCCGGCGCAAGTGAAAAAAAAAACAGTCGCCGGAGTAAGAGTAAGAGAGAGAGAGAGAGAGAGAGGGCATCCGCGTCGCTCGTGGGCGTTTCCTAAAAAGGCCGGCCGCGTCCTTATAGGAAACGCGTCCTCTCTTCCTTATGTACCTCGGTGCGGTGAGGCGCATATATAGCAGCGCCCGGCGCACACGACACTTCCTCGCGCCTATGCATTTTAATGCACGCCCGCGACTGAGGGACTGCTCCGGTCTCGAAAAAAATCTACTGCCCGTGCCGCGAGCCTACTTTTGAGGATTGGTCTTGTTGCTCAAATTCAAATGGCTCTTTGTTGCTTTCATTTTTGGCTTGGAGAACTCGATTGTAGTAAGAAACATTTTATTCTACGCTGATGCGGTAATTGGAGACAAAAGTTTCAGCGAAGGGAAGCAGTACTATCGAGAGCTTGCGTCACTACGACGAGAACAAGTGGCTGATTCGCCGCGGCGGCATACCCGATCCGTCCAGAAAGTAACTCGGGGGGGGAAAGAGATTCCGAACCTGGCGCAACTATATACATACGATCTTGGCTAGCGCAGCGACGACAATGGGGGCCATAAGGTAAATGGGTGAAAAAAATATCGGCGCAGTGAGTCAGGACGTCGCTGCTCTCTCTCTCTCTCTCTCTCTCTGCTTCGAGAAAAGTGTAGGCGCGCAGACAATGGGGTAGAGGAATACCGGCGCGCGCGGCACCACTCGTCCGCGGCGAGCTGCATTATCTGCATGCAATGGACCGGTGCGCTGGGTAATTCGATAAATGCGCGCGCAGCGACAATGCTCTCGCTCGTGTATATATATATGACGCGCCGCGGGGGGTGAGAGCGAAAGCGAGATCGCTCCTTTTCTATATTGAATAATCACGAAGGGGAGGAGAGGAGCCGCGGACTGTTGGTTTTTCGAGCTCCTCGCCGCCGCCGCCGCCGCCGCCGGCAGCGGTCCTTCCTTTTTATCGTGGCGAATCATCGCCAAGAGGCGCTTCGCGGGGCCGGGAAATTTCGCGCAATCGCCCGCGAAGAGGAATGGCATTCAATTATCGAGCGCCGCTGAAAACGATTGTATCCGAGGTGTGATTTATCGGCGGCTTGTCGGGGCCCCGGAGTTTGTTTTCCATCGATGCCCGGTTACGAGAGTCAGGCGAATGGATGGTGTCGAATTAACGGCTTTAGAAAGTGGAGGATGACAAATTCGACTGCGAATTGGAGCAGTTTATCTGATCGGCCGGGGCTAACGATTGAGTGTTTCCTTTTATATTTTAGAAGCAATATTTTGTCTTATTAGCTTATCTGCTTATCGGGGCCTCGAACCTTTCATTCCCGATATTCAAATGTGCGGCTGATTAATTGTCGTACTTCCCTTCTTTCCGTCTTACTCTTGTTATAAATTTGATGCTTCGCTTTTAATCTTGATTCGCTTTTTACAAAACGTAATAAATCTTAATAAATTCGTCTTGCGATGGGGCAATCTCGCTCGAAATTATCAATCACTTTCTGCTTTAGAATCGCGTAGTTAACTTAATTTCAGCCTACCGAGAACGTTGCAAAGCTCGCCTTACGAAAGAAATCGTCCTCGCCACCGATACATTTAGCGAAGGCTGCAATTTGGATAAACACATCATCCTCGCGAAAACTCTCTCTTTCTCTCTCGTTCAACCATCCTAAAAGCTTGCGCAACCTTCGACTAAATACAACGGCGCAAATTACGGGCAGGCTTGGCGCAAGAAAGCGAAAACGAAGGAGGGACCAGCGGCAGCTGCCGCTCCGTCAATCCGCGCCCTCGCCCAAATTTATCGCCTCTTGCGCAAAATCTCGGCATAACGAAACTGTCGCGCGTCCCGGCCGGCGCTGATTTACCGCCGCCGCCGCCGAAAAATTGGTTTCTCTCGCGCGCGCGCGCGCCTCCTTTTTACGAGCCTGCCGTCTCTCTCTCCCGACCTTGCGCACTTGGCACACATATAGTTACCGGGCGAATTACACGGGAGAGGCGCTCGCTCGCGCGCGGTACGTAAGCCCCGGACTTTCCCACGAGGGAGAGAAAAGAGATTTGCCGAGCTTCCTCGATCTCACGTAGCCGCGGGGACGAGGCCGTTGCGGCGATGGAAAAAAAAAACAGGGAGCCGGCTTTAATCGCGAGTCGAGGCCCGCTCTCCTTATCTAACTGTTTAACACGACTCGTTTTTAGTCGTCGCGCGCCGCACTTTCTTTTTCGGATAGCGAGGAAACGCGTCCGCGCGGGAACCTCGCGGGAGTGTTTACGCGCGCTAGACGGGATATTTTTTTTTGTTTTTTTTTTACCGCTCTTCATTTTTATTACTGCTCGTAAGGCGCGCACTTCTCGGCTTCTCGGGTATTACCAAAAAGTGGTTGAAAATTTCTTTTGCGAAACGCCGGACAGAGGGAGAAATTTGTGCAAGATGAGAATTTAAAATCAGTCTGTAAAACCGGGTATAATTTTACGTCTCTCGCGAGCGAGGGAGACGCGGAGGAAAAAAGAAAAGCCGGCGCGCAACAGGTAAATGGAGGACACGTAAGGTGTGTGTAGCGACGATCTTAAAAGCCACTCTATTTGCCTAACTGTAGAGCGGCTCGTTTTTTCCTTCGTTTCTTATAACGAAGCGCGCCTCTCCGGCTTATAAGGGGAACTCTCTCTCCCGAGAGAGAGCGCTTAGAAGCTGCCAGTTTAACGGGCTAATTTACACGTACGCGAGGCGCAGTTGCACTATGGGAACTGCGCCGAGCCTCCTTTTCTCGGGAGGCAGGCAAATTCGAACGTGACGCGCAGGCCGTAAGGCTTTCGGAAAACCGGATTTCTCTCCTACTTCTCCGCCGCGAAGCTGGTGCCCTTTGTCTTTTTTTTTTTTTTTTTTTTTTTAATTAATGCCTTGGTGGTACAGTTTTTTTTTCTTTTTTTTTTTTTCTGAACGGTTAGGTTCGCGTAGTACAATCGCGCGAAGGTTTATTCGGTTGCCGGACGGGTTTCGAAATTTATTTTAGAGCTCTCGCGGCGCATTGAATTATCACTTGGTAAACGATTGTGGTAAAGGTGCAGTATCGCAGAAGATTTTAATGAAAAGGGCAACGCGATCGTGTATATAAGGTCGATATTAAAAGGAAAAGGCGGCGCAGGAGGTAATCATATCCTAGGATTTTACACAATTTTCTGTAGACCCGATAAAGGCCGAGCTTCGAAAGGCATGCAATTACATAAATTCAAAATTTAATACTTTCCAATTATCTTCTCTTTCTCCGGTCGAACGCGAGAAGTGGCCCTAGCCTGAACAATCGTTTTCTCAAAGCATAAAATTCAAAGCGAGGCGCGCATTACTTTTTCGCAAAAAGCGGGTTTACGCCCCCCTCCCCCTCCTCCCCCTGCAAAAATCGTCTCTCTTTTACAATTTAATACCAGGTAATATAAGTGGGCTTAACGAATCTCATTTGAATATAAGGCTCGCCGCCGCCACTTTTACGGCGATCGCCGATGGGGTAATTGATCGCGCGCGACGATCTTTACGACGACGACGAGGACGGCGGCGGCGGCGGCGGATTTTCTGCGCGCAGCCACTGCAGAGCTTTTTTCTCTCTGTCTCGCGCGTTTTTACCTCGAGGTCGAACGACGACGACGGCGGCGGCGGCGGCTCGGGGGAGATCTAAGTGCCTAGCTGGAACTAAATTTAAAGGCGTACGTGCAAGAGCGCGCTAAGGATGTTTTCTTACCCGCCGCCGCCGCCGCCGCTGCTTTTCGAACTTTCGAACGTGCGTAATTGTAGGGTGTATTTGAAGAGCGCTTATACGAGGGAATCGTACGGCTTCGACCTTCGAAAATTCCAAGCTTTTTCGAGTTTCATTTTTTTTTCTTTCTTTTCGGAGATTGAATCGTAAACCCGAGGCAGGTGGAAATTTTCAAGGAAAAAATTTGAATTATTCGCCGGGAGGCTTTTAAGAAACTTAATTCTAGGGGATGGAAGGTAAAGGCTTTTAAAATCTGTCGGAGCGGATTAAAAGTTTTTTATGCTAAGAAACTGCGGATACAACTTGCCACTTTTGCACTTTCGCAAGCGGTGATAAAAGCTTTTATACAAAGTTGGTTCGTAAATTATTGAAAATGGGACGGAATTCATTGGAAGGTAGAAAGAACGAGTTTTATTATTATTCAGTTAAATAACGATAATAGCCAGGCGTACAAGCAAATTTAGAGGTGTTCCCTTATGTAACAATTAGACGCTTTTCCCAACGGACCAATTTTATCTGTCTTCCGATCAGTCACTAAAGTTAAATGAACCGCAAAATTACTGTATAAAGCAAAGTGTATCGGCGTGTGTAACGCACTCGGAATTTAAGTGTGAAGTTTTGTCCGAGATAACAATCGGACATAAGCTCGCTAGTTAAAGATTTTCTAGCTACTCTTGTCTGGGCTATTGTTTCCGTTCGAATGAACGTTTTTTTTTTTCTTTCCCGTGGGCCCCCATTACAATCGCTATTCTTGTAACATTGTGTTAAAATTTTTATGGCCCCTTTCCCTATTGTACTTAACTGTAATTAAATTTAAATTTGTTTATTCAAGCAACAATGGCGACTTCGAACACCTTAATAAATTGATCCGCGCCGATTATAAATATAGGCGGAACTTGCACTTACCGAGTGCAAATAACATCGGGAAAAATTGAATTCTAGGAAAAGTCCTGCCCTCGACCGAGCGAAATGCGCGGTGTCGATTGATTGTGCTCGACAAAAAAAGAAATATATATATATAAGAAAAAGTGTGTACTCACGTGTTAGAGGTAGAGAGTCCCGACGCGCCTGGGGGCGACGACGGTGACGGCGAGACGGGGCCCGCACTTGGCCGGCGGCAGGGGCGCCACCTGCGTCGTCGGCGGCGTTTCCGGCCTGGCGCAGCCGCCGATGCCGCTCCCGTTGCGAAGCTCCCAGACGAGGTTCGTCAGGGAGCGCGGTCTACTCAGTCGCCGCGATCTGTTGGGACAAACGTTCGGATTATCCTTTAACTTGCCGGCTGTTTCTCCTTTTTAAAGGAATTTTTATACTTTCTAGCTGCAACTACGGCGCCGGAGGATTGGAGGAGTGGGGAACGTAGATGGTTTTTTTGTTTTTGCTTTTAATTTGCTTTTACTTGTGGGAGTGGTGCGAAAGTAAGTAGCACACTTGTACGAACGGATTCTACTTTCTGGGATAATAAACATGCAGGAGACGTACTTTTTTTCGTTAATATTAAAATTGGGTATAAACTCTTGCTGATAAATCTCCTGAGTAGGTGACTGTTTTCTCGCTCGAATTCCGCAAAACGTACGCTATAGTAAAGTTACACATTTAATAAGTATCGGAGTAATAGAGAAGAACCACCTTTAAAAATAAAACTTTTTCAAAACTCTTAAGGGAGAGTGCGAGGTTCTCTCCCTAAGTATTGGCGAATAACGAAAACGAGAACTGACCTCTTTTCAGGCAGCTTGGCACCTGCGCCGGAGTCTCCCGATGTCCTGCCGCCGGAGTGGCTGGAGTCGAGCGTGCCGTCGAGCTCCATCGCCTGCTGCAGGTTCGTCAGGCTCTTGTATCTGATGTTGAAGAGCGGCGAGCCGCCCTTGAAGCCCGGGGGCGTCTCCTTGAGGGGCGAGGCGCTCTTCTGCCTCATGAGCGGTCTGCCCCTCTGCGTGCCGCTGTTCTTCACGTAGAGCTTCGCCAGCGGCGGCTTCTCGAGCCGCGTCGCCGTGTTGTTCGAGATGGACATCGTCGTGGGCGGCGGGGCCTCCTTCACGGCACGGCGCGTCCGCTTCTCCGCCTGGTTCTTCTTCGTGGGTATCGTCTCGATCGGCGGCGGCTCGGGTCTGTCGTCGAGCAGCGGCGCGATCGTCACCGTCACCGGCGTCAACGCCGGGCTTGCCTGCTTAGAGAACTCTCGTTTTCATTGGGCATCGAGCATTTTAAGCAAGGGAAAAAAGGGATACTGACCATTCCAGTGGTCTGTTGATTGCTGCTTCCAAGTGGCGCGCTTTCATAGAGCGACCTGACGCTCTTGGGTAGGGGCGCGAAGCCCCTGACGTAGTCGTAGATCTGGTCGATCTCGTCGTACTCTTCGGAGTAGGAGGCCGGCGGAACGCGGTTCTCGTCCCGGCCGTAGCCGTGCCCGGTACTGTGCTGATGGTGGTAGTGGTGGTGGTGGTGGTGCCGGTGGTGACTGCCCGTGTTGGCACTGTCCGAGCTCGCCGAGCGCCTTAGGAAGCCGCCGCTGCGGGTCTGCCGGCTCGGCTTGCTCTCGCCCAATCTACCGTCCAGCACGTGCGCTCTGAAATCACGACTCGTCAATAGGGGAGCTCGCGTCGGGAGCTGCGATTCCATTCATTCGAATACTTACCTGTCGGCGACGTCGGCGACCAGTCTCGAGGAGCGCTCGACGAGTCTGATGAACTCGGGCATGGATCTGAGGGCCTCGTCGTTCCTCGCCTTGACGAGCTTGAGGGGCGCGGCGAGCGGCAGCGCGACGGCAGCCCCCTCCCTCTGGAGCGGCAGCGCGAACACGTGCTCCTCCTCGAAGCTGGAGAGGAGTCTGAGCTCGGGCAGGAACTGGGAGGAGGACTTGAGGCCGCGGGGCGGCTGGCCGTGGACGAGGCGCACGGTCAGGGGCAGCCTCTTGCTGAGCAGCGCCCTGGCCGTGTGGACGCCGCTGATGTTGTCCTCGCGCGCCAACGCGCTGAACCTGGCGCGCTGCTCCATCGGCAGCAGGACGTTCTCGCCGCGGCAGTCGAGGCAGCGCAGGAAGCGGCCGCGGCCCGGCAGGGCCACCTCGCCCGCGACCGCGATCGTCTCGCCGCTGGCCAGGGTCCGACTGCCCTCCGGCACGACGATCCCCGAGTCCTCGACCTTGCAGGCCAGTCCGCGCACCGCCTCCCTCACGAGCGCCCCCTCCTCCGGGCAGCGCCGCGCCAGCTCGCTCACCGACTCGATGCCCCGCACCGCCCGGCCCTCCTCGCTCAGGATCTCGAAGTAGCCCACGTACGAGTCCGGGATGGCCAGTCGCGGACCCACTCCGACCACTCTGCGACCCTCCTGCGAGAACAGAACAAACTTTTCTCTCAGACCTTCAAAGCCCGAGACTTGACGAGCGTTCGCCTCCGGGGGGAAGACCGAGCTAGGGGTAGGAGAGCTGGTGCTCGGGTGGGTTACCTTAATTTTGACGGCCTGCGCGACGATCTTACGGCGCCTGCCGGCGGAGACGAGCAGGGCGGTGCTCTGGAGGCTGGGCGCCGGCAGGGTGGGCACGCCGAGGCCGCCGTACTGGCCCTTGGTGATCTTGATGACGGCCGGCAGCCGGTACTTGCCGACGAAGTCGCGCAGATAGGTGGCCTCGTCGGCCCAGCGGGCCGCCGCCACGACGATCTGCCCGTCGGTCGCTGCCATTTCCAAGCTCCACGCTCCTAGTCCAATTGCTCCTTAGGCTCAGGCGCTACTCGTCCACGCTCGCTTCTGCTCCGACCGCGTTGGCCGTCTATGCTCCATCTGAGAACAAAGCACGAGTACCGATATAATATTGGTATTATAATACGAAAATCTGTTTCAGAGCAAATAACTTGCTCTTCGCGTTTGCGAGTGCAAATTAGTTTCCAGCATAAATTTTTCAGGGCAAACTGTTACTTAAGTACTATACAGCACTGCTTAACTATTTGTGTAATGGCTCTATCACTTAATGCTGCCAATTACCATTTTTGCAGATTTTATTGCCCGTCATAAATAGCAAATATCACAGCGGCAGCAGCAGCGGCGGCGGCATTTCCATAAACCTGCTAAACGACGTAGATTTTCTTTTCCCAAATTACGCACTCGTCCCTTATTAAGCTCCGCAGAGCAATGTAATTACGTTCCCTTCGAAAGTCGGAGAATCCTCGGCGCCGCGACCCGCGCGTCTTCTAATAATCGAAGATTGGCGGTGTTGCCTCCCCTCGGGCGCGAACTCCACGCGAGCGGCTAATTAGCGACTGCGGCGGCTCTCGCGTCGGCCGGCATTCCTATGCTTATGGATCGAGGCACCTGTGGCGGAAGCCGCCGGCCACGTGACAAGTCAATCCCCGCGAGAGAGAGAGAGAGAGCTCGGGCTTTTTGCGCGCGCATGCGCAAGCGCGAGCGAGCGAGCGAGCGCCTACGGTGCTACCTTTATTACATATTCGTCGTCGATCGAATAGATAGACGCGGAGCGCGCCGCTGGAAATATGACTCTATTTCCCCGGCCGCTTTTTTCAAAGCCGTTAGTTATCCGGCGGTAATGAGCCTGTGTTTATTGCGAGCGCGAATAGGGAAATATTGATGCATCACTATTACCGAGCGAGTAAGCTTCCTCGAGCACCGAGAGAGGACTGGTTTGCCGCCGAGGTTTTATCGGCCGGGGACTTTTTGCAGCTTCGCTAAATATTGTTAATTGATTAGCCGGCCGAGGAAGAGAGCGCAGAGGGGCTCCTTTTTTCTCCTGTCGAACTTGCCGCAAATGAACACGTTAGCCGAGCGAGGAACTCGAGCGGCCGCGCGACCGTTATTATCGCGGCGGATAAATAATAAGACGCATTAATACGCGGGCGTTCGGTAAAAATCCTTTCAATTTTCGCGAACGGCACTGACAAATTGCGCGTATCGCTTTCGCGTCAAACTTGTTAGCCAGTTTTCAATTAGCTTCTTCCCTCTCAATTAGCATTCTAATGGCGACGCGCGGTTTTCGTGAGGCTGCACCCAGTCCCCGCGCGCGGGGAAAAAGAGAGAAAGTCCTCCTTATTAGCGGGAGACCGGCGATTATATCCCGCGGGAGAAACCTGTACGAGCGCTAATAACAAGCTCTTATTGTACGCACGTGCCACTCGGATCTATTTTTCCTCGATCGATCGTTAGACGGAGAGGGACGGGGGAAGAGGGGGGGAAAAGGACATACCGGTTCCGCAATTTTCTCCGCAGATTTTCTCCCGGCGAGAGAGCAGCGGCAGGCAGCACGTGCGACGTGGCAAAATTTACGAGAAGCGAGCGCGAGAAATGCGGGGCACATGCAATTTCAACGAGGTGAAACGCAAGAAGGGAGAGAGAGAGAGATGCATCGGGAGAGAGAGGCAGACCGGAAGGAGTAATTTCGAGGAAAAATATACCCGAGAGCAGAGACGGCCGCGCGTCGATCGCCGTATGGCTTAGTTTTTTTTTTCTTTTTTTTTCTTTTTTTCCTTAGGCCGATTGCTGCTACTTAGTGCCGTTGACTCTGCCTGCATCTGAGAGATATTGCCGCCGGGGTGACGTTTATCGTTACTTTTCCTCTTTTTTCGCATTCTTAGGGACATATTTTTTACTGCGGAGATTCCTCGAAGGAAAATCCTGTTACTTTGTGGAAATGACGTCGAAGTGGTAATATTTCAAGAATCTTATTAAGTTTTTTAATTTAATTATTGACTACTAACAGCACTCTCTCGTTTGCATAATTAATATATAATGACTTTCATGTAACAAACTTGAAGTATAAGTGAATTATGCTGCATCACCATTATTTTACTGATTAAACAATCGGTTATGTCACGACTGGCTGCGTATGTTACATTCATCAATTAAAAAAAAAACTAAGTCGATTATAAAACTTTCTTTAATCCAATACGAATCCCATTTACGCATATCGAATCTTGATCTTCGATTTTTTCCCACCCACAAAATGAACTTGTACGTAATTAAAAGTGATTCTCGGTAAACGAATTCATCGGCGCGCGATCGCCGAGCCGCGTAAAACGCCTCGTTCCCCCAAACATCCGACCCAATAAATTCAATTTGCAGCAATAAAAGTGCGCAATTACATCAGCCGAGGCCCGGAGCCGTATGTTCCACCTAATAGGAGCGCGTCGAGTGCGCGTGTCCACGCGCAAAAGAGTGTCCCGAGAGCGGTTTTTATGGCCGCCGGCGGGGCCGGAGAGACGAATGGACGTCGGGCTTGATTGAACGATGTAGGCGAGAGAGAGGCGCCGCTCCGCTTCTTGATTGCTCGACGCGATCGACGATGAGAGATGAGACTCTGGCAAAAAGGCCAAATTTCGAGCTTTATTGATTGTTTCAGGGTCGACGGCTTGATTTAAGGCTTTCTTCGGCGGAGTAAAGTAGAAAATCGGAATGCTGAAAAAATGTGCGGGAAACTCGTTTGGAATCAATGGCAGAAAAATGATGAAACGACGGTTAAGTACTGATTTTATGTTTGGAAAAAAAAAAAAAAGGAAAATGGCATGCGCAAGAGGGCTTGAGAAAGAAGTTTTTCGCAAGTGCCGCAAGTAGAACAAGTCGGATCTGGTAAGGCAATTCGTACACGACTGCGAAAGTAATTGTAATTATTAGTCGGTGAATCTTGATACGAACGCATCAAAGGCACGTCTCGAACGTTGGAAGCGCGAGGTATATACGCTTCCTGGAGCGATATATCCATTTTTCAAATAAATTAGACGCAGTTGCTTAAACGCGAACTCAAGTACGAGGCAGAAGTTTATGAAAAAGCATGCGAGGAAGACTTACGAAAGTTAATCCCGACGCGAATCCCGTAAATCGCCTTCGCGAGGGTGAATCTGTCTTGCCCGACAGCGTAATATCTTAAGGAGATCTAAAGATTTTACATAATTTTAAAAATCGATTCTCGTCTACCTAATACCTATAGCAAACAACTACTCGGAGCTTCCGAGGTCCCGACGCGTCGAAAGCTACCTTCGCGCGAAAAATCAGCTCCTAAAAACGAAAACGTCGATCAGCCGAGCCAAAGATCCCGAAGCCGATGACCAATGACCCGGGGCGTCGTGACAGGCGCGCCTCCAGGAAGTCGTACACGCTCCTTCTCGTTTTTTTTTTTTGTATTTTTGCCCCCCTCCGAGCCTACTTACCCCTCGCTCTCGCGGTCGCCTCGTCCACGTGCTCCCGCTTGCGTACTATTAAATCCCTCACCTCTCGGTATCTCGCGAAATCATCTCCGGCGTATTAACTCGCGATTTCTTTCCATTCTTGCTCTCTCCTTTTTTCCCGGCGATCTCTCTCTCTTCCTTCCTGGCCGCTCGCCTCGACCACCGCTAGGTGCTTATTTTCGAAACACGCGAGAGGAGAGATGCGCCGCGTAACGGTGGGAGAGATGCGTCGTTTTTTTTTTTTTGTTGCGCGCGAGGGGGAGAAGAACCTCCGCGCGAAAAAGTGAATTTTACCGCGCAACTGTGCGCGCGCGGTCATACAGCGGGTACCGTAATGAAAACGTGATGCGCGCGATCTACTTAAACGCTCTAACGTTCGTACGCCTTTTTGCCCGGCCCCCCTGGCTTGATGGAAGCGTGCGATTCTCCCTTTTTTCTTTTTATTCGCCGATCGCGAGCCTTCTTTTGCGCGGTAAACCTTATTAAAACAAATATTAGATAAGGAGCTTATTTAGCGCGTTGCGTATTGACAATAGAAGATTTCATAAACGATCAATACTTCCAAGAGGAACGTTTGGCAAACAAATTATTTAATTACAATCAATAAAAGGTAGGGGGGCGTTGCGTAAGCGCAGTTTTCTTTATAATTAATATCAATCAATCTCCTCTAGAATGCGGCGCTTTTGCAAAACAGTTCTTTGCTTAATCAGAAATTAAGTGTGCAATTAGTCCAATCTATCCATGAAAACGCGAGGGATTAATAAAGCGTTTGATTTACTCGAGGCGCTCGATAATACGTTACATTCCGCGAACATTCCTCCTCGAAGATTAATAAGAGCCTACGCACTGCCCGCGAGAGTTCAATGGTGTATTATTTCGAAAATCGCGGGCTCTCTGCTTTTGCGAATTGAGCAAGGATTGTTGGCTCATTTTTCTACACTTGAATCTCTAACTCGGCATCGAAGCGCACGGAGGCCGCTAATAAATCTCGCGGCTTTATAAGCCGGGATTTTTTTTTTCCCGTTCAGCCGGGCGATTCGGTCGGCAGGCTGCATTATAGATACAAGCGATTTTTCACTTATCGAACGAGGAAATTCAGGCCGCCGCAATAAGCCATTACGAACTTTTCCAATGCAACGGATGAAATTCGATAAGCCCTCCCCCCTTTAATTACACGCTACCTCTCCCGCAATCGGCGCGCGCGCGAAACAATTGTGCAACGAGAGCCCGGCGCCTTTTATACTTTGATCGAGCGAATTCGAGCGAGCTGGCATGTGCGTATGCGCGAACAGATTATTCGTTGAAATGGAGCAACAATGTCTTGCGTCAATCGGGGAATTCTTCGTGAATGATACTGTATGCACGTGCGGGTTGAGATTGGCGCGCTTTCGATTTATGGAGGTGCTAAGCCGATTATACAGTTAATTAATATGTGCGTAGGCTTACGGTCACATTACGTACCGTAAAATTAATGATTTACGATGAATTGGAATAGTGTATTTCAGTTGTGGAATGAAATTGAGGTAATAAAGACTTCATTTATTGAATCATTAGAAATATCTTTCGGGACTTTCTATTTTTTACTGCTGCATGGATTATCAAACGGGAAATTTTTCCGAAATCAGTTGAAAATCTGCTTTTCTTTAAAAAAACTTGTCGCAACGCAAAGAAAAACGGCAGAAACACAAATATAATAGTGAGAAAAATAGCAACAAAGCAAAGCCTATCTTCGAATCTAAACGCCTCGAGAGAGAAGAAAAAAGGCAGCATTAAAGTTGTCACCTCCCGGTGGAAATTTCTCAATTTTCCAGCTTAACCTACACTCGCGAGCCAGAAACCGTGCGGCGGCAGACAAAGAGCGCCTTACGCCCACCCTCGATCGTCCCGTGAGAAACGCTCCGAAAGCAGCGACAAAATGATAGCCCCGCCGCAGCCGCGCGGCAGCAGCGGCGGCGCGGCGCAACGCGCCGATTGTATAACGCGCGAATTCCTGACGGCGGAGAGGTATATAGAGGGGGAGAAGGAAGTGCGCCGGGCGCAGTATTAAAACTCGGCAATTAAGGCGGCGAGATTGGCCGAAAATCCGCGGCTCCGCGGAGAGAAAAGAGGCTACAACCCGCTTTCCTAATCCAATTGCTACCGGCTGGCAATCTAATTACCGGTCGGCGCACGCGACGCTCGGGAATATTGCATTATGCATACGCTTGCTTTTTTCTTTACACACTCCTCTCCCTCTCCGCGTGTGTGTGTGCGTGTGTGTTTGCGTGACCTCGCGCGAATATTTCGCGCCGCTGGCCTAGATTCGACGGAGAGCCGCGCTCGTAAAACGCGAGCCGCCGGAATTCTTTCGGGGTGAGAATGAATGTCGGCCGCTAAAGGCTGCCGCGCGTGCTCGTGCGTAACGCGGTATTTTTTTTTTTTTTTTTTTTGCTGCCGATTGGGAAATAAGCGCCGAGGCATTGATAGATCTTTGGCGCGGTGTCGGATTGCGCTTTTAAGCCGAGAGGCGTGAGTTTCTCGTGTCGATGCTTGATGAATCGTTGTTTTGCGTTCGGCCGCTTGATTTTCAAATCTAAGTCAAGTTCTTTTTGATTGCAGTGCAGCGTTGTCTTTAGATAGTAAGCAGTGAGCTACTTAGGTAATTGATCACTTGGTCAGAAAGTTGAAGTATTTGAAAAGCTTCGAGAGAGCTTAACTTTTCTTTTTTTTATTAATTTAGAGATAAAGAATTCTGGAACGAAAGTAGATTTATTTTTTAATCTCCAAGTTACGCATTATTACCTAACATCTATGAATATAAATTCCGAAATTAATTTTACCAACAAAGAAGTATTAATCTTAGTCTGAGCTGCAACTGCAGCGAAGCCCATCTTACAAAATTAGTCGTAAATACAAGAAACCGTCACTCGGCCAGACCGATCATTATTCCCCGCGTATCCATTTCAGTGCGCTCGTAAACCGCGGAGAGCGCCACTTTTTTCCGGGTCGATAAATCTCGGAAATTTCTCCTCTCCTCGCATCCTGAAGCAAGACCGGCCGGCCGGCGAAAACGAAATCCCTGTTAACCCAAAAGTCGCCGCGTCACCTCACCCGGCGAAGGTCGCTCGCGAGCCCTTTATCCGCGAGCTTGTGGCTTCGCTAAACTCTCTCCGACTCGGAGCGCGAGAGGAGTGAAAGTACCACGGCCGGCAATAAATCACTCGGTGCGCGCGCTCCGGCTCCTTACGTCATAATAGTAAGGAGCTCTCTCCTTCTCTCTCTCTCTTCAGCGGGAGACAAAACTGATTGACGCGACGAAAGAGCGTCGGCTGATAAAGTCTTGCTCGCTTTATCGAGAGATGATTCGAGGAGATGGAGTGCGACCTTATCGCGAGATTAGATTATGGCCTTGTTGAGATTATTCCTGGATTCGTGAATGCGTAATTGTTGGTTTTATTAAGATGTCTTCGAGGCTATATTCAAGTGCTCGCGTATTATAACGACCAAAGCGATTACACAAACATTATAATGGACAATTTCTCCGAGCACTTAATTTATGCACATCGAACCGTTTCTTCAGAATTTCGTGACGACAAGGACACGCGAGGCTCCTTCAGCCTAATTTCCATGGGTGCAGATATCTCGAGGGATATATCTCGAAACGTAATCCATGCAGGCGAACATCGAGGTGCACCTTATCGTCCTCCTAATTCATCTCTCCTCCCCCCCCCCTCTCGCCGAGGCCCCGCCAGCAGACATCATGCGAGGGATCTCGTTCCCCTCTGCACATATTGTTTTCGGCGTTGCACAATGCGACACACACAGAGGCCTCCCTATCGATTCTCTATCTAGGCACGCGCGGCACTCCGCTCCATTACGAAAGCGAGGCGCGCGCGCGCGCGACCGAAAAATCTGTCCGCCTCATTATCTCGCTCGCGCATCGCCGCGCCGATCTCGCGGCGATAATATACCGAGCGGCTGATTGCTTACAACATAATTCTCTCCGGAGGGGCCGCGGGAGGGAGGGAGAGAGAGAGACGGGGAAAGCACACCAACCCCGAAATTACAGTTGCGCAACGGCGATGATTATTTATGGGGCCAGCCCTTCCAAGAGAATAATTTATTGGAGTTGACGATCTAGTTTTCGACAGCCCGGTGAAAGTAAGCGAGGGAGCTAATTATGCACGAGTGCTTTTCGAAAGTTTTCGGAAGAACTTGGGAAAGAGGCTTGATTGATCGTTGCGAGGAGGGACAAGTGTCCTCGCTGCTGGATGCGTAAACAGGAGTGAAACGTTTGTATTAAGGCTAATTTGTTGCTCTTCATATAGGTGTAACCATCGATGGCCAAAACCCACCCCTAATAGAGGAATCAACCACCACCCCTTCTAGATAAAGCACAAAATAGGATAGATTGTAAAACGTAAAGAGAGTAATTTCACTCGATTAAGCCTCATTAGTATCACTTGATTTTCTCCGGCTTTCTAGAAGTTATAAAATCTGGAGCAGCGGATACTTTTCGCTGGACAATAATGAGGTCCGATTTCACGCGCATTGAAGAAATGGTTATCGAATCGACTGTCGTCTCGTACAAAGTTTCATTTGAAATGTATATCAAAATATCGGATCTGCTCGTTTCAAGTTTTTCGAGTCCCGGGTAAAAACTTGATTCGTGCACGACAACACAGGCAAGATTCGATATCCGTAAAAGCTAAATTAAACGCCGAGAACAAAAAGCAGATGCAAGCACTGACTGCTTTCGGAATCGGATAGAGTCACCGTACATTTGATCTGATTGCAACTATAATAATACGCTTTCGCTGTACCTTGTCTCTCTCCCTGCTTCGGTAGAGCACTTTTAATTTATCAAATGCACGCAAGCAAAGTGTCTGCTTGCTTCATTTACGGAGATAGGATATGCATATTGTCCGAGCGCAACTCTTGCGCGTAATCCTTCGCGTAAATGATTATCAAATTGAATTTTAACCGTCCGCCTTTTAAGAAATAGCTGCGGTACGCGCAGCCGATTCTGAATTGCTCGCTCGTAATTCTGAAAATTGAATTGCGAGGGGATGGCTTTCCGTACGCTGCAGGAAATTCGAGTACGAGTTTAAAATTGAATAAAAACATTTATATTTTTCAGATTAAATCCAATAAAATAAAAATTGATAAAACGTCGAAAAGCCCTTGATTTATGAATTTCCAGGGCACTTTCCTCGATCATCAATGCTAATTCATTCCCCTCTCCGCACAGGCAGAAACCGCGCGCGCGGGGCAATCAAAATCCGCTTTTCAAGGAAACGATTCACTCTCGCGACGCGGTACGATACGGCGGCGGCGGGAGCCTCGCGGCGGCATTAGTTTACGCCGCGCTCTCTCTCGGAATTAGGTGCACTATAATCTCGCGGCGGCCACTAAACCCCCCGACTCGGACTGCGTCTGCGCGCGCGCGCGCGCGGAAAAAGGACGCTGTACGCAAATCCCTCGCGGCGCGTGCACACGCGACCGCGATGGCGGCACATCGCCGCCGGGCGGAGAGCTCTAAACCCTGAATAATTGCCTCTCAAGGGCCCGTCCCTTCGACGAAGCTCGCGTTAATCGGCGAGTATTAAGCCCCGCGCAGCCTCTACTTCAGCCGGGGCTTATCCGCGGAATCTGGGGGAGGGAGGGAGGGAGGGTCCGTTGTCGCGAGGGAGAGAGAGCCATTGTTTCAGGAAGCGCGCGCGGCGGGCAAACGAAAGTGAAAAAGAAGCAGTGGCTTATTCTAATATCACGACGGGCTCGGGTTGTTTAGAGGCTGTTAAACTCTATTTGCCTTGCGGCTGCCGGTGCGTACGGGTATAATATAAGCGTAAATGCACGTGCGTGAGTGCGTTTTAACGACGCTGTGTCGATTGCTCTCTCTCTCTCTCTCTCGGTCTGCGCGGGCAATTCTTTCCCCCGTGCCTTCTTTCTTATCTATTTTCTCGATCTACCAAATGAAAACATGCCGCGGAGCGAATTCTCCTGCTTTTATTACGCGAGCCCATAATTGCCTGATGATGATGGCTGCGAATTTTTTCTGGTATCGAATTACGGCAGACGTAAAAGAATGAAAGTTTTCTACTTCTGATTTGCATCGTGTTCCTTTTGACGTCTAAATAGATCGGTGTCTTTTGTAACCCGCAAAAAATGTATTATTGTTTGCCAAAAATTAATCAACCTCCTCGGCGGCTGCGTCGCGGCAACGGTTAAATAATCGATATAGTTAACAGCGTAAAAAAGAGACTCGGACAAAGCTACACTGAGACGTAATTGAATTGAAAACGGCGCGCCGAAGGTGAAGAAAAAAAAAGAGCGAACGAGGAAAGGAGTATCAGCTGGCGCAAGCGGGTCGCTCTATAACGCTCGGCTGCGCCCCTAACGCGATTACGGACCTCTGGCTCCCCATTGTCGCGCAACGTCGACTCTCGGCAGTGTCGCAACCGTTAGGCTGCTTGACGCGAACGTCGATTATTTACGATCGCGGATCGCGGCGACGCGACGCGCCGGTGGATTTTTATGTGTTTACGCACGAGGGAGCCGCTTGATTTAGTAATTGGAGAACTCTCTCGGTAATTTCAATTATTTTCAATTATGACGAAACTGATGAATGTAAAGAGATTTTCTTGCCGAGAGGAAAAAAATTACTTGGGAATTCATTCGAATCGATAGACAAATTGTTATTAAATCTTTCAACTTTTTACAGCTTTTAAAATTGCGAAAAATTGAATTTATTTCTGATCCTCAAGTTATTATTAGAAAAGAGTTATTATTAGATCAACTCGTTTTTCTTTTATCAGAAAGAAAAAAAAAAACGAAAGTAATATGTCCCTCCTTCAATTTTCAAGCGGAAAATGCGTTCGTTCAAAGGCTTATTATTCGCGAACGCAGGAGTCTCCCAACGGATTGCAGCCTGGCATCTAATCAAGGCGGATTTCTCCGCTCGAGCAGCGTCATCGCCACGCTTTTCCGCGAACGAAGAAACCGAGGAATACAGCGAAACAACCGCGATTGACGATCTCGCGGATTGAAATGTTTCCCCGCCGCAGCGGCAGCAACAGCACACGCGAGATGCTACGTAGAGGGGATTGATTGCTTATATCGATATTGCTCCCGCTCGCGGAGAAATTGAATTGTGTGTGCGCTCGTCTCGGTTTTATTGACTTTCGAGACTCGGGAAATCGAGATCGCGAATGATGGAATTAGCGTCGATCCTTCTTTTCTGCCTCTCGTAATTCCAATGCGTTCGGCTTGCGATTGTTTCGCGAATATAAGCTCGCGTTTTTTTTTTTTTTTCAGTACGGTCGATTCGCGGAGACTCGGCAATCTTTTTTCTCTGCCTCGAAACGCGAGGGTTCGTAATTTTCTCGGATTTATGAGTGATAACGAAGACAATTTCGACATAAATACGCGTAATAAAATGTACGCAACTGGATTATTGCAACTTATTTATCGATGTACCTGGATTTTATGACTCTTGCGTAATGCTGCCTGGGTTAAGAGCTTTTATTTCTTTTCTATATACAGAAGCCACTTATTTCAATTTATTACGGCTATTTTTTCATAATAAATAACCTTAGGTGCGCAATATAGATTGCACTTTTGAATTAGATGGAAAATTACGTTCGATACGCTATTTAAATTTAATCATTCGGCAATTTAAATTCTTCGGGCTTAAGAAATATTTATTCATTGTGAATGATGAAGGCGTTTACGGCAGTTTCTAATTGAGCTGTTAATAATTTTCAAGTCCAGAGTGTACCATTCATTCGCGAAACCAACTCCTACGCCTCCCACCGCGCTGTGCTCGGCTCTGTCTCCTCGGCTGATAAAACACCGACGCGGCGCATTTTTCCTCCGAAAGGTAAACATCGCGAAAAAAGTCCCATTCATAATATCGTCTCGGCGAATCTCCGGCCGCGGCCGCGTCCGCGCGTATAAATAATTGGAGCGGCGAGAACGCGCGATGGCTTATACGTTATATAAACTCGCGGCGCGCGCGTTCTGATTAATGGGCCGATTCACTTGCTCGCGCGCGATACTACATCACTCGGGGCGCGAATTTTTCGTCGCGCGGCCGCGGAGCATTAAGGATTAATTACGAGGGCATTCGTAGCGCACGCAGCGAGAGCTTTTCAGACGCCGGGGGTGGAAGGGAACCTCTCTCTCTCTCTCTCTCTCGGCTTCGCGAGAGCTTCAATTAATCGAGAAGCGCGGAATAATGTATATAAGGGCGGTGGTGGCGGATCCTCAGAACGCCCCTGCCAAGCCGTAGTTCCGAGAAGGGATTTATGCGTCGAGATTCGTCCGGGTGACTTATGGAGGGAAGTTTCACTCGGGGCATGAATGGAATCGGCTTAATTAATTATGAAAATGAATGGCTGCTTTGCCGATTGATAAATACGGGAGGGCCCCGTAAAAATCTCGCACGGGTCGAAGGATGCTCGTTGAAACGGATTTTTTAGAAGCGGCGCTCGGCGTGTTTTACGACGTGTATTAGATTAAAACGCGTGTGCTCCGATCTGGAGGAAAGTACGTCGAAACTCTCCGCGGCGAGAAGAGCGCGCAGCGCGCGGAGATAAGGGTGGAAGGATTGATGAGGATCGAGTAAAAGATCGGTATCAAGAGGCGCGCGAGAGGCCGCGCGATATGAAACGCAGTGGTAGCAGTCATTCTTTCTCGCGGCTCTGCGTTTAATTTATGATGTGTACAGCCGGCCGGCTGTACGCGCGCGAGGTATCGCGGGAGTATAAAACGCGACCACACGCGCGAGCGCTGTCGATTTATTGCTATTTTCGCGCCTTGAAAGAGACGTTTAGAGCAACGTTTTTCTTCGGTTCTTTAACGTTTGATTAATAAACAGTTATTATAACAATTTACAAATAAACGTTTCTAGTTACTTGAAAAGTACCCGTTTTACGCGAAAGCAGTTGCGAGAACGAGCAAATGAATGAAATACAGTAGCGCATGAGCGAACTGCCGGAAAGGCTCAATTTTCCTAAAATATACACGGCTAGTCTCCGATCAACCTGAAAGCTACTCATTCGAAGTTCCCGCGCAGGCAAATTCTACGGCTCGAAAAGAAAACGACAATTAATACATCCAGGACTCTCTCTTTCACCGGGTCGATAGCGAATAAAAAAAAAACGCCGAGATCCCGCGGCAAAAAGCTCTCGCGGCCGCCGCGTCTTGGCGGAAAAATGGCCGGCAGCGCCTCGTCCGCCCTCTTTTTTCGACTCATCGAAGCGGATAGTCGGATAATTAATACCCGGGCAAAAAATCGGCAGGCGCGCGCGCGCGCCGCATAAGAAGAAGCGTCCCCCCCCCCCCCTTTATAAATCGGCCGGGGCAAAGAAAGGGAAAACGAAAGATAGAATCGTCGGCGCGTCCGAGAATGGGAATCTCTAGTCGAGCGTTGAGAAAGTCTGTTTTGCCGGGGAGCCGGGCTGCGATTACGCGCTCGAGAAAATCCTCGAGGAAATCTTATTAAACGCTCGATCGGATCCGGGGCGAGCGATGTGTCTATACGACGACGCGCGTATCGTCGTAGGAGGGGAAGTTATATGTACGCTCGCGAGGCGGAGGGGGGAAGAAAAATCATTCTTGCTTTTTGCCCGCCGCGAAATTAGCTTGTTTACATTTAAGAGGCGCACGCGTGCGCGTAGGACAAGTCTTTTTACTCCGTTACCGGCTGGAAAACTAAGATGCTTTTTGCCGATCGCTCGAGAGCAGCGAATGCTTGTACGCAATAAATGAGGAGATTAGGAGTCAAAACCTTTACTTGTGTCTGCTTGCTTTTGTTGCTGAGCCAATGTAAACGATGCTTTTTGCGAAAATGATAGAAAGTGAGATTTTTTTTTTTCATGGGAGAACGTTGAGAGAAGAAAATGAGGGAAATTATATTGAACGAGAAAATTTATTAATTGAATTTAATTAGTTTAATAGTCGTTCATCAAAACAGGTAAGTGGACGTCATAATTCATTGAATAATTAAAATATTATTAAGTCGTAATTACACTGTGCACTTAATAACGCGGGTCTCAGTGTTATTAATAACTTAATTCTTGAAATTATCCTTTTACGAAGAACGGCTTTTTTTCTCAGAATATTACTGGACTCGGAGTCGTTTCTTAATAAATGACATAAAATGACCAGTACTTTTTTATAAGAAGAGTCGAGCTTCGTTGGCAACAAAAAATAAAAGAGATCGAAAAAATGTTCTATTAGTTACATTCAAATGAACACAACGATCGATAAAAAAAGGCGTCACTGCCAAGAGCGAAATTAGACATTTTTACAAGTACTTTTATACTTCCACGGTTAAATCCCTTTTTCAACAGAATTAGCAGACGCCGTCAATCACGAGATATAATTACAGAAACTATTGCACTTTATAGTTACAAATTATGTTTTTTCAAATGAATATTTTATTAAAAGTAATACAAGCTATTAAAAATATTTGCGAAATTGCATTATATAATTCAAACTGCCTCTCTTAGGCGAGTTTCAAAACATTAATTCGGAAGAATTTTAATGAAATAGACAATATTTCATCAGAAATGTATATTAAAGCTGAAATCTTTTCGAAGACAAAAATGAGATGCACTTTATATTGCAATAAGAATCGGCATTTTTAAAATCCCGGTTAATTCAGGTTTTATGAAACAGCAATAAAACTCCGATGTTTCGTCTTGCTCATCTCGGACATTATCTCCTTATTAGGCAGGAAAATTCATATAAAATATTCGCGCGGCAACTAATCTGCAATCGGCGCAATCCACCCTATTATTGACTCTTTCCAAGCTTTGGCAATAACAATCGAACGAACAGGCAGCAAAGCTCCGGGAATTGCGGCGAAATTGAAATGCAGCAACAATATCACTGACAAATCCACAAAGCCGCTCTCTCTCTCTCTCGTTCTCGGGGCTCGGCCCGCTCGACTCACGATCCTCCCTATCAAGCATCGCCGATCTCCGTTACGAGCATCACGACATCGGGGGGAAATATCGCACAATATAATCTATATACAGAGAGGAGAGGCGAACGAGCGCGCGAATTTCCCTTTCGCGCGACGTTACGAAAAGCCGCAGCTGCGGTCGCGGAGAAAAAGAGAGCCGAGAGGCTGACCGGCTCTCCTCCGCGCGGAGAGGCCCCGTCGTACAGAGTCGAGTACACGTCCTTGCGCAAGTGATCCGTGGCTGCGGGCTTTTCCGTGTGCGATGATGCGAGCAAGAAACCGAGCCAATTGACTGTGACGCGGAAATCTGCCGAGAGCTAACGTCGAGGAAAGCCGCCTCCCGGGAAAATTGACCCGCTGCTCGTTTTCCTTCTTCTCGGTGGGCGGGAGAGGGCTTTTGTTCCATTTATAAGTGGTTCGGACAATTTTGTCAGCGAGGCAGCGCGTTATTTCTTACGTAATATTTCGTTCGAACGCGAAGGCAAAGTCAAACTAACGACGCGCGCCTCTGAATTGTTTTCGAGAATAAAATCTTCTGGCTGAAACGGCAGGCCAGAGAGAAGATTCCCGATCGTTCTCTAAGCGCACGCATAGATAATTCAGACTCGGCGAGGCTCATATCGGGGCCCGATCGAAGAAGCGCGCGCGATTACTCGGCCGCGGAAAAATAATTGGCTGTAAATCCTGCGGATCGGTTTTAGTTATGGGCGCAGTCGCCTCGGCCCATCCATCCCCCAGCTGATGGATCGCGGCGTCGAGTCGTCGCCGACGGACGCTCGACGCTCTGACGCCTTCTAAATCGTTATTCTCAGCGGGAAAGAATGGCCTTCCAGTATTGATCCGAGTTCGGTTTGTGTAATACGGTTCGATACGGAATAATGGTGCTTTTCGATTCGCGCCACGGTAATGTTCGTTAATGCAAATATTGCATTGAAATATTGAAAGTAAAAGTGTTTTTAAAGATGTCTATCAGAAATTTGTATCCGATAAAATATTATTTCGTCGTAACTTAGCTTACATTACGAGAGGCTGTCAAGCTGATTCTGAAAAAGCAAATTTTTACGCAACAAAATTCAAAATGTCCTCGGAAAGCATAAATAACGGGCTTCGAAAAACGAAAACTCTTACCGTCCTGCATCTCTCGCATCCCGAACTCTCACTTTCATCGATAAATAAAGCCGCGCCGAGAAAAAAGGGGCGGCAATAAGCTTTCGAAGATTGACATTTTCGTAAATCACAGTGCCACCTTTAACCCCTTATCCGGATGGCCGCGAAATTTATTATCTGCACTTGTGCCAGCGTCCAAGTCGCGCGCATCGTTTACGATTGAAAAACGCCAGACTTTCCGGCCACGGCGTCGTCGCACAAAAGCCGAGGCGCGCGCGGAGAGGGGGGCAATACACTTTCAAAAATCGTGACCCTCGCCGTCTCGAGCACGTAAATCATCCTCGCCAACGAAGTAACACACTTCGCCTTCCCCCTCGCGAAAGAAAGTGCACCGGGGCTATTTATACACAATGTCCATTCTAAAATTGACCGTCCCGGCTAAATGGAGCCCCGCGAGCGAACGAATTCCCTGCCGATTTCGCGTGTTACCGTTTATATATCACATTATGACTCATAAATACTTTATACATCGGTGTTTGCAAAGGGGAAAAAAGTCCGGAGATGGGTGTCAATTAAAGGCAAGCGATAGTCGCTCCGCTCGCCATAACGGATTGTTTTATGCCCTTCGTTTCGCTTTTATTGAACTCTCGCGCTTACACTTACACAGACACATACACGGACACAAACACAGAGGAGAGCCGAGCTTTCGAAAAGTTCGTTTTACAATCTGCGAGCGATAGTTCGAATGTTTATGACGCGGATAAATATATCGCGGCGACGGCTAAATTACCGCGCGAACGTTTGTTGTGTTTTTAGGAAATGAGTTTTACGATAAGGGGGGTTGAGTCCGAGGAAAAGCTGCGCAGGCGTTTTCATTGCCGTCGCGCGTTTTATTTTCACCCCGACTTTAGTCACCGATATTTTCTTATAATGGAGGCGTAATTTGCGGACATTATGCTGTCGTAAATTCGGGATATTAAATGGATTGCGCCGCGCGGAGACTATCCTTTTACCTTTGATTGGATATTGGAAGAAGATCGTGCTCGGGCTCGTACACGCCGGAGTCATTGTAAATGTATAGGCCAAGTTATTGAGCGCGAAATTTTATGGAATAAGCTTTGGCTAAATCGCGAGTTTTTCAGATCCCAAACCGGATCAAGGGTCACGGCTGTATGAAAAGTGTTTCATTGAAGTTATCGTTAATACACAAAGAAGTGCAGACGGACCTTTTCCTTCGAAACTTAGCCCGACAATGTAATAAATTTTTGAGCGAAAATAACGGCGAGGCTCACTTTCGCGAGCTAATTACTCAAGAGCTCAAAAACCCTTGCAAGCGAAGCTGCGAGTGCTCTCAAAAATCAGGTCGAAAAAAATCCGTAATAAATTTAGCACGAATCGCTCATCCGACGTTATTTAACGAGCGACTCCCTCGCCAGTGTGCGATGATATCTCTAGCAGAGAGAGAGGAAGAGTCTCTAGCGCGAAGAAGAAACAGCAGCAGCAGCAGCAGCAGCAGCGGGAGCAGCCAAGGGCAGAGAAAAAGGCTGTAGCTGTGTGAGGACTCGCGCACCGAGAGGTACACCGCGAGGTACCGAGAGAGAGAGAGAGAGAGCTACGTGTATACGAAAGAGAGCGGAGAATAGCGTGGAAGGAAGGAAGGAAGGAAGGGAAAAAAACGACAAAGCCAATGAGACGGAGAAACGGAGCCAAAGAGAAAAGAGCGCATGCGGCAGGCGCTGTGTATATACGGGCAGCGAGGAGAGCGAGAGGTGCACCACCAGAAAAGAGAAGACTCTGCGCCGAGTTTTTTATTTTCCGAGACTGCCGCTCGGGATGCGCACGGAGGATTCCGCGTCAGGTGCCGTGCTTCTAAGGACCTTCCCGCGCGATCCACTCCTTTTAGCCGCCTTCTCTTGGAAGCGACGGGACGATATGAAATCTCTTTATCCGCGGAAGAAGAGGAGCTTCGAAGCATCTCCGGGCGAAAGAAGCCGGTAGCTCGAAATCTGTGTCACCGAACGGCAGCGCCGAACGCGGAATCCTCCGTGTATAAGCCTCGGCCGCGGAGAGGAGAGACGTTGGTCATCCTAGCGCCCGCGCGAGAAGGGATCTCGCGCTGGGGATCTTCCTAGGGCAAACGCCGAGGTGCAGCGAGAGGGAGTGCGTTGTATGTTGGGCAAATGTAAAACAAGAAGCACGAAAGTGTGTGCGCGCGCGAATCTAAATATAACTGCGGCGGCGGCGACCGATGGGCGCCTCTCTCTCTCTCTCTCTCTCTCTCTCGCTCGCCACCCTCGCCTTCTTCTCCGTTCTCTTTCTCTCCTCCTCGTCCTCCTTTTTTCCTAAGAGCGGGCTCCTCTCTTTTTCCCTTCCGTGCAGCGAGAGGGAATCCTTGCGCGGCGTTGCATACCGATACGATTGCCGAGGAGGCTTCCAGCCAGAGAAAACTCCCTTTACCTACGATTATTCCATGCTTTTTTCCAGCGAGATTTTAAGAGGTTCCTCTGGGGGGGACGAGGAGCTTTTTTCGCGTAATTTCTCGTTCGATATAAGGGGAAAGGCGCGACTGATGGAAAATGGATGGCGTTGAAAAATTGTTCCGATTAAATGATCGATTTGAAAGTTTTTATTGTAATTGAATTATATAAAGCAGCGCGGGATAGACGTTTTTTCGTATAGAATTTTTTTCACGGCGCGCGATTTCGTAATGCTTAAGCGGCTGTATACGTAGGAAATATAATACGCAGTTAATAAGATGGCTTATTGAAGTGTGTATGCCTATTAGAACTATTTCCTTTTATTCTTTGTTACAAAAACACAATTCACGGAGCATAATGAGTAGCGTATACCTATTAAAATGTAAAGGTATAAAAGGCGAAAAATCAACGAGGATTCTTACTCGGTTGAATGTGTTTATTTACGAGATAGTCCATTATGCGAGACTGAATGTATAATGTCAATTAATTCGTGATTTATTCGTTGTATAAAATTTTTTATTACGCGCATGAAATATATTTGTTTGCAAATGAAAACCGATAATGATTCGCTTCAATTTATTCCAAAATCGATTTTCGCATAATAGTAAATCAATTTTTATTACTACTTCCTGCAGCGGACTTTGATTTTTCAAGGATGCTTCCCTCCTTATGCGTCACTCGATGTTCCGGCTTGAATTTATTTTAATTACTCATAATTCAGCTCATCGAGCCATAAATCATACGACATTTTAAGCGAAATCTAAAGCAGTTATTACACATTCGATAAATCAATTATTTTCAGCTAATTCTCCAATTAATCAGCCGCATCGGGGCTCGAAATAGAAATAACGGCAGCCTTCTCTCGGCTAATAAGTGTCTCGCGCGCAGTCGTAATGAGAGCCCTCGAGTTCTCGCGTAACGAGGCGCGTTATACTTGCGAAATGCGCGCTCCGCGATGAAAATTCATCGGGGAAAGTGTACTGCCGTCGTCGCGGCATTGTTAACGTATATCTGTCAAAAATCGTTCCAGTCGCGCGCAGGGCGACTTTAGTGCACTCGAGTGGCTGCTAGTTATTGTTGATATTCGTTGTATAAGAGGCTCGCGGGTGACTTTCGAGAGCGCAAGTGACTCATTATTCAGGATTTAAATGGCCGCGGAAAAACGACTGTAAAGGATTTTTTGCCGGAGTCCGGCGCGGTCGTTTATGCGTTCTATAAAATGTTTAAATTTTAATCGTCCCAACGACAGCCCGGTGTTTAGCGGCGGTGAAATACGTCAAAATAAACCGGCCGGTTAATGGAGTAATTGTGAGGCTAAATCGCATAAGGAGAATTAGAAACTAGCGCTAATAGACTCGGAAAGTCGTAAAATTCACTTCGCTCGCCTGAATTCTGAATGGATTTTTTTTTGCCCGACGCTGAAAACCGCCTCATTGAGAGAGTGGCGAGGAAAAACCGGCGAATCTAAAGTGCAACGCCGCATGAAAACGTCGTAAATTTAAACCGTCCATTATTATTGCAATACAGATGTGCAATTCACGAGTGCAACGTTACAATTAAAGCTCGGAGAGGTCCGGAGAGCGGGAGAGAAGAGACAGACACACCACGAGCTGGCTTTTTTCCCATTCTTCGGCGGTGTTGCTTTTTTTTTTTCCTTTTTTTCTTTTTGGTCGCGCTCCGGGGAAGGGACAATGCGAAGGAGCGGCGACTGATTGCGCATTGTCGTTGTATCTAATGCTAAATTGAGCGACCAGTCCGCGGCCATTGTTCCTCGGCTCGCGCGCAAGTTTGACGCGCGCCGCGGAGCCCCGGAAAGAATTCGTAATACCGTATCGCTTTAGATTTTAATTAAAACGTGTACGCTCTGAATTAGCTCGAGTCGGCAGAACTTTTTTTCTGGAAGGCCCGTTGCCGCATTTTTCGCCAATTAGGCGCAATTGAAAAAGGCTGCTAAAGTTAATTATTTGTATATGTCATTTTCGAGTTAAATAATTTATCGAATAAAAGCACGGTTTATGGAAACGTAGTTCTTGACGTAAACAAAAACGAGGCCTAATTCATTTTCAAGATTCGTCGCAAAAAAGTCGCTTTCCATTCAGCCTCGGATAATACATCCCTCCATTCGCAACCCTTCTCGCCGGCATTTCTCCACTTTCCGTAAACGTCAACGACAAGTCCGCGGTAAAAAAAAAAAAAAAAAAAACGGCCAAAGTCCCGAATGAAAAATACAACGGCAGCAGCAGCCCGTTCCCTCCCAACAAAGTGTACGGAAAATAATTGGACAATTAAGCTCGGAAGAAAAGCAGCTGCACGGGGAGGGAGAGAAAAAGCGCTCGCGGCGTCCTAGAGAGTTTTTGCGCGTAATACGCCTTAGCCGCGCGCGTTGGGCGATGATTTGTCGAGGCGATTCGGACAAGGTCGGCAGCGGAAGGGCAGCCAGGCAGGAGAGTCTCCCTCTCGGCTCTCTCTCTCTCTCTCTCTCTCGGAGCTCCGCGGCGATCGATCGGGTTGCCGTTAAAGGTGAATCCGTAAATGGACGGCGAGCGGCCTCCGGCGGTTTTCTTTCAAGCTCGCGATCGCATATAAGTGGCACTGGCTGGCTCTCCCGCTTGTATCGCCTACTAATCGCGAGCTGTGCCCTTTTATCTCGCGCTGCTGATCGGCGGCGGCGGCGGCGGCGGCGCAGTCGCGGCCTTCGGATTAAAAGACGCTCCCGCCGCCCGTAGCCGCTGCTGCATGCGCAAGACCGGGTCAACGGAACTTCCAGCCGAGCTGCGTCGTCGCGTCGCGCGAGCCGACCGAGCGAGCGGCTCTTTATGCGGCCCGACGCGACGCGACGCGACGCAAAGCTCTTTTTGTCGCCCTCCGCCGCCGCTTGCCGAGATCTATAGGCTGCATTGTCTGACGAGCGGAGCTACAGTGTGTTGCCGCCGCCGCCGCCGCCGCCGCCGCTGCCGCTGCTTTATGAGAGATTAAACTTTAATGGATTGTTGTACTTTGAGTGCCAATCTTCGGAATGGAGATTCGATATTTATTGTTAATACGAAAGGGAGATTTACGGCGGTTATTGAAAAATGCTTCGAGCTTGCTCAGAGTTTTCAGGTTTAATATTGTTTTCTTTTTTTTTATATGCAGGAAACTAAATATTTGCAAACTTACGCAGATGAGACTCTTAATGCAACCATAACGCTTGTAAACTCACCTGAAACAGAAAAACAAAAATTCGTTAAAAACAAAATTGAATGCAAGATAAATCATCAAATTTTAAGTGATAAAAACATATCGGGATATGACTCGAGACGTATATAATCAACTGGGCCCGATTAAAAATTCAAATTCACTTCCCCTATCATCAAAGCCATTCTCCGCGAGAAATCCAAATAAAAGACAATCAATAACCGCTCATCTCCCGCTTCAAAACAACCCACCGAGCAAAAAAGGCAGCCGCGAACGGTCTCTTTGTTTTTCCTAACACTACACATCGTACCTACGCTTACGCTCTTTTCTCGGGCGATTTATTTTCTCCGACTGGGCTTCGAAATGAATCGACAGGTTGTGCGCGCGCCCCGATGATTATCGCTATTAACGATGAATATCTTTCGGTCTGCGCGTCTCCTCTCCTCGCTAAGTGCGAGGCTAATCTCTCTCTCTCTCTCTCTCTCTCCTCCAAAGCACCGTTGCGTTCGCGAGTCGTCGGAGCCCCCCCGAGATATACAGATGCGCAAGGTCGATTACTGCCGGCACTTACGAAATCCTGCAAAAGAACCTTTCCGCGGAGAGAGAGAGAGAGAATAAAAGAACACTCGAAAAGACGATCTAATTTAGAAGCAAGGTCTTCTAATGGTAAAAGCAACCTTCGTGCGTCGGTAGGTATGTTAATTAGGGTAGCGAATAAGCCGGCGGAGAATAGAGAAATTTAGTACACTGTAAAGAGAATTTTTACTTAGTGCAACGGCGTGGAACAAGTGTATAATAGTGCTAATAATGAAGCGGTAACTAAATATTATAATGAGCGACTTCTCATTGTGCAGATCCGCGCAACATGCATTTATGCATACGCACGTTGCATAAGAATCATACCAGCATTCTATATTGTCTCCCGAGAGCGTTGCCATCATTACCTCTCGTGCACTCGCTCGCTCTCGCCAGAAAAAAAATCGCCGTCGGTGTCTCTGGAAAAAAAAGGGCAGCGCGCGGCGGCAGTATTCGCGAATAGCCGGCGATGATGATCACGCGAGAGGGGGGGGGGGGGGTCCGACAAAAACCGACGACGCACCTGGGCGCTAAATACTGCGGGCCGCCAACAATGCGCGGCCGGACGCGGCGAAAAACCATGCGGAAATCGACACGCGAATAATCGATCCTCGGGGGCGCGCGGCTCGCCCTTTGTTCGCTCCGGAGCTGGAATGCGCTTCCTGATCGCGTTTAAGGTGTTGCGCGGAAAGAGGGACATCGATTATTTCTCCGGAGCACAAGTGTCGCCGAGAGAGAGAGGCCGTTTGACCCGAGCCGACCAATCACCGCGCGGCCGGATTAAAATTCTCGCGGCCGGGGATTTTTGTTTAATTATGCGGCGCGCCGACGCTCCGGAGCCGGAGGGGTATGCTAGACATTTGCACCTTTGAATGGAGAACTGGCCCTCCGGTACGGCTCTATTTCCGAGCTGGCTGCTTTTATTCGGCTCCATTCAGGAAGTCGGCTTTTGAATTGTCAGTCTGGGAATACCCCGGCTTTTTTTTTTTCTTTTCGACGGGATCGCCGGGAATTTGGTATTTAGATTGCCGCTGAATTAGAAATTTTAAAGGCTCCAGTTATTTTAATCAGCTAATTAAGCTGTAGAAATTAAAAATACGCTTTGCATTCAGCTTGGAATGCATTTGAAATGTTTCAAGTGTACTGCAGAACATCGTTTCTTCGGGCAATAAGAAAAAAATTCAATCGGCGCGTTTTTTAATTAAAATTTTTTAAATCAACCTTTTGACACTTTTGATTTGCGATTTACAAGCATAAGTTTGAAAAGTCGGAAGCGAGGCTCAAGTCAGAATCCTCGACGGAGCGTGCTCTCGAGCAATTTTTCAAATCTCAAAGCATCGTCTACTTACCGGAGGAGCAAAAAGAGCCTCAGCATTATCCGCCAGTCCGCCTGAACATTAGGCCTCATTACGGGCATCTCCACCTGCGCACGCAGGTATTTCGCCTCGGCGATTTCTCTCTCGGGTGTATGCTCGCGGGCGCGCGGCATGTCGCCGTGGAAACGACGTCGGCGACGACGACGCCGCAAGTCCGCCGTGGGGCTGAATGATTTATGAAAATCGACACGCGAGAAGCGGCGCATTTTGCGCGAGAGCCCCCTGAGTAATTCAATACGCTGGGAAAAGAGAGAGAGAGAGAGAGAGAGAGAGAGAGAGTCGCATCGCTCTTGTTATTATGCGGCTATGCGCGAGCAGCTTTTATGCAGTGTTTAAAGGGCAGAGAATACGAAATGAGCTCCGCGCTCTCGGCGCGCCGGGAAAAATCGCGAGAGCGTGGAAAATGGAATGCTCGGGCATTTTTATCCCTGCTCCCGGTATGCAGTAGTTATAGACGAAGTGGCGAGACGTGCTATTACCGATTATCTTTAGGTGATAATTTTACTCTTTTTTTTTTTTAGGTTATTTTATTAGGAACTATTTCGCTGGGAATTTTCACTCTTTGGGAGGGTTATTTTTTTAAAACGGTTCGAAGCTCACTGCGCTTTTACGATTTTTAATGGCGGGGTACTCGTTTGGGAGATTTAAAGATTTTTAATTAGATAGCCATAGAAGAACAAAGTCGTAGAACATTTATTCTGCGAGTACAATATTGGTGTTTCCATGATGTGCGGAAGTCACAGGCTATTTTTACATCCTTTCGTGAACGCGATGACATTGCAGCAAATTGATATGAGCATTTGCGTGATTGACTCGGCGAACAGTCAGCACGTAACGCTGTAAAGAAACCATTGCGATGATCTTTATAAGATAATGATGATATGCATTTTTACTTGTATAGCCGATGGCGTACTACTTTATTTGATCCGCTTTTTCATAAAGTCTAATCGCTTTTTCCGCCTTGAATTAACGCGATTTAAAATAAAATGTACATCCCGAACCTTTCTCTAATCTCGCCGTTGAAATGCAAAACAAAGTTATTACGTTTGAAGAAGACCTTTTCTCGTTAACTGTATCATATAAAGCTGAAATGCCCTTTCCTTAAACTTGTTTCTCCGAGCATTAAAATATCCGTTTTATATCAGATATAAATTCGAAGCCGGGCGAATAATACAAGCTCTGCGAGCCCCGGCTTTTTCATCCCGATCCTCAAAAAATGAAGTCTTTACGACGGACATCATAACTGTACCCGCTTTAGAAACGGTTCATATTAATAAACAATAAGCGCGCACGCTCGCGTTATACTAGTCCACTCTCTGCGCCGCGACACTTCAATTATAAAAGATCGAATAAATTGTCGGCACGCAAGCCCGAATAGCCGAGGCCTCACCGCTATACGAAATAACGGGCAACGCCTCGGCCGGCATTTAATCGATTATCCCCATAAAGACTTCTCGCGCTTGGACTCTCTTGCCCATTGTCTTACCGCTTCACTCATCGCGCCTCGGCGCTTCATTTGCATGACGAGCGGGCGAAAAATCGCTCCTTTGTGGCGGAGAAAGAGAGGGAGAAAGAGCGAGAGAGAGAGAGAGAGCGCCCTTTGTACGCGCGATCGAAGCCAAAGCCGTGCAGTAAAACGCTGCATGATCGATGAGACACGCAGCTGCAGCGAAATTCCTTCAGGCCCGCAGCAGCAGCAGCAGCATCGCAGACTGCTCGTTCCGGGGGTGCAGCGCGGGAACGTAGACGACGGCCACTAGACTCTCTCTCTCTCTCTCTCTCCTTGGCTTTACGACTGAATTACCGAGCAAGCCGAGCGGGAGCTGGAGATCGGGATTTGAACGCCGAGCTGCGAGTCGTAAGCCGAGGGTTAGCGAAAAGGGATTGCCGAGAGCTTTTTGTAATTTCTCAAAAAGAAGCTGCGAACGCGCGTTTGGCCTTACTTTTTGAGAAAGATACCGAATTCTAAAGAGTTTTAACGATTTTCCGACGATCGAGCGCGCCGTTCCGTACGTCGTTCTCACAAGCATTTGAATTTTTGCAGCTAAACTCGCCCTCCCCGCGCGCAAAGAAAGAGAACATAAACTAAAATCTCACTTGGAGCGCTCTCTCCCCTTCGGGTAAGCGAAGCACCTTAGAAAGAATCATTAAAGCAGCGTCCGAGAGCGTATATTTTCCCGGAGCCTTTGGCATTACCGAAAAGAAGAGGAATAAAGCCGAGAGAGCGCGAGGAGGCCTAGCCTCAAAAATTAATTATACCGACTAATAAGCGGTCAAAAAATCATAAAACCGCCGGCGAGGCATAAAAGAGAGCCTCTCCGCGCGCACCAGGCGCGGAGCCCAGCTGCCGTCCTTGGAAAAGGAACGAAATTTTCGCAGAGAGCGCTCGCTCTCGCACACACGCGGGCTCTCCGGCCGGCGCGTCCTTACTCATCCGCGACCGGGAATTTCTCTCTCTCTCCCTTTGGACGGTATATAAACACGACCGCAAAGAAAAAGCCCGAATGTATAACAATGTCGGGGCCGGTGATTTACTATCCGGCGCGCGGGGCCCGTGGGCTTTTATACAAGCGCGCCCTTGAAAGGGCCCCGTATATATACACGCGCGCTCCACTCCCCCGGACGAGGGATATTATCCTTCTCTTTCCTCCGCTCTCCGTACAGAGAGATGCGCTCTCTATTCGTACCCGGCGAAAACCACACGTTCCTTACTCCGGCTCCTCTCTCGGCGGCTCTCTCCCGCCTCGGCCGTTTTACACTTGCACTTTATATAAGTTATTACTTTGGCTTTGAACGGGTAATAATTTTTACTGCAGTAACTTCCTTTTTTTCACTACGCATTAATGAAGGACGCTCTAAAGATGCCTTTTTTCCGGGGGATATACGGGAGAGGAGGGGGGAGGGGAGAGGCGCGCACCGCCGAGTCTGGACAAAGGGGAATAAATTGCGAATTTTATTCTCACGCTGAATGCGCGGGTAATTGACAATTTCGAGATAATTTATATTTATAATAATTTAGTTTGTATTATTGCGCCCGAGCGAGGGCGATGTTATGATATTTCATGCCCAAGTACCGAGCGCTTAAATTTATCGCGAATTCTGCTTAACCATCCGCTGCTGATGGTTTCTTTTCTCCCCGGGATGCGCCCGGCATTATATTCGCTGCACTCTCTTAATTTTTATCAAAGATAGACAGAAATATTTCTCAAACAACGACCGACCGATAAAACCGTCCAGAAAAGCTGTTCGCCGAAAGCAATTCAAAATAAATTTGAATCCACGAAGAGACGTTCGACGTTCCGCAAAAATCCATCCGACGGTCTAATCGCGTTCCGCGAAATCGTCGAATCGCGAATTGCGTAATACGTCTGGCCGTTCCCGCTTTAATCGAGGCCGGTTTAATTCGCCGGAAAAGGCAGAGGCCTCTCCAGGCGGCGCAGCTTCAGCTCTCTCTCTCTCTCTCTCTCTCTTTCCCTCCGGCCGGAGCGCGCGCGCGCGCGAGGAGGACCTTCAGAAATATAGCTATAATCGCCCGGAGCTTGGGCGCGTTTCAGTGCGTAACTCCGGCGCTGTCAGCGCGTTTTTCTCCTCCTCCCCCCTCGGGGGGCCTATCTTCTCTCGCTCCGCGGTGCACGGAAAAAGGAGAGTAAGCAGAGAGAGAACGCGGCCTGCGAGTGCGTGCGCGCACGCCAGCCTGAGCTCCGCACGAGTTTCCGTTTCCGTGACGCTCTATTAGCCGGAGCGAAGATTAGCCGAGAGCCGAGGCGCGCTTTTCCGCGGACTTCTTTTGACTCGCCCTCGCTCGATTCTCCGCAATTACGATGCAATTAACGAATTCTGCCCCTTTAAGAGAGCCAATTTAGGAGGGATTAGGGGAATTAGCTTGTGTAAATGACGAGCGCGCTTTAACGTGAGAAGTGAAGTTTCTTTCTAAAACCCCCGCGGAATGCTCCCCTTTTGCGCGGGATCGCCGAGTTAATTAGACTTGATAGTTCGCGCAAAAATGTAAATGCACGGAGATAAATCTTCTTCCTTTAAATAGAATGTCATAATAAGACCACGCCGAGGAGGAAGCACGCCAGGCCTCGCAATCTCGTTCTCCCGGCACAATAAGAAGGCAAAGCGCGATAGATAATCATAGACATATGTTAATCAGTAGTAAAAGATGATTCAACGTATCCTTCGGCGCTACATCTGATTTACATACCTCTACACTGGTAATCTCGAGGCAAAGTCTTCTCGCGTATCTGCTCGCCAGCTTCGAACCCTGCCACTTACAAGCGAGCAGAGAGAGAGAGAGAGAGAGAGAGAAAGAGGGGAAAAGCCTAGTCACCGGGTAACTCGAAGGGCGAGCCGAAAATCGCGGAGCGTAGCTACGTTAACATGCGCGGAGGAAGGAGATACACAGCCGTTCCACGCCGCGTCTCCGGCTAATTTTACCGACGTCGCAGCAGCGTCCTCGCCAAAGGCTTTTCCCTCCCGTCTCTCTCTCGCTCGTCACTCGCGCTGACAGGACACGGCCGTCCTTACGCGCAGTCATTTCGTCCACGGCTGACCTTAGCTTTGACGGATACTTCTTGAATTATGCTAATTAGCGCTCGCTAATCACCGAAGGCGGGCGCGAAGCCGTCAATTTTTTTTTTTCTCCTTTTACGCCATTTGCCTATCAGAAAAATATGTAAAGTAAGCGAAGCGTAATCACGCCGAAACAGCCATTGACGGAAAGCAGAGGCGAGTTCGCGCCGCTCATTACTCATCAGGGCTCGTCTTTAATTAACGCTCGCTGCAGCCGCGCGCGGCGCTGGCAACAAAAGCGTCGTCGCCCGCAAAAAGTCGCTCTCCCCGACGAAAAGTGCTCGTGTCATCTTCCGCGGAGCGGCCGCGCGGAGCATCGACCCGCCGGTAATTACTCCGCGCGGGCAGGAAGCTTGCGGGAAAAATGCAGAAGAAGCAACGAAAAAAGCTCGTATTAATTCGTCCACGCGGAAGAGTCGGGGAGCGCGTGATTTAGAATGACGAATGCTTACTCGCGCGCAAGTAGTCACGGGCCTCGTTTGATCAGACGCGACGGCGACGTTGATGTAAATGACACGCACGCGATATTTCAACCGGGGGGACTCTCTCTTGCGTAATCGTTACCGTAAGCTTTAAGTCACGGAGCGGCGGCTGGTTAAGAGAGAGAGGATGTTTTATTTAAGCGAAATCGCGGCCTCGTTCCTTTCCTTACTCTTGGCGCTTTTCCCGGCCGCGATTACGGCGATTTGCGCGGCCGTTGAGTTTATTCCTTAGTGACTTTTTAGCGCCCCGAGAGTTTGTTTATCTGCCGGCGCTCATCGCCGATGCTGAATTATTCAGTGAAAACAGTTGGAAAGTACATTCGTTTACTTTTTAATGAATTTGATTTACTTTAATCGGCAAAAATGAAATCGAAATTTTCTGCCGGGAGCGCGGTTAATTTATTTAATTGAAGAGTAAAAATGAGAAATGCATTATTTATGGATCGAAAATTCCGCGCGATTCGTTCTTATTATAAAATACTGCTTTTTATTTCTTTTTCGTACACATCCGATTAGCGCACTGAAAAATACCTATATTTTCATGTCATCAATAAACCTACTTTTATCTACTCATTGTCCAACAGAAATTGTTGCATAACAACGACTACCCTATCATATTAAAGTACAAAAAAGCTCTTCTCACCAGTAATTTCCTAGCCAGACCTCGGAAAACACGCGACGTAATGACTACGAAACCGGGCTCGTAATAATGCAAGTCGGCACTCGGTTCCAAAAATAAACAGCATCATCGGACGCAGACCAGGCAAAGAAACGATCGAAAAGCTCCTCCGGCCGGGGCAAAAAATGGATCATCGTGATATTACATTATACAATACACATCGTCTCGAGGCTCTCTCGGCCGGTACATATTAATCGTGACAAGCCGAGCGGTCCGGTCAGCCCGGACGACAAAAGGTCAGTCACTTCGGGGCGTCTGCGCGCACGCGCGTACACACTTAGAAATCCGTCCGGGGGCACCGTTACGATGCAAAAACTCGGCCGGATAATCGCCCGGCGCACACTTGGCCGCTGCCGCTTAGATCTAACGGCCTCCGGTAATGAGACAGGTCTATTCCATTCGCGCTTCTCTCTCTCTCTCTCTCTCTTCCTCCTCTCTCTCTCTGCCTACATCTAATTCGCGCGCTCGTGTGCCTTATGGGCGACTTGGGCATCGACTCGTTCAACGGTGCATCTCTCCCTCTCGTGCAGAGCCGTTTCGCACTTCCGCGCCGAGCCGAGAGGTGATAATAACATTATGTATGCGGGGACGCCGGCCGTAATAACGAATTAACATTTAGAACGGGACGCGGAGAGGGCATGCGACACATACGCTACTCCGCTCTTCCTCGTTCCTCCTCCTCCTCCTCCTCCTTCTCCTCTTCCTCCTCGGCGCTCTGCTCCTTTTTCATTTATACGCGAGAGCTTTTCTAAAGCCTCCTCTCTTCGGAGGCTCCTCCGAGATGAGGCTTTGTCGATGTCGCCGGAGAATGACGGCTCTCGAAGCGGAAGTCTTTAGGAAAATAAGCAGACCTTCCACTCGCTCTTTTGCAAGGCAAAGACGTTGCAAATCTATTGCTCGAGAGAGCTTTTCCTAATGAAGGGAGCACACACACACACACAGACACACACCGAGCGCGAGCATTGTTTTTAGAGTACGCTTTTAAAGCGCGTTAATAAATCAAAGCGTAATGGGAGAGAGAGAGAACGAGAAGCGTTAGACGCGAGGCGCTGCCGACTAGATTTTTCGTTGCCGAGAACCATAAATTACGCAGCTTAAACAGTGGCTTTGACGAAATTAAACATTCTTTTGTGAGCCCCCCGGTCTCGCCGGGCAAAAGAATTATTTATGCATTTTTAAAGGCTTTGTGAGGAAACTCTTAGCTCGCCGTTCTAAGCTTCTTCTTGGTTTTCAAGTGTTTTATGCTTCGCCTGCGCCAGTCGGTCGATGAATGAAAAATGAATCTTTAATCAGCCTCTTCTGTCCGCTCAAACGACTACTATTTATCCAAAGATCGTAAAACAAGAACAGAATGCAGTCGCGTCAAATTATTTTTTCCATCTCCCGCAAAGTTGCGTTATCGTCGCCTATAAAAAAAAAAGAAGAAGAACGGGCTTATATAAATGCAGTGCAAATGAGCCCATTCAAATTCTCATTGTCCCGGGGGATTTATTCTTCGGCAACGGAAAATGAAAAATTCATACGCCGACGATGAGTCGTAAACACACGTAGGGCGATATACGCCCCCGATTACATCAGAATAAATAGACGCGTCGGCAACGGTTAATCCAAGGCAATCACGAAAATATCACTTAAGAGCCGCCGCGCGGCGGATAGAGAGGAGGAGAAAAAAAAGCACAATGGCACGAGGGAGATAAATAATATTCCCAGGGAGCGTTTCCATTCATCATTGTGCTCCTCGCCGCCGCTCGTCGGCTACGAAATCCGCTAAAATCAGCTATTTTCGCGGAAATCCCGCGCGCCAATAAATAAAAGGCGCATCTGTAAATCTAGAATACGAATGACGGAGCGCGCGGAATTTATATCGCGGCCAGTCGAGCACACGAGGGAGAGAGAGAGAGGGGCTCCTATCGGCTCGCGATCTCGAAACGGCTGCTTAGATACAATGTGTATACACGGCGGAGGAAAGAGAGGCGCGAGAAGATCTTTTTCCGCTGCTCCGGAAATGTGTCGCGTGCCATTATCGAGCCCGAATCGAGCGCAGCTACTTGCCGACGATTTTAAACCGTCCACTTGTCGCGCGCCGCTTGGCGTTTCTTTTTTTTTTTTTTATCCCCTTCCGCGGAGATCAGGCCCGATCTCCCGCGGGACGCTCTACCTTTTGAATTCTATCCTTATGAGAGATCGCGAGTGCCGGGGGAAAGATAATAAGCGAGGATGCGTATCGGCTGTACAGTTGCAGATGCATAGTTGATAGGTTTCGCGAGTGTCGCGTATTGTTTTGGCTAATGATGATGAATAAGAGAACGGTCGTCGCGAGAAATGGGGATTCCGTTTCGATCGAAGATGGTTATTGTTCGTGGTCAAACAAGTACACTCTTTTAAACCAAAAATTATTTATTTTCTTACAATATTAATTTACAAATTATCCAGAATATCTGGCTCAAGGAGGATCTCCGTTTTACGAAGCTCGACGCTACTAACATAAGTACTTGATTGAAAAAAGCAGCTCGTTCAGCAGCGCCTTCCTCAAGTTGATATTTATTCAAACTGTATACAGCCAATAAATAAAGCCGTAAAAGCCCACAAGTACTCCAGAAAAAAAAAAAAAAAAAACGGCGGGAGAAAAAGCTCCGGTGTCTCTCAGCCACGACCACAGCGGCGCACAGAGGTCATGTTCACACGAGAGAGACGCACGCGTGTGCCTTATTAATTCCTCTAATTCTTATTAATATTAATGGCTCGTTGGCTGCTCGCGCGTCGCGGCGGCGGCGGCCGACCCGAGGACTAATGTACGCGCAACTAGCTGGAAAGCCGCTGCTCTTTTCTTTTCAATGCTCTCTCTCTCTCTCTCTCTCCGAGCGCTCGTCTTCATTCCGTTCCGGAGAACAATGGTTCCCTTTCCACGAGCGATACGAATTTTCCGGCGACTTGTTTGCACAGTCATAATGCGCCGGCTTAAAGCAACCGATGCACAATGTCTTCCTATACCATACAAATTAATTCGCCGGAGCTTTATGGGCAGGATATATACCGCGCGATTGAATGTTAATGATTGCGTAAAGATTAACGAAGTCGGTGTAAAATGTTAAGCGGCTGGAAAAAAAGGCCGCTGATTTATGGGGGTCCGCGATTTACGACTGCCCAAGACAATGCGGCGTCGATATCGTAATTTTGATAGATTGCGACGCCGCCGCGGTGTAATGGTAATTCAATAACATCGGTATTGATTATCGAGAGCGAAAATAAACTGCGGTTTTGCACTAGTTTTAGTATCGGCCGTATTCGCGCTTAACATAACCGGATTTTATTTTAGCTCCCCTGCAAAAACGGGTTCTTAATAGCCGTACAAACTGTTTGATTCGAAGGCACACAGGAAGAAATAGAATATAAAGCAAATATCATCGATTTACAGTAAAGACATTTGGCTTCCCCGCAAATAAACCGACAGATATCGTAGGCTTTCGAATGCATTTTGCAACAATGTACAAAACGCTCGGTGAAAAGAGCCCTGGAATCGCTTGATCGGCTAACTGTACCCCCGTCTTCATCCATTGCAAATACACACGTCGAACAAGGCATTTTCAATGGGGCAGCCTTGACATCGCGGCGCCGAAAAAACAGAGCCGGCGCTCGCAGTCAATTACTCGGGGCATCAATCGAAATATAAATCTCTCGCTCTCCCCCAAGGCATCGATATCTCTCTCCCTTATACGACCTTTCGATCTGGCACAGCCGCAGAGAAAGAGAGAGAGAGAGAGAGAGACTGCCTCTCGCTGCGAAACCGTTCGCAATCTCGTACTCCCAATCAGGGGCGAAATTCAAACGAATCTCGAGCAACGGGACCGTCGCGCACGTCGGAACGGTAGTAGCTCTCTCCATGTTGGGCGCCGAAAGCGAGCCTTCGAAGGCAATGTGCTGGAGGCCACGTGACGCGCGCCGCGCGCGCGCTACCTTCCTCTCTAGCAGCTGCGCGAAATGCCACCACCTCGAGTCGCCTCGCTCTCTGCCGGAAACCGAGACGCGGGAATTCAATGCCCAACTCCGATGCCCGCGCGGTTCATTAGGAACGAGATGGGAAGACGAGGCCCCGAGGACTCTCGAGGAGGACTCTCCGCGTAAGCTTATTTGTATTCTGCCTCGCGACATCTTCTCCGGTCTTAATTATGCGCTCTGACGCTCGGCCGTTAAGCGCGAGAACTTCTTAATAACGCGCGTCTTCGGCTGTAGCGTCCGAGACTTGCAGAGACTTCGTTTTTACGCGGACGTGCCATTGTAATTCGTCGGATTTTATTTCGAGGTATACCTTTTTTCGCGGCGCAGTCGATTTGAGAAGCCGTTATTCGCGAGTAGCGTTAGGGAGCTCCAGTTTTTTTTTTTTTCACCAGCAGCGCAACACCTAGTAATTCATCAATTTCATTTGGAACGCATTCACGCAAATGTTACAGCCCGAGCATCGACAACAACGGGCAGGACGAACGTGTAATCAGCGGCTAACAGTCCGCACTTTCGAGAGCAAGCATTTATTACCATCCTCCGAAGAAAGAGAGTGAGAGAGAGAGAGAGAGAGAGAGAGAGAGTCGAAACGGTAAACGTTCGCGGCGGAGCAAAAGAATCGGCACCCGAAAAACTGCGCGAGCTCCTCGCGAACGTGAGAAACGAACCGAACTAGGAAGAGCTGCCAATATAAATAATCATCTCGGCGAGCATGCACGCGCATGCAGGCGCGCAAGTAGCTTTAGAGAGGCGCGAACTCGCGCTCTGTTTTCGCGCGCTCTTTCTCTCTCTCTCTCTCGGTGCAGCGCAGCCCGTTATGCGGAACACGCCGGCGACATCGCTCGAGTCAAAGATACGCGCGCCCGCGCCATATATACGCTAACCACCACCTCGTTATCGATCGTAGCGGCAGGCCTCTCTTTAGCGACGACGCGCCATTATCGATGCGCGGCGACGTCCACGTCCGTTAGCCTTAATAAAGATAGATATGGCGTGTACGTCCCGCGCGATTTTCAGGTAGCTCTCGCTGCTCTCCCTCGCGCGTCCGGACACTACCGCCCCGCGTTGGCCACCACTCTCGTTAGCGGGGAGTGTTTCTCGGGCTGTCGCCGGGGAGATGACGGAAGAATGGCCCGAAAAAAGGCCGCTAATGTCGCCGAGGAGCGAGCTGGGAAGCAAATGGAGGAGCGAGAAAGAGAGCCTTGTCGGAAGGGATTTTTAGCTTGTCAGCTCGAGATGCGTATAAGCGCCGTGTTTCTTCGCCGGGGCGGAAGCGAACCAGGCTTCGATTGTGCCAAGAGCCTTGTAGTCGGAGCGTGTTGTTTTCAAGTGTAATAGTCTTTCGAAATCATGATTTACCGTGAGATCAGAGTGGACGGAAATCTTTTACAAGGTCCTATTTGGGTCAAAGTAGAATATGGCCCGGTCTGGTCAGACGAAATTTTTTTATCTTTTTATACTGAACATTATTCCTTTCCGGTAAAATAAGTTCTTCAACTGTTAATTAAAAGCAATTTTACTTTCATCAGTTGAAGAATTGGTATAATAAAGTAGGTTAAGTAATACCTCTACAAAACCCTTTAAAATTCAAATAAATTGCTTCGTTTAAACAAAACTCAAGAGTAATACCTGTATCGGGCAAAGTAAAAGAATGTTTTCGCGCCAAAGGCTCTTAGAGAGCACGAAAGCCAATCTAAAAGCAGCCAATCCAACTCAAACATCATTCATCGCTGTTTACCTCGCGACTCGACAAAGCTCTCTCTCTCCCTCGAGCCGCTGCTGCTCCCGAGCGATCCGCACTCGGCGAAATACGTATCCGGGAAAGGAGGTCGAGAAAGGGGCGCGCCAGAAATCGAAACCGAGAGCGGGCGCGACAATAAGTCTCGACTGCGGCATCCTCGCCGAGCGCCGGTGGGTGGAGAGAGAGAACCTCTCTCTCTCTCTCTCTCTCTCGGCAATTTAGATAATCATCTGTTTAAGCGGCGGCGGATTTTCTTAACCGGCGCAAATTGCACGTCCGGCTCGACGAGGCTCGAAGTTTTATGCCGCCGATCGTTAATCCCATTGCTGGCGTCACTTCTGTTCTCCCGATTTCGAGTGAACCGCTTGCAATTTCTGGGGAATCTAAGTCGGTTTGCGTTTGGATTTAGTTTTTTTTTTTGTTTGCGGGGCTGAGCGATCGTAATGTTGCTGGATTTACGTTTCTACTGTTGGTCAATAAAGTGTTAATTGGGAGAATTAACATTATTAATGAACGATTTTTAATTAGAAAACTTAAGGTTATCTAAATTAAATGCGAATAATAAGAAGCACAAAGTTGTAAATTAATAAATGCAAATTTCTTATCAAAGAAAATTAATCTTTATTAATTCACGAACGGAGCGGAAATGTAATCGCTATATCAAAGACAGAACTGCGTTGTTCGAAAATTCATATCCCGCGGTAAAAAAACAACTTGGCTCTTGTAGTGCGGGGAAAAGTTACATTGCAAAATTGACGTGGAATAAGTTGCTCTATTATCGTATCCTGCTAAGCTGCGATTGCGGCGAATAAAATAGTCCCGGATCAATTATTGTTTTAAGTGGCACTCCGAGTTAAATGTATTTCTCAGTGACATTGTATATAAAGCACGTCGATTGAAGCTTAATCGGCGGGAATCAAGGCCTGGATAATGTGGACTATCAATACAAAGCCGGCCTACACAAATATCGTGTGTATCCGTACGCCCGAGGAAATAAAACGATCAATATCCCTTAATTTATTCGAAACGACACTCTTTATTATTCCACGTCATTATTTTCTGCTTTCGATGTATTTATAAAGAAATTCCCAGGGTATTTTCTCGAGTAACTAATTTTAATAATTTCTTTTTTTTTTCTATTAAATAAAGTATTCACCTATCGGTATTTCCAAAGCGCTCAGTCTTACCAGATTCGGACCTTTCTACTTATTTGGTACTTTTGTACTGCAATTAAAAAAACACTATTTTACTATCGTTATCGATAAGTTAAAATAATTACTCGTACATAAAATTCAAGCTAAAGTAACATTTCCTCGCACTCGACAAAAGAGAAGAAAGTCACAGTACAGAGATAGAAAGAACTTTTCAGAAGTCAACCTGATTTACTCAAAGTCCGCCCAGGCAGGACATTAAAATCTCAATACAATAGCCGCCTCGATAGCCTCTCCCCCCCATCCTCGCTACCTCGACGTCACGGAATTTGCGAGGGGGTCGCAATATCGCGAGTATATAAATACACATCGTGCGTATAAAGCATGCGGGAGAAATGGATTGGACACTGGGGAAAACAAAAGCCGATGGCGGGGGGAGAGAACGCGAATGATCTAATGCATGTAGGTACGGAGCGTACGTGTAATAAGGAGCCGCGGAGATGAGGCAGCCGCCGGACTCACGGGTATAGGATGACACCGACTAGTTCATATCCGAGTTTCTACTCGTCGTCCTCGTCGAGTCCCGTCTCCTCTTCTTCTGCGCCCTTTCTTTATTTACCTTTCTCTTCGTCTTACTTTAGTCATCTATCCACGTCTTTTTACCGGCCTTCTCTTAACTTCTTCAACGTCTATAATTTCTCTATGTTTCGCGAGGTGTATTCTTCGCGTTTATTATCTATGTGGGAAGATTTTCGCTAAGCTTCGGACGAAGATTTTTAAAGTTGATTTTTTGTATTGCCGATTAAAAATTTAAGATCGTCTTTCGATTTTTACTCGCGCTCGCATTGAAGATTATACCCGTTTTCAGTACGTCAAGAGAGCAAAATTCTTCTCTTTGACAAATTTATAAACAATTTTAATTTAAATTCGCTAGACTAAAAAATCTTCCAGAAATTAATCTACCACATTTGAATTTGTCATTTCATTTTTGGCCGCGGATTTTTCACGAAGAATTGAAAAAAAGAGCACCGAGTCCACCCTCGAGTCCAACAAAGAGGCGCTAGCAACAATAACGAAAACGGCAGCAGTCGCGATAAGCTCCTCTAGGTAAGGTTCGTTTCCAGCCTGGTCTAAGGTACGCTAGCTCGGGGGGGCCCCCTCTCCTCGGTGCTCGGCGCTCGTCGGGCCCGCTCGGCTCGGCTCGCGACCTTGAACGGGCCCCGTATGCTCTATGCCACTGACACGGACCAAGGACGTCGCCGCTCGCTCGCTCGCTCGCTCGCCTCTCCTCTCCTGGCTTGTGTTGGCGTGCTGTTGTCCCGAAATGCGGTCGTGGAACTTGCTGTGGAAAGTGCTCGCCGATGGCAACTCTTTTTCGTGCGCCGCGGCGGCGGCGGCGGCTACGGCCAGTGGCGTAGGACGAGAGCCGCGGAGCCCTTCGCTCTCTCTCTCTCTCTCTCTCTCTAGCCCGGCAACTTTTAGATCGCCGCTTTATATACTTTTCTCTTCGCTCGCGGTTCGACTTTCCATTGCCTCGGCTGCTTATCCACCGGTGGAGCGGCTCTTGATTGGAGAATGACACGCATGAAATTGGAAAATTAGTTGCCGTCGGTACGGTGGTTAGAGAGGAAAATAGCTGGACTGGTTGCGTTCAAAGTGACCCGATGAGTCAGTTGCTTTCTTTTATTCCTAGGAGTTTTTCTAACAATTGCGTCCATTCATTTCTGTTCTAAATGCATGCGCACGGTTTATTATCGGAAACTAATTAACGGAGAAATTTATTTTGAAGGGTAATTAATTCTCTAGCCGATATAAATTGTACGGCGTTTGAGTCGCGCAATGGTAATCAGCGTTTAACGAAACGAGCATGTAAATTATGATCAGATAGAAAAATAGCATACAGTTCTTTACGAACCCTTCACTTTCGCAAAGTAAACGCGTCTAAAATATTTAGAATTAGAATCAATGGAAACTTGATTAATCCATTATCTCGGCGCAAAACTGGCTCGGAATAAACATTGTACTTCCGAAAAAGACGTATTACGTCACATCGGCATTAACGGAACCGCGCAGGTATCATTCGAAAACAATTGCAGGAACCGTTACGCGCTAAGTATAAGAATTTAAGTAATAAGCAGGCTGAGAAAGAGAAAGAGAGCTCATCTCGTTTAACAAGCGCGAGCGCATCCCGGGCGCGCACCGGCGTTCTCACGAAAATAGAGCAATTTCTTTAATTCCCGCGCGCATCATCGACCCGTAATTTCGTATACTTTTCGTGCATGCTCGCTCGCTCGCTCAAGAGAGAGAGAGAGAGAGAGAGAGAGAGAGAGAGAGAGAGAGAGAGAACGAGAGAAAAGCCAAGGGCGACAGGCTCGCGCGCCTCTTAATGACGCAATAATCCGGTCATCGGTTTATCAGAATTTCGCATTATCTCGTTACGCTCGGGATCGCGGTCGGGGGGACTACCGAAAAGCTCTCTCTCTCTCTCTCTCTCTCTCGCGTGCGCCTTTGCGCGAGTAGCGTGCAGAGTGCCCATGGCCTTTAATCGTGCAGTGGCCTGCTCATGTCCTCGGGGCCTTCTTTCTCTCTCTCTCTCGCGCGCGCAAAGGCGAATTACCTCGAACTGGAATACCTACGCACGCGCGCGCTCTCGGCCGAGAGAAAGAGAGAGTAAAGCGAGCGATGCACCGAGAGAATGAGCCGCGGCGCGCGAGCGAGAGCAAGTTCAACGATACCGAGGAAACCGGGGAGGGAGAGAGAGAGAGAGAGAGGGAGAGAGATACAATACCGGTGGAATTTTGCGGCTATACATGCTTTTAATTGATTGTCAGCTGCTTTACATGAATATGCTAAGAATAATCGGGGGGCCCACTTTGATTGTCAGCCATCCGATCCGTTTAATTGAAAGTACATGAATCCGAAGTGGTCAGACACGTTTTAAATGGCGATACGACGATGCACATTTTTCCGAGCTTTAACTACTTGTCTTACACATCAGATAACGATTTTTTTTTTTTTTTTTTTTGTCCAATGAGTTCAGTGTCGTCGGGCGACACGGCTCGTCTGCAAAAATGTCGCGGGATTAAGTTGTTCGAGCCACCATTATGAAATCTCAATTTCGCTTTTTGTGCTAAATTAACCATGCAGATGCCGATCGGTCTTCGGCCGTGTAAATAGGAGGAGAAGCCTGGCCTGCCGGTCAAGTGCAGCGCCGCGCGGAGCGAGTCTTCGTGCTAAGGTTAGACGTTTCCCTGCTTGCGCTGTTACATACGAGCCGCGAGAGAGTCGTGGTGTATTTTAGAAGCCGCGGCGGCCAGTAAGAGAGAGAGAGAGAGCGTGTGCGTGAGATTAGAATAATAAAGGTAATGAGAATAATTGGACATTGAAAATGTACGTGATGAGCGGCGCGTTGTTAAGCCCCCTCTTGGATAGTATTACTGTGGTTAAGTTTAGAGTCGTTACGAGTAAGTAGTGCCGATTTAAGTCATGACGGGGCAAATATATTATTCCTTGTTGTATTATCGTTATTAAATAAAATTGCCAAGGGCTTGTTTATGTATACAATACGACCGCGTTTAGCTCTAAACAAAATTGCGCGCACTTTCCGCGCTCTTGCGAAAACGTATGTCGATCGTATGTGATTGAAAATCCTGCCTCGGCAGCTTCTAATAACACTCTTTGATTAACGGGTCATATTCGAACGAAATATTTGAAAACAGCCGACAGTGACCAGCGTCCAAAGGACCTCGGCACCGCTCCAAAGAGCCTATATTCGGCAAGAACTTGTAATCTCAATCTCTCGCGTAACAGGATCCCAAAAGCCCGAGCAGAAAAAGTGCGCCTCTCACCCTATATCGACTCCGCCGGTGCATGTGTAAGTACGCGTAACGAGAAACGAGGGGGCCTCGCCCCCCCCCCCCCCACCTCCCCTCGATATCTCGAAAATGCACTCTTGGTGCTCGGTCCGTTTAAGGCCGCTGCCCCCTCACGGAGGAGGCGAGGCCGGGCAATTGAAACGCGCGAGCGAGCGAGAGCCGGCGAGCCGGCCAGCGAGCAACGAACCGGCCGCGCGCTCACGAAAAAATACCGCGAGAGAGGAGCATCCTTGCGAGAGAGAGAGAGAGAGAGCGCCCTCGCCTCTCGGCTCTCGAGTATTATAGTCGGAGGGAGAGAGAGAGAGGAGCTCGTAAAACGGAGAGAGGGAAGGATTTTGAGATTGACGAGGACGGACGGGATAATTTTCGTGGATTTATGATGGTATGTGCTGCGAGCGGAGGCGCAGGTTTCTGCGGGATTTTTTGGTATTCCGCGGGAGAGGGCTTTATTTTCGGCGTCGGGGAACAAGGGAAAGCGTCGCGACTGTATTACGGAATGTCCCGAGCGGATTGATTGGGTGTAATCATATTGTTTGCCGAGAATTATTGATGACTGGTCGTTTTATCAGCTGCGAGTTGCGCGAGCCGATTATTAAAAAGAGACTCTTTTTCATTGTAAAACAAACATTGCTCAATCCTACAGTGGATTGTACAAGACGATTGTCCGTTACGCTTTTTACGAGAGAAGAAACTCAAGAATAATGGAGCCCTAATCGCTCGGATTTGCCCGTTTAATTACGGGCGCCGGGTTTTTTCTCGCGTTCCCTGCGCGGCACATCTGGCAGTTTCGCCGAGAGCAGCGGCGTAGATTAATTTCATCGGAGAAAAAAAAAAAAGAAGCGTTTTCCACACAATCTCACAGTCGACGCTCGGCCGTCAGAAAAATCGACGTAATCGCCCAGCGTAACAGGCGGAGAGCTCCGCCGGCAAAAAAAAAAAGGCACATAACGACACGATTGAAAGGAGCGATTAAAGAGCAGCGATCGTTAATAGAGTTCTCTTAACGAAATTAGACTCCCCTTCTCTCTTGTCGATATCTCGTTGAGCTCCGTTATAATAAGATCCCGCAGTCGGGTCGAATCGTAAAAAGCGGGGAGCCGCGCAGGCCCCATTAATGCCGCGTCCTTTTCTTCCTTACGAATCGTCATTATATACGCTGTGGCGCTCAATCCGCGAATCCTGGCCGATCAATCAAATTGGAATTCATACGCACCGCAGACCGGAAGTCTCGAGTTATCGTGCTCTCTTGCGAGCGCGTGCATGTGTATGCGTGTGCGCGCGCGCCTCGTGACGGATACGTGCAGCGCGGGGAAATATCTCGCGTGCGCCCATGATAATTCCAGTGCCCGGCCCTCGGCTAGAGACCGGAAAAATGATGAGCGTTATTAGTTTTCGAGCCGCGATGATAGGCTCCGAGAAAAATTTGCAGCCGCCGAGCCGAGATTACGTTTTTCTTGCCTTTTTCGAGCGGAGAGGGAGGGAGAGGGAGAGAGAGGGGATTAGTCCGAGTTTCTTTTGCGGACGGTGATTTGGGGTCTCGAGCTATACGTGTTGACGCTAATGAGATGTGCCGCAATAAATTTCTGTTTCAATTTTTCCTTGGACCTTTGATAAAAGCTGGTTCGAGAAGAGGGATAATATTTTTTTGGAGGATTCGTGGCTTGTAAAGATGTTTTTTTTAAGATTTGAGTAAGTGACTGGCTTTTACTTTCGTAATTGCGAAATTTTATTTGACACGACGCACATAAATCTTTCAAATGATTAAAAAGTTAAATTTATTTAAATCCATTAAATAATATTACGAAGGAGTCAAACCACAGATTGCGCAACTTTTTTCGCCAAAACAATTTGCGTTTAAATCATTTCCAATTTTTCAAACGCTCGTATTCATTCGGCGCTGACAGACTTATCCCGAAAATTAACGACCCTTTGATCAGGCGACTTCTCCCGTTTTTCCACGATCCACGCCGTAAAAGAGATTTGCATACCGTTTGACTCCTCCGAAAATTGAAACCTTCTTTGCAGCCTCCTCGCTCCCCGAGCGCTTTATCGCCGCGCTCCGTTTCGTCGAAGGCGTGTGTTTGTTAAGAAGCGAGGCAATGTGTCTAAAAGGTTTTTCGGCGGGCAGACCGAAAACACGCGAGCCGGACCACCGAAAAGTTACGAGCTGCCTAGAGGCTCCGAGCGACTCTCTCCCTCTGCCTTGAAATTATCTCGCGCCGACCGAAAATTATAGCTGCGAGTCCGCTTCGCAAAGGCTGAGGACTGTCTCGCGCGGTGGAGCCCGCCGTGTACAACAAGCCTTTTCTATTGAATTCAATTAAATGTATTTCCGAAAACTGCCGGGTCTTCATTCGACTCTTTTGTGGAGAGGCCACACGGCGAAATGAAACGTTATTACGCGGGATATATATATTCTTTTATTCGAAATTGCTTCACTCGCGGGCGGGCCAATCAATTTTCAGTTTTTAAATTTTACGGAATTCTCGCTCGAATGAGAGTACTTCACCTCCGCGGAGGCGAGCCGCGCGCGTTTTCATTAAAACCTCATTGAAATCGCGAGGGATCGCGTATCGAGTTTCGTCGGTCGTAAAAAAAATGGCTCCTCGCGCGCGATAAACGGACTTTGACGCGGCGGGTCTACATCGAAGCGGGGCCTTAATGCCCCGCGCGCGAGCTTACGCAACGGGCGCTCGAATCCGCGCGGGCGAGTCGTAAAAAAATCGTCTCTCTTTTTGATCGTAATACGCTTAAAAGCCCCGCGCGTCCCGTCGGCGGACGATCTCTCTGCCTCGTGTATATATACAGGTTCTCATTGTGCCTCGGTCTCGCGCGCGCGATCGCCGCGGCGTAATAAATCGGCGGGAACGATCGGCCGTAAGCGACTTTAATCTGATATAAACGGGAGAGGCGTCGAGCCCATGGGCACCTGCGCCAAAAAGACGGAGTCTTTGACCTCGGCGGCGGCGGCAGAGAGAGAGAGAGAGAGAAAGAGAGCGGGGGGAGAGCGGCTTTTGAGCGACGGACGGCCGAGGGGATTCTCACCCGCAGAACCGGAAATTCTTGTCGGCATGAGCGAAATTCGCCCGGTTGACAGAAGGGCGGCTTAGCTCCTTTTTTCGAGAGAGCGGTGCCAGCGACCTCGGCGGCGAGTCACGCACCTGCGCCGACAGACGCGCGCGGACAGAGAGAGGTTGCTAGCTCGATTATTAGATAAAACCAGAGGGGGGGGAGAGACAGTTTTGTTGCTCTCGGCTTCGGTTGCTGAAGCCGCGATGCGCCGATGATTGCGATGATGATTGTTTTATTGTCGGGGGCATCAGGCTCGTTGCTCGGGCCTCGGACGGATACGCAGAGTGGAGTGGTTCGCATGCGAGGTAATAGACGGATTGCGTAATGAGTTTTAACAGGTTTTATGCCCGGGTTTAGAAACGCAAACACACAGGCTCCGTAAAGTTTTATTGGCGAATTTACCTCTCGGGCTTCGCCTTATCTGAATATAATAATGGATACAGGCACTTTTATCTACCGTTTCCAATGGAACGAGCCGAAAAAGGATAATAAAAAAAATATATTCGCGGGCGAAGCGCGATACGCTTCGGCTCGAGTCCGCCGCCAATTAACGGCTCGTTTACGCGTACGATACAGAGCCGGCAACGATTCGAGAGGCGGCGGAGTCGCGCTCGAGTTGGCTGCGGTCTAACAATTTTTGGCCGACCCATTGTTCCGTACGTTATGAATGAGACCCCTTGTTTTCGAAGTTCACGGTCGGCCGTCGAGGGTCGGACTCACTAAATACGCACCTACGCGCGGCTTGACGTTCGCGATGCTTATTAGGAGGTTTACGGTTGATTGCTATCTGCCCGGCTTGCAGACGTTGATATTTTGATTTGAAATGCGCGTATTGTGAGGTCTTTATTCGCGCTTGATGTTCTGTTACATTGAAGTCTGTTCCTTGTCGTATAGTCTTTGGCTAACAAATTAATTCAAGTAATTTTCAACGTACTGCGGGCTAGTAATAGATGCATCAATTTCAATCATTATATAGCGTATTCATAAATTTCACTTTTTTTTTTATACTAACGCTTCTAAAAGCTTATGGTAACGAAAACCCCGGTAGACAAGTCAGTTGTAAAATTACAGGTTTAAAATATACGCGTTAGCAAAGAACGAAACGGACATAAAGATAAAAGGCAGCGTGAAATATAAAGTTTAAACAAGGCAGTTTTAGCGTTACCGTTAGAATTAAGAAGTTTGCTCTCAGCTTACTCACTTGTTGACAGTCGCGGGATCTTGGCCCTGGAACAAAAAGCATAATAAAACCTGTTAGATACACAACGTCTTTCGGCTACCGACGTTACGTGCGAAAAGTAACAAGCGCATTAACACTTTGACACGCGCATAATGTAATACCCTTCCGTTCTCTGCACTCAAAGTTTCTAGAATAACTTGTCCGGGTCGGGTAGAAAAAAAAATGGCTCTGGAGTGTTTTTATCGCGTGAAATTATAAACGGATTGCGAAAACGTTTCCATTTCCATTGAAGAAAAAAAAAGTGTAACTCAAATGGCGTAATGCGATATATAAATATAAAGTAAAATACGGCGGTTTCGCAGTCGGGTAGGCAGAAAAAAGGCTAAGACAACACGCATAAATAACAGTGTTTCACTGAAAAGAAAAGTTAGCGGTTCGCGGGATATATATGCACTTTTATTAAGCAATGAAATTCAAATGCATCCGAGAAAAATCTAAATAACAGAAAACGGACTGAACAACAATACTGTATCCCCGATTAGTCCCTCAACTCGAGATTGACAGTTGCCTTCCACTCCGCCTAGGCTCCGGGAGTTTCGCAAAGCCCTCCGCCACAAATTAATGAGAAAGCGTGTCGAGTTCGCGCCAGACTGCTATCTGTCCAACGTCGATCGCGTCGCATAACAGCCCGAGAATAAAGCGCTTAAATAAATTATAATACAACAATCGTCCTTTTTTTTTCGTAATTGAAAAGAAAAAAAAAAAATAATGGCCCTCCATAACCGTTAGAAATTATTATTTCTAACAACTTTCTGGCCGGCCTCGGTGGAAAAAGTTTGATTTATTACGGCTCGCAAGAAGCACTACTGCAGCCACTTAGATGTTTTATGAATGGCAATTTGCATAATTGTGCTTACTTCTTATTTTAATGGATTACGATATAAATTATGCTCTAAACTCGGGACGTACGCAAAAACGTCCGTTCCAAAGCGGCTTATACACCCGAAGAAAAGAAATAGATTTATCATTCGAGCAAAAGTACGAGTCTCGGGTTATCAATCCGCGCCGAAATAAATTCAGACCCACCTGGGAGGACGAGGTCCATAAATTCGCCGAAAATCCGCTCGATATAAACTCGCCGAGGCCGACTCGCTTTCTTTCGGCCGAGAGCCGATCTCCGCCAACTTTGTTGCCGACTAAGTGGTTCTTATCGAAAGAGAGACGACTCTCGGTGTGTCTGCCGGCTCGGGGAAAAAGCGAACGAATAGAAAGGCGGAGGAGTTCGAGGCGGCCTCTTGTACTGTTAATTATGCGCGATATATAACGCTACTAAGCGAATCTATCCGTTATCCGCATCACGTGCGCGCCACGAACACACAGAGACGTACACCGACGGGACACTGGCGTTTCCTATGTCCTTCTCTCTTTCGCTCTACCCTCGGAAACCGGAAAATCCGCCAAAGTCATTTGTTATCTGCCAAGCCGAGAGACGTCGCCGAGCGAAAAGGGACGATTATACTGTTTGCTCGACGACGCTCGACGTTTTGAATTGGCCGCGCGCGAAGAAACGCCAAGCCGCGATCTTTTTTAGCGCGCGAGAGAGAGAGAGCTTTTTCTCTTTAACGATCGAAAGGGCCGTCGGAATCGCGGAAAAGCCGCCGGATTCGTTAAGTGGCTCGTTTGGGGCAATTATCGGCTGCGCTTTTCCAGGGCTTGTAAATTTTTTTTAGTAGTCGTTAACTTTAGCTCGGATAGCTTCGCTAATTAATTTTCGTTTGTGCGCGGTTCAAAGGGGCAGAGATTAAAAGTACATAAACGAGGAACGCCGATCTTTGCCACTCATCATCCTCTAACCGCAATTCCGAAATCCGTTCCCTGCGAAATCGGCTGGGAGGATTAGAATAATCACGGACAAAGGCACCTTTTACGCAAAGGAGAATTAGCGTACTTTTCAAAAACTTTACAAACTATCAAACAAAGTCTCTCTGTTCAGCTGCACAAAGTGTACGTGCCCATCGTACTTAATAATCCCCCTTTGCACAGCGGAGGAAGCACGCAATTACGCATTGCGGGAGTTCCCTCTCTCGTCGTTTGCGGTATTGAAAACTCCGCGACAAACTGCATCCACTATTCGCAGTCGAGGTCGGAAAAGCGGAAAAGCACTCTATAGCGTTTCGCCTCGGCCGATTACTCGAATCCTATATAGCAAATCCTCGTTTCTCGTAGCTTCGTGCTCTTCCGGACGGACGAGGAAATCGTCATTAAATCAGTTCGGGGAATCCTCGCTGGCAGCGCAAATCAGAAGCGAACGCGAACGGGGAGGGCGACTCCGCGCGCCTCGCGCTTGGGATTAAAAAGCTCCGGCGCTCGCAGCTTTGGCCGAGGAGAGGTAAATTGCCCGGTGCTTATTTCAGCGCGTTTCCCGGAGAGCGCACGACTCCGCGCGGCGGCGCACTTCCCACGGGAGGAAGTGTTCAGCCGCGGCGGCGGCGCTGTTGCCCGGCGGCGGTGCGCGGCGCGCTCGACTCGCTCGCCGGAAGCGCCGTGCGATGAATAATTTCGCGGTAGCGAGCCGGAGAGTTTTGCCGCACACTCGAGAGCGCCAAGCACGTGAGCTGCCGGGAGAGAGAGAGAGAGAGAGAGGGCGAGCTGGAATTTCTGAAGTTGCCGGAGAGGAGTCACAGGTCAAGCGAGCGAGCCAGCCGTTCCGAGAGAGAGCGACGGTGGGAAGAGGCGGACGAACTTACGGAGGATTGATGCCTTCGGTTCCGGGAGCTTTTGGACTTTGATCGAGAGCGCGCGGGGAAGTTTTCTAAGAATGTTAATAAACAGCGACGTCTTTTCCAAGGTGATGAAGCGGTTATTGGGTTTTGTTTTAAAAAAAAAAATGAAGCTGCTTCGAAAAATAATATCTACGAAAATTAAAGGCGTAACGAAACTTGTCTCTCTCTCTCTCTCGCGGAGAGAGCGCAACGGTCGAAAAGAAAGAGCCAAGAGTTTAATTGTGTTTTCGCGGTGTATAAAAGACTAGGACGGCGAGATAAACTGACAATGATTACTGTGGTTAACGCGTTCGTTACACTCGCACATTATTCATGGCCGGATTATAAAAAATTCATTCGGTATACGCATATACACTCGTGTCACGCGCGCATTCAAACTCTCTCTCTCTCTCTCTGTCTCTCCCTCGGCGCACCTGCGCGCACGCGCGTTCCTATATACGTATGACAAAAAGAAAGCAGCGGCGGCGGCGGCGGCGGCGACGACGGAGGGAAAAGGGGGAAAAAAAGCACCGAGGCGAGATCGAGTGGCCGAGCGCGGCAACAGGTTGCACTTTATGCACGCTCTATATGTACGGGAGTGTACATGTCAAAGCGGCATCAGAGCCTCCGAGAGAGAGAGGAGCTCGGTTCTCCTTTTCTCCGAGTCGGCCGCGCTCGGGAATTATTCGAACGCTCATTATCGCCTCGCTTGTGGGACGCGCGAAATGCACGCTGAATTAAGTCGTTTGCCGATTTAGAAAACTTATGTTCTATCGCCTTTCTAGTCTTTCCCTTTGCCGATTGGCCAGCTGCTCGTTCGGGTTTATGTCACGCTTCTGTATCAAAGGCGATGGTTTCAATTTATTTCCGTTATTATTTTCGATTTAACAAGATACTCCAAGAGCCTCGCATTATCGAGTTTTGAATTTATTCGAAAATTACGGCGAATATTCTGAAAATACGCGCGGCGTAGATCATTTCCCGCGCGCTGCACCTCCCCGATTATCCGCCCCATTGTGCGCATTACACACCGAAAGTGTAATTCCAAACGAGTTCGACCACTCTGATTGCATCTGAAAAATCATTAAATTCACTGAAAGATAAACCCCGGCGATAACAATCAGGCTCCTCCTGCCAACTGGGAGAGCAGCTTCTTTCGCGAAATCACGCGGAATCCCCGAGCGCAACTCGTTAAACGCGCGGCTTGCATATGCATTCTCGGAGAGTTTCTCTTTCGATCCTTTCAATTTCCAGGCAAAGGGGAGAGAGAGACGGAGAGGAGAGTACACGTATGCACGATGGCAACACGTGTTTTCGCCGCGGCGCCATTCGTCACGTTCGCGCGAGAGGAAAGGGGAGGTCGATTTCCGTAATTATTATATCGGAGAGTCGGATCGAGCGGCTCGATGGCGCCAGCCGGAAGATGCCTCTAGTTTCTTGCGGAATCAGAGCCTTCCTCGCCGACTAATTTTCTCAAGTTCCTTAGAGAGATCGAGGTGGATTCTGCTTTGAGCAATCTTCGCTGATTTTTAAATTTTTCCCGCCAACCCCTCTTTTACAGTCCTTTCCTTTTCTGATACAAAAGAAATTCTGGTTTTCAAGTATATTTGGCAATATAACATTTATTTACCATCAAAGAAATTAATTTGTCCAAATCCGGAAGACTGAAAAACCCATAATTTCGCATTAATATTCATTACCAGCAAGTCCAGAATTCCTTCCTCGCCTCGATCGCCAATTAACCGCGAGCGACAATTTATTATTGTTACGATTCCCGAACGCGTCGCAAAAGGAGCAGCTCGAAATTCGAAAGTAGCAACAAAAAAGCTCGCTCGCAGCTTCTTTTTTCGCGTCCCTTATTACGAGTTCAAGCTCGCGAGCAGCCTCGAACGGCGCGCGCGATATCGCAGAGCGCGAGAGATGCGTATCGCATGTCCGATACGCACGTTTCACTTTTGCGCTTGGCGCGATGCCCGAATGCGCGCCGCGCGTATAATTAATTACGCTCGCGGGGCCTTCTTTTTTTTTTTTTGCTCGTCCTGCCCTTCGTTTTGCCCCATCCGACCGGTTTCCCCTTTGCGGATTCGTTTCTGTGCGCGCGCACCCTTAATCACCCGCGGCTTATATAAATTGTACAATGCGCGAGGAAAAAGGGGCGTGCGTTTCTAAACATTGTCGCGGTGAGTCTATAAATTGATGGGACTGCGCTTGGGATTACGCTTTATTTAGTGGCTGGACGCTTTAAGTTATGATTAGCGCTCTCGGTTCCGAGTGCCTTTGAATTATGCGCCGCTCTTTGAATATCCGCGATAACCTCTTTTTACATAATCAATTTCGTATTAGAAAACAAGAGTGCTGAATATAATTAAGGAAGTAATCAGTGCTAATTATAGACGCTTCGTTTAAAAGTACGTAAAATATCGTTTAACTAAATTCAGATGCACGTAATAACACTTAGCAAATTACAAAAAAAAAAAAAAAACTTGCGAGGTTTTTTTTTAATTAATTAATTGTGCCAGTTTGGAAATCAACTTGGGTATTATCAATTTTAGGTACCATTTGGTTGAACTAAATTACCTCTAGTGCTTATGAGTATACCTTCTGGACCTGTAGGTACCAATTGAAGTTTTCAATTTACCGGTAGCGAGCCGGAGTTTTCCTTATTTCATTGTATATGAATCATATGGCACACGCGTAACAACACTTATCAAATTAAAAAGACCTTGAGAGGTTGCTAAAACTTTACTTACGTATTTCGCTCCAAAAATCAGAGACCGTAGAAAAAATTGCCTTTCTCAATAACCGCGGAAGATCTTATATCCGTAGGTCCAGCTCCGTAAACGGGAAGGTAACCGATGTCGCAACCGCGACCTTCGCCGGAGGTTGAACCAGCCGGTGGAACACCATCATCATTCATCACGCGAGGCAAGTCCAAGGCGGCCGATCTTGCACGGGTCGCTGCACGGCTGCGGGCTCCTCTACGCGATCGTAGAGAGTCACGATGACGAAGTCACCAGACACGCACGACGCCGTAACGCGACGATGATAAAGCGGCCGGATGCGTAATTGAAGGATATGTCGCGCGGCCGGCGGCCCTCTCGCGGGACGACGAGGGCTCGCACCGAAACTTCGATTTTTCACGCTCGCCTCCCCCCCCCCCTCAGTAATTTTTAAACCCAGCTATTCCGAGAACGATGGCGAGCCGCGATCCATTGCCGCGATTATAATATTTCAGGCGTGCACTTGATCTGATTTCGAGGCACAATAAATTTACTCCCGGCTCGGAGACCGATGATTAATCGCCTCCTTACGCCCGGAAAGATGAATATAAACTCCGCGTGCGCGCGCGGCTTCGAAAGCAAAAAAAAAAAACAAGTAACAGCTCAATTCCAGCCCGAGAACGCCAATTTCCTCCTAAACAGCCGAGGAACAATCCGTAAGCCCCGCGGAGATATTCGCACGTAGATAGGGGGAGAGCTCGGCTCTTTTTTTTTTTTTTTTTCAGCGGCGTCTTACCGCACACTCGGCAAGCGTCGTTGCGCTCGGCAAGCTACGACGAAGGTTAGGTTATCAAGCGGCGCGGATCTCTCGGTTACCGGGGCCTGGCGGTCGTTTTTCCGCGTTACCGGTCTCTCGAGCGCCGCATTGTCATTCGGCGGGGATGCCCCGAGTGCTTTTTAAACAATTTACGCCTCTAATTGCAGCCGCGCTATCGATTCCTTATCCGCTCCTAAGCCCGGCCGAGATAAGGGGGAACAACCCGGAGAACCGGTATTTAAGGACTCGCGCGCGAGAGAGAGAGCTTTGTGCGCGCGCGCGCGCGCTCGTTTGCTGCTTTTTTTCTTAATTGAATTGTATGATTTAGGGGCTAACTGTGAATAAGCATATGCTGCTTGATTCAGATAACTAATTACAGTCTGGTTGTCTTTAGCCTCAAACGCAGCGGGCTGATAAGGATTTAAAGTGCTTAGGTTAATTAAAATTTATAATGTAAGAATACGGCGATCCTTTATTATTTTTTTGCGAGTGTCTTAAATTACCGGGCAGCTAACTGTTTTCCGAAAAATACGGCCCGAACGAATGGAATAAATTGTATTTCAGCGATAGCGTCAAAATATTGCGTATAAAGCGCGCGCGCACACACGCCGGCCTCAATTACGCGGCTGCAATTACGTACGGGTGGTCAAGTGGAGGCAGAGAGAGAGCTTTTAATTATAGGCTGCTCGGAAAACGTAACCGAATGCTTTGTAGCGATTAACAAGATCCCTCGCGAAGTTAGCATATATTTCTCCAGATAGGATCCACGGAAATACCGGATGGAACCCGCTGGTGTTGATTTACGTTTGTGTAAGAAAAATGTCTGCTCGCCTCTCTCTCTCCCGACGCTTAAATTTTCCACGATTTCAGCGATCCCAGACGAGAGAAGCTCTCGCCTCGTCCTTCTAATCTTCCCCATTAGCGGGCGAAAAAAAGAAAATCAGCAATTCAGCTTAGAAAAGGAAAAAGCTCGTGTATAATAACTCGTATGGTTGGCCAGGCCGTCGTAATTCGATTTATTATGATAATAACGCGTAGCTGCCGAGTTACGCGCAAGGGCTAACCCACCTCCTCCTCATCCTTCTTCCCCCTCCCCCCTCTCCTGCTGGCTCCCTATAAATAAAATTGCGCACTATAAATAGAACTCCGGTCTCGCGAGCGCGCAGTCCCTCTCTCACAATTATTCCTTAATAGCTTAAGCCTCTCTACCCTCTCTCTCTCTCTCTCTCTCTCTCTCTCTCCACGAGACTGGAACAGCGTATACTTTGCATAACATTACACCGGCCTCCCTCGGTTACGCGCCGTCGCGACTCTCCTCCTCCGGCCCTTTTTTCAAGAGTCCCTCGCGCGCACATCGAGAGAGAGAGAGCTGAGAGCGAGGGTGATTAATCAAGGTGCCCGAACGCGATCCTCTCTCCCATTCGACGAAGAGAGTCTTATCGAGAAACTCGCGTGACGTTTATCAATGGGAGACTTTTCCCGCGCGCATAATACGGACGAGTCGCGAATAATAAATGCCTCGCCTCTGTCTCTTTTTCTCCTGCCTTGCGAAGGGCTCCTTTTCTCGCGAATAGAAAGAGGGCAGACCTCGTTAGTCATCGCGGGAAAATTAAGACGGCGCGACGCTCTCGCGCTTCTTCTTTCTCCCCCCTCCGCGCGCGCTTATTTACGGTCTATGTGTTTATCATGCAGGGGATGAGCGCTGCTTTTTGGCTTTTTGCACGCTGGCTTTTATAAAGCCGGCCATAAATCGAGCGTTTAACTACGAGTTTTACGGTCAAAATGGCCATTACCCTATAGCGATTGCCCTCCCCCCCCCCTCTCTTTCTATTTACGATCGCATATTGTGAGCATTTGGAAAAAAAGCCCGTTTTCCAGTTAAATTTTCGCGGGGGAGGAATTTTACGACGTCGAACCAGCGGTATAATGAAGGATAAAGCCTGTACTTTGATTTAATGGAGATGTGAGGATGAATTTGCATATTAGAGACTGGGAGAAAAATCCAAAGTATACGCGGTAGTATAAGTGAAAATTCGCCGCGTCCCGGGGATAAATTACCTGGGACAACGGGGTAATAAAACGGCGGATTGCCTCAATCTTCTTAGCCGGCCGGAGAGATATTCCGGGGGGAAAGAATTGATTTTTTAGTTTCAATTATAAGTGAATTATAAAGCTGCCAGGAGAGTCGAAGGGTATTTTGCAAAGCTCTCAAAGGCCTGCCGGGGATAAATTATTATCTCATTTACACCTGGCGCTCGCTCCTACAATTAAGAATTTGCACGGCTACCGTATTGCACTAAGTTTTTATTGCCGAAGCAATAAAAGTCCTTGCAAACTTAACTGCGCCACGTTTAGTAACCTAGTTGCGGTAATATCACGGCTGTGAAAAAAAAAAAAAAAAAAACAATCCGAGTTACTTATTACTGTCGTTATTGTGTCCAGCCGGCGCTTTTCGCTGGAAAAGATGAAAAACCGATTGAAGCCCGTCGGCTGTAAATCTGCACTCTCCGGTTGCGAAAAAAAAAAAAAAAATGCACACTGTCTACTTACGTATGTGAAGTGCGAGATCGATGATACTCTGTCTCCATTAAGGATACTTAGGCCTAACCTCTCAGTCAATCAGAAGTGAACTTTTTATTTTTGTAAGAGTGTAGGATACCGCTCGTTTCAGGTACGTTCACTCTCGAGGCGTACGAGTTTTGTTTTGAGTTTGATATTGTATAAATAATTGAGCTGATCGTCGGTATTCAGAACATTCTTATGAAATTTTATCAGATGTTAAAAACATTCTAGCGTGTGTTTCGCAAAAAATTTGATTGAGAAATTTATCAACGAACGCCGCTAATTGAGCAAGTACACTGAATCTTTAGCCGCTTTGCTGGAAAAACGAGAGAAAAAGAGACTCGAGGCTCGGCCTAATTAATTGAATTGTTTACTAAATTCATCGACTCCGAACAAAGACTCAATCGTGATGTAGTTTCTATCAAACACACAATACACTACGCCGAGACTAAATTGAAACAAAATAACTGCACACCAGCCCGACTGATATAATCGGAATTTTTATTCTCCCGCGCGCGCGGATGGCGCAACCGGGAGAATTTTTTCGCAGCCCTCTCCTTCGTCGGCGCGATAAATTTCCACCATTCTAAATTTACAGCGAGATTGCACAATCGCGTAAAAAGGCGAATCCACATATCTCTTACAAATGGCCGCGCGAGGAGAGAGAAAAAAAAAGGCAAATAAAAGCCGCGCGCTAATGCCTAATTAAAGGCGAGCCCTCGCATTACTCGTCCGTTATAGGCCAGTTAAAAGGCCCCCGAGAGCCTCTCTCTCTCGAGAAATCCTCTTCCCTGCTCGCGATCGCGAGCTTAATAAGTGAGAGTGAAAACGCGACGGAGACGTATATATATATATATACGTGTACGCGTGCATGCGCGCGAGAGAGCGAGATAAAGCGCGCGCGGCGCGAAAGTGACATTAAAGGCGCGTTATATTGCACGCGCGCGAGGCCCGTAAGAGCTCCCCGCGCGGACTGACGGCCGAGTCGTTAAGACTCGCGGAGGAGAAAACGTCCCGGGAGAGATGGAGATGCCGTTATAAGGCGCATTATATCCGAGAGGCGACGACGCGGACAAAAATCTCGGGCCGCGCTCTTTGTTCGTCGGGCAGATGGAGGCCTGAAAGGAGCTTTATATCTGCTCTCCTTCCTAGGCGCGACTTCATTAATTTTGATTATCATGCATGAGGAAGTGTTTTCGCGCGGCGCGAGCCGACGAGTTTTGGTGGAAAGCTCTCGCGACGACGAGCGAAAATCTCTCTATGGCTGTCTTTCGAAACGCCACGGGGAGATCGGAAATTCAAACGGGCCTGTATTGTATATCGGTTGAAGAAGATTTTCATTCGTTACATTGTGCGGAATCAATTTATATTAATAAAGGCTGCAATTAATCATTTCGGGGACTAAAGAATATCCTGGAAACCATCCGTCATTATTAGTCAAAGCATCAATAATCCCCGAAGGATAGATCAAGAGCACCGCCTTCCGACCGAATTCGTCCACCCTCTTACACTTAATTGCCTCGACTTTGGAAAGGGCATCGAAGATCCGGAGATTTATCGCCTCTAAATCGTGTCCTTTCCACTCGCTCCTAATCTCGGACTGCAGCGAGCAAAAAAGGTCCGCGCCGACAAAGCCCTCGAGAGAGAAGAGCGATAGAGGAAGTCCCCTCTGCGTACGAGGCGGCCACGCATATCCCTTCGGGGAACCTATTTTGCATTTTACAGGAGTAGATTTCATCGCTAGATTGCAAGTCGCGTCCCTTTTATTTTCCATTCTGGGCAGTTTTTTAAAGCGCGTTTTCCCGTCGAGCGAGCGGATATGCCGCCGCCGCCGCGAAATTTTGCCGTCCGCGCGGGAATTCAATCCACTTTCGCGGCGAATTTCAGTTTGGAAATGTTCTCCTCTGCTGATTGAGGAATAAAAAGCGATCGCTCGATGCGATAAGTGTGTATTGACGGCAACTTGGAAGAAGCGTTTTATGTAAGTTCCGCGTGAGCAAACACTGGATTTTTTTACGAGAAATGAAACGTGGTCATCGATGTCTTAACTTCAGATTAATGCTTACATAATGTATATATACAAAAACTTTGTATACCTTTTTGAATACCGAAGATTATTTTGTTTTGACACTCTGGCGTTAAGAGATGTTACGTAACGAAAAATGTGTCTGAAAGGCGCTTTTATTATTTTAATTAAGATCGTCAAAATCGTAAATTTCCTGTTTAGCAACGTTGTACTGCAGCAGCGAGGCAGGTCACGTTTACCAAGTGTACAGAATTCTTCTTGACGCTTACAAACGTCGCTTCGACGTTTGTACGACGGACCCGACCGGTGACCCTAAAGGCGACGACGCGAAGGTCAACGACAGTCGTCGGCGATCCGCCGGCGGTAGAACAGCCAAACTGGAAAAGTGCCGGAGAAGAAAAAAAGGGGGGGGGGAGAGAACCGTCGTAGAGGTGGACAAGAAGAAGGGACTGCGGCTCGCCTCGTAGAATGGAGAAGTTATAATATCTCGTACGTATAGACGCGCGCAAGGAGGAAAGCTCACGGTTATTTGTACACATAAAGTCCGAGAGTTTAGCTTAATGGCCGCGGGCTCATTTGCATACGCTCGTACCTTTTATTCCGGGCCGGCTTGATCCTTATATCTCCGGCGTGTTTACCTCATTCGTAAGTTTTATCGCGCAGCAGCCCTTGGAAATTCGAGAAACTCTCTCGCGCCGCTCGCGACGAACATCATAAACTCGGGGCCTGAATCGCTTCTTTTCGTCGAATGCCACGGGGCCACATTCTCTCTCTCTCTCTCTCGCCGACTCGGTTTCACGTAAATTTAACGGCTTTATCCGCGGCGAATAAGCGGGATTGCCTTTAGCGATAAAAACTAATGAATTCACCGGTCGATCGGCGCATCGAAAATGGACGGTTCGTTAGCCGGGGCCCAGGCGTTTCGATCGATTTCGCAAATTTGAACTCGCGCGCGAAATGTAAGTATACGCGAGAGGATGCCGACGCTTCTTCTCTGCCTCCTCTTCTCTCTCTCTCTCTCTCTCCCCCTTGCCGCGCGCGCGCACACAAAGTTTCATTGCGAAAAAATGAACGGGCTCGCGGAGCGTAAATAAGCGGATGCGAGAGATTAAGAAGCAAATCCACCGCGAAGCGCATTTACGCAAAGCAGTCGTCTGCAATTTTGATAAATGACACGGGTCCTCGCGCAGAAACTGTTCTTAGTTTTTGTGCCTCTCGCAGCCTCGCAATTACCGACACGAGCGCAATCCCGAACGTATGATTTTTTCGCTGCTTATTTAACATCCGCGCGGTGTGAATGTAATTACGCGCGAACGCCGCGCGGGGCAAGTAATAATTAGAAAAATTGTTTCTAACATTACGTTTTTTTCGGCCGAGCCGTAAGAGCCCTTTGTAAAATGGATTATAAAATATCTTCCTCGATTATGCAGCTTTTGGAAAACAATTTTCTATTGTTTTTCGAGTTTTTATTTCTAAAGGTTCATTTAAAAAGCGGCCGTAGTGTCAATAATTGGATCGTAACGGAATCAGTGACAAGCTATTTTAACGTTTAGCCAATCTCTCTCTTTAAAGACCCGATTCCGCCAAAGAGAAACGACATCTCGTAAAGAGCAATCAGTCGCGAAATCTAGGGATCTTTCGATCCTTGCTTGCGTAACACTATAAGGATGTATTCGCTAAGTAAAGTCTTACTTGAAAGTTCTGCGACTACAAAAAGTTCCATTAAATGTGACGTATTAATTTTTGTGAATTTTGCATTTTATGCAAAATTTTCACGTTAAAAAAAATTCGAGTCAAAAGACTCTGCAATTCCAAATCGATTAGACTCGATCGGCGTCCCATTTAAATCGCCAAGCCGTTCAGATGTACCGATTTCCACGGCAAAATCGGCCCGCTCGACTCGTCGCTCGAAACCAGGCAGTACAACAAAAAAAAAAAAAAAAAACAAGAGTCGGCGAATTGAATTTTTGCCACGGACTATACCGTCGCCGACATCGTCGCCTAGCCTCTCTCGCGACGGTCTCCTCTCGGCTTTTGTAACGGCTCCGCAAACGACGAGAAAGACAGAGAGCCGTCAAAGCCCGCCTCTCGCGATCCGAATCGGCGGGCGATTGACCGGCCGTCCGTCCGCTCCGATCGAGCCGAGCGAGTCGAGCGATCGATCAATCAACGTGCGGTTAGAGCCTCGCGCCGTTCTAATTTTCTCACTATCGAGCGCTCGATTTTACATTGAAGAGAATCGCCGCTTCACTTTCAGTCTCACTTTCCATCCGATCGATCTGTAACAAGAAACGCTCGATCGGATTCTCTCTCTAGCGTTTGCCTCTGTACCTTCGAGCCGTCGGGGCCTCTGCCCCTTTTTTGTCTCTCTCTCTCTCTCTCGGCTTTCTTACGGCGGCGACTCATCTGCGCGGGAAAACGAGCCGACGACCGTTTCCTGGCTCCTTTTTGTCCAATTCACTTTGTGTAATTTATTACGTTCCGCGGAATGCCGATTTCGATTTAATTCGCGCGCGCTCGGGCTCTCTCGCATCTCGACCTCTTTACGAAGGCTCGATCGATCTTTTTGATAACGTAATTACAGTCGGAGTACGGAATTCTGCGCGCTAAAAATAGCCGTGTTACTCAACTCGAGCGCTCTTTTATTACTATAATGGATAAAGGTTTTCATTGTAATTTCTCTTTTCTTCGATGTATAAAATAAACACTTCAATTTTTATACGATCGCGAATAAAACCTCGGCCGTATACTCAACCAAGCATTTGCTCCGAGTGAAATTTATAAATATCCGCGGAGTGATTGTTCTGCATTATAAAGCAGTTGTAAATTTCGTTACATCCACAGGCTGTAAAATAAGAGAACACACATAAATCGGGGTTTCCGCCGATTTCAAAAGACGGGCCCATCGTATCGTCAATCAACATTCCTGCGGAGCAACTATATATATAAAGCGCCCGTTTATCAGTGAGAAACGCGTATATAAAAATATCCGCTGCCCCTAACAAACGCATTACGTGCAGGGATCGCGGGCATATAATAAACTCGAGCGCGCGACCCAATTTCGCGGGAGCGCTAAATTATAGGTGGATTTTTCAATTACGCTCCCGAGTCCGAGGGCGTTTTTCTACGTCGCACGTATAGAGTAAAACGCGCGTTATCGAAGAAACTCGCGGCGGCGGCAGCAGCCGGGCTTTCGCAATTCATCTGATTTATTCGAGCGTTGCAATATCATAACAATGCTTTTGCGGCCGCGCGTCGCTTACACTCCCCGGGTTATATTAATCGCGGAAGGCTCGTTTAGAAAGGCCCCCGCCGACGATCGACTTTCGAATGCGTGTTAGCGGCACTTCCCATTCAAAAAGCCAATCAAACCGATAAATCAAGCCGTCTCCAAAGCCTCCTCTTCCTCGAGAACCGGGGGCCTGGCAGCATAAAAGAAAACTTTCGCGAGAGCGGCCCAGACTTCCTCCTCACGATCTCCCGGAGCCCCGGCGAATTAGCGGCTGATTAAGCTTTTGTAACGCGGGACTCGTCGGGGCGCCGATGAGTCCGTGCCGGGGAGTGGCCGCGCGGGACGTACGGACGAGAAGGCGCGTTAATATTATTATCTAACAGGGGGAAATCTCGTCTCGGCGCCTAACCTACTAAACCACAATGGCCGAGGGGCCCCCCCCCTCCGCAGACAATGAGGACAATGAATCGAGGATCTGCGCCGCGCGCGCGGTGTGACTTGTGACTCTAACCGTGTATAAGCGCGGGAGAAAGCGAGTCTCTCTTTCTCTCTCTCTCTCTCTCCTTTTTCAGATATATCTCATTAATAATTATTAGCCGTTATTAGGAGCCGGGTTTTAAAGCCTTGCGTCATCGCGCCTTGGATATATCGGGGGGGGAGGATATATCGAGAGCGCGTAGGTGAAAGATTTCGCGCGCGCGGCGATTTTTTTCCGCGGGGGGGCCCCCGGCGCGCACGCGATATACCCCCTCATTGTTTACGCCCGAGGGGGGCTCTCTCTCTCTCGCGAGATCGCGATACACAATAAATTAATGGAGCAATTAAACGCTTTTAGCCCGGTAATCTAGTGTCTGCGTGTACGCTCGAAATATTTATCGACGCGCGAGTGCAGGAAAAAGGCGGATAAAGCGGCGCAAACGATTTTCTCGCTCGTTGATACCTCTTAATTTGTCTTATTTATCGCCGCTCGGGTGTACTTATATTTATTAGAACGGTGAAGAAAAAAAAGGCTTATCTAAATCTGCAGTATTTACGATATCCATACTTATTTGTGCTTAGGTCGCGTAAAAAGAAGTCATAATTCAAGTTTGGCTCGAACGCTCATTTTAATCTATTATATTCGTTGAAAAAGGGCTTTAGATAAATGCTCATTTGCTTTCAATGAACATTCTTCCGTTTAATCGCGGGTCTCGGCGGATTTTTCGACTCGAGCGAAATCTAATTACAAAACGTTGATATACCTCGAGAGGGCCTTCGCTTCTTTTTCAACTCCTTTCGAGCTTTTACGAGGGGAGAGATTTTTCACGGCGCGAGGGCATTTATAACGCGTAAAATTTTTCGCCTATCTCGGACATCTTTCATACACGTATATATATATACCCCCGTCGCACATCAAGCTTCATCATAACGTCGTAAAGGCCGGCGCGTCGGACTTTTTCAAAAGACTCGCTCGAAAAAGGCTCTCTTTCCCCCTTCCCCCTCTCTCCCGCTCCGATCTCGACAATACAATGCATCTCTCGGCGTACATAAGCACATTACCCGCGGGGCGCAGCTCGGCTCGTAAAGTGCGATCGCTGTAAAATCGAGAGCCGCGCGGCCAGACATAATCCTCCGAGTTGATCGCGCGGCTGCGCGTAAAGAAAAAAAGGTTCCGCAGCCGTGGCTCGCCGGAACCCTCGCTCTCTCTCTCTCTCTCTCGCCGATAATAAAAGGCGAGATATATAGGAGGGGGATGGAGGGAGGGTAAAAAAAGGAAGCGAATATAAAGAGCGAGGAGGCAATCAAGGTCAGTGGAACACGACGGCTCTTCGCCGCTGCCGCCGCCGCTTCTTCTTCGCAATTAACGAGCCGCGCGCCATGCGGAGAACGCACGACGATGATTTTCAATGAGCGCGCGCAGCGGCTAATTTCCGATGATACTCGCCGTCGAGCTCACGGTAGCCGGGAGGACTAAGTGGAGCTTTTCAGCCCGAGAGAGAGAGAGAGAGAGAGAGGGAGCCCGGCGTGAAAACTGCCCGATGGATTCATTTATCTTCGAGAGGGGCAGTCGTACGTACGCTAAGGATCGATGCCGCTACCGCGCTTGCGATAATTTATATCGGACGCGCGCGCCTTCTTTTTCTTTTTGTTTTTTCCCCGCCGCGTTTACAAAAGCGAAATTGCCTTGATAACGGAAATCGAGAGCCGCCGCTGTTGCGGGACGGGATGATTACGGGCCTAATTGTTCCAGGGATGCGCGGGGATTTTCAATCGCCTTGGGAAATTGATACGGGTCCTTAATCATTCTCTTCTGAGTTATTAAAACTGCACGACGCACGTTTATTACATCACCTCGTATTTTTTTGTACTCAATTTCTTTTTTTTTTTTTGTTCTCGCCCTCGAGCCAGAAACGAAAAGTGGAATTTTTTCTCTCGGCGCGGGTGCAGAATTATAGCTCCACTTGTAGCTCGTCGAGCGCTCGTTTGTAGGAGCCGCGGTGGCTCGTGCATAAGAAACGCAAGGAAGAATCAACGTCCTGCTCCGCTAATTAGTTTCGCGCATTCGCGGACATTTGAATAGGGAAAAGTCGATATCTCTCCGGGATCTCTCGGGTTGAGCGAGCGCGCCCAGGCTCGGGCAAGTGCAAAACGAACACGCGTAAACGCTCTGCCTCCGGAGTAACGAGTGCTTCCGCCTCCCCCGTCAACTCGAGGATTCTTTTCAAGGTTAAGATCGCGACGCGCCGCCGAACTGGACTTGAAACGTATAACGTGTACTTTGCGATGTCCGAACGAGCGACTTATAGTTTCTCGAAATGACTTTCAATACTTTGATGCTAAAAAAAAAAAAAAAAACGAACTTCAAAATCGTACCTTATTGAACGAACATTTTTCGATGAATGACACCGCCAAAAAGTCGAAACAAACACCCACTTCACCGTCAAAACACGAAGAAATAAAGAAGACACTCGAAAAGTAACTTCAAAGGCAGCACGACTCACAATAGTCACTCGACTCGCCGAGCCCAAGCTCGGGCAAAAGGCGAGCCGCGGCGGTTCGAGCCGGTCGTCCCGAACGTCGACTCCCACGAGGCTAAGGACCTCCGTTTGGGGGCCTCGTGTATGCATTTCGTGCGTTAGCCGGGGCCCGGCACGCCGCGGAGAATGAGAATGCGAAAGGACGTAACGGCGCCCCGAGTTTGAACGCTCGGCTGGGCTCCGCGTGGGATATTTCTCTGTATCTGGGCGCGCGTATCGATTGTTGCCGGACGTGACGCTCGAGCGGGGAAGACGCGGCTATCCTCTCGGAACCGATTGAACTCGGCCCCCCCCCCCCCCGGATGGCCGGCTGTACGTGTCGGCCTTGCACAATCGAACTCTGACTTTGGAGTTTAAAGGGAATTCGGGAATGAGAGAATTCCGTTTGTCGCGAGACTTACTTGGTAACGGCGTACTGTCGAGGGAGAAGTTGACTTTGTAACTCACCTGTAACATAAAGAATTTTATTGTTAAAAAAAGAAATGTTTTTGCGGCAAAGCTTTGTGATAAATGTACGATTGAGCAAAGCAAATGGAGATGTTTATAGATCCTAATAATTCGTCCAATCATACATAGTAAGATTACAGCCTATAACCACGTTACACCCATAAAAAATCGTTCCATCTTAACGACGAAGAAACGGGCGTAAAACGCGCGAGGAAAGCCAATAAGCATATAAAAGTGTGCTCGCGACTCGCCCGGATTAAATAATAGACGCGTAACTCGCTTGAAAATAATCCCCTCCTCCCCCCGTGCCTTAGGATAGAGATCCGGCGCATAAATAAGGAAAATATTTAAGGAAAAGTACGCGGCGGTGCGCGCTCCGACGTCCTGTATACAAATGGCGCGCTTAACTCCCGGCCATGCATATAAAAGCCGCCTCCTCTTAACACTCCTCTCTCTCTCTCCCTCCCCGCTTATGCATATACATGGCAGGCTCGGGTATAATACCTATCACCCCCGGCCCGGAGCGCGCGCGCGCCTGCACGGCTCTCTCAATTAATCTTCCCGCGAATTATAAGTCAACTATTGCGCGCGTCCCGAGAGCCCGAGCGCGCATATATGTGTTTATACGCACACGTGCTCTCGCACCTCTAATCCGGACGGGGCATCTTATAATTAGGCCCGCGCGGAAAATGCTAATCGGCTAATTTATCGGGAGGCGGAGTGGGGGACGGCTGAGGGGAGATGCACTCGGTCAGTGGAAAAAGGCGGCGGGTTATTTAATTAGTCTCTTTGGTGATCTTTGCCCCGCTGGAGGCGAGTCAATTTATTGTTCGCCAAGAGAATCATTCAGACCTCGGCAAGATATGCCGCGCGATACTTTATCGAGACGTCGAATGGTAACGAAATCGAAAAAAAAGTCTGTCGCGCTTTACTTCTCGGCGAAGAGCAATGTCCCGCGGAATCCTCACGGGGGAGCGGAAGAGGTAATTAGCGAATTCAGCGCTGGTCAGGAGCGGGGAGCAAAGGCGGCGGCGCCCCCCCGGGGGTCTCCTTTTACACTTCGCGTCGCCATCGGCGTGACGATCGCTCGCACACCCCGTGGGAGGAGGAAGCGGCTTCTTAGCCGCTCGGAAAAATCGCCGTTGCATTCTTATCGGGGGAAGGGAGGTGGGGGGTGGGGGGGGGGGGTCTTAGCGCGGGCAGAAGGCAGCCGATGCCGGCGCGCAGATATCTTAAATGGGAATTAAATGTAACCACTGTCTGGCCGATCCGGTTGTTAACTCCCTCTTTCCCTCGAGCTCTGCACCGCGCGCGGGAGATGGAAATTTAGCTGCTCGCGCGCGCGCGCGCCCGCGCGGCTCCGGTGCACAATTTGTTATTCATTGGCCGTTGTAGCGCCGCCGCCGCCGTCACGGATGGGAAGAGGCTTCGATTTTTTTTTTTTGCTCGTTCGTTTTTTCGCGATGCTTTTTCGCCGACTTGCTTTCGTGCGCGTATTTGTGTAAAGCACTCTTTCTCGGGTGTGGGGAACTGGAAGCATCGTATTTTCAGAGTAAATTACTTCCGATAACAAATTACGAGAATCGACGCTAAATACGCTCGAATTTAAACGCTGATAGCTTCATTCGATCTCCCCCCGGAGGAGTCTCCGCGCCCCCTTGAAAAATTCCGTGGACGTGCGTCATCGGGGCACACGTTCTTTCTCTCTTTCTCTCTCGCACCTGCCTCGGCGCAATTTGCATTTTCTCCCGGTTAGCGCGTAAATCAGCGTCGCTCGCGTCAATCGCGCAGGAGGCGCACGCAAAAGCCGGGGGAGAGAGAAGGAGCGCGCGCGATAAACGAATCGACGGCTCATTAGTCGTCGCTCGAACGAGAAATAATTAGTCGCGAGAGCGTCGGTCGCGCCTCGCCTCGCGTATATATACAGGTCTCTCCTCGCGATTAGGTCCGCGGAGCCCTTCCTCGCTCTCTTTCCCTCTTGTTTATATTTACAAATGACAGGGCGTCCGGCGTGACACTTGGCTCATGGGCGCGGCGCCTCTCTGAATATGGATGCGCCGCGAGTGCCGATTAGCTTCTTTAATGGGACAATTAATTAAGCCATCGCGGTGAGAGAGAGAGAGAGCAAAGTCCGGTAGCGGGCAGGCCGCACCGATGAAACACTTACCGAGTATGCTAATTGGCGTTTACCGAGGGTTATTAGTCGGCTGTGGCTCCCTTGAAAAGCCGAGAATTTCTGGCGAGATTAGTCGACGATGAGGATGCGGGGTGTCTTTTCTCTCTTTTGCATAAATCCTTCGGGCTGATATACTGCCTTATATTATAGGATACTTATACAGATCCGAAGATAAGTATTTGCTCTTTCTGCCTTTATAAATGGCTTATTAATTAATACGTCGATTGATACCGGTCATTATTCACTAAATTGCCAGTCATAAAGCAACGACGCTTTACCATCGCTCAGTGGCACATTACACTACGAGATAACCGTCAAATCCTCCGTAAGCGCCAATGTTCCAACGATGTCGATTAGACATTTTTCTATACGGCTGGCGGCGGCGTCGAGTCGGCGCGCGGGGGCGCTTATTAATATAACCAGGAGAATTTTGTCCGCAGCGCGATATCCTGGCGATCAATCCGGCGGGACGAAATGACGGGTTCTCTCGCGGTTGCAATCCGAGGGAGAACCGGGCCGAGAGGCCGCTGAATCTATGGAATTACGAATGCAAGCAAGCCGGCAGTCGGCTCTCTCTCTCTCTCTCGTTATAATAACTCAATCAATGGGGCGATCAATCGTTTCGGGGGAGCTTGTGCGCGCTTGCACGCGAAAAACACGGGGGAGAGAAAAATAATTGATGATCCTGGCGCGCGCCGGCACGACATCGACGACGAGCGGCGATGAGGTCACTGCCCCCCGACGGCAAGCACACGGGTGGTCGAAAATTCCCCGACGAGACTTCCTTACTGTCTTTTCCTCCTCCCCCTCCTCTTTCTTTCTACCTCTCTTTTTTCCTCCGCGACGCTTAATCTAGCCCGGGTATTGTAGCCGGCCGACGAGACCGGCCAATATCGTTAGTCCAAATGACCATTCAAATAAATAAGCAGAGAGGGAATTATACTCTGTTCATTTCGCTTTTCCGAACGATCAATCCGTCAGTTTGCTTATTTCTCCCGAGTAAATGGACCGCGATCGCGACGATATATATCCTTTCGAAAATAATAGCGAGTTCCGGCGTCTATCTGCCGCTGAAATCTAAAAGAAATATATAGACACATCCGCATGACGAAGGCGCGCGTACACCCGGAGCTCGAGGGGGAGGGTTTCTCAAGCGTGTGCCACGGTGGCGTCTAGCGCACGGCAAACTCGACGGCAATTTAACGGGACCGCGCGGGGAGGGGGAAATTATAGATTCAGCCTTGCCTCGCCGCGATTCCTTTCCCAACGGCTTGCTCGGCTGCGCCGGCGACAAAGCTCCTCGCGCGTCGTCCCTTTATACTCCCGGCTCTCTCTCTCTCTCTTTCTCCCTCTTTCTCGATAAGCGAGAATTCGCGTAACAATGCGCCGGCGGTAGCAGGCCGCGCGAACCGAGAGAGGCAGGAGAGAGAATGAGAGAGAGAGAGAAGAAGAAGAAGGGACTGCGCGTTTCCTGTCGGCGCGACCGATCGCGCATACTAAAAGCCAAGGCATCGCGCTACCGTTACCAGGCAGCCGCCGCTCTTTCAATTCGATATTCAGCCGCGCACGTGCCCTTTTTTCCCCCCGCAGCGAGAGAGGAAAATAAGCCGACGCCGACGCCGCGGAGATTCGCCGGGCGATTTTAAGGCCTATCCTCCCACCGGGGAGAGAGACACTCTATAAATTCGCGCTCGCGCGCTCTATTACGCGCGATCCGCAACAATGGGACTCCGCGTGCGCTATTGGGAGTACGTACATAAGCCTTCGAGATCGAGGTAAGCGAGGGAGGGAGCCGAAGTACGCTGCGCTTACGCGTATGAATCTTTCATGCGCACCTGCGAAGTCGGCTTATCGGTCCCCCCTCCCCCGCCACTCGAGGGCTGCCGGTCTATCTGATTGCCGCGCGCTTTTTGATTTACAGGCCGGGGAGAGCCGAGGACTGGCCGATATGGAAATTTCGGTTTGGAAACCGAAGCGGATAGAAAGTATTACGGGCCGACTTTTATATATACTTATCGACAGCTGCTGGTGCTTTCTATAATAAATAATGCCCCGGGAAGGCTGTAAAGCTTCGATGAACTCCGCGGGAAGAATGTTCGGCTCTGTTATCAATAATAGAAAGCGTCGAATTATCGGAACACGGCGGAGAAACGGTATATTCTTATAAATTACGAGGATTTTTAAGGTCATCCGCGGGGAAGCAAGTGTTAAATTCGTTGGAATTTTTAGAGCCGCGTCCTGTTTATCGATAGCCTATCTCGAGTAATTAGAGGCTCGTTTTCACTTTTAATTCGCAATCGGCCAAGTATGAACTTATAGCCGGAGCCGCTGATGCGCAAAATTCAAGCACAGCTGCCTAACGATTCGAGAACGCCTAATATCTCCCTTGGCTTTGGCGAAAATGTCGAGCAAGTGAAATCAATAAGCGAAACGCCGACGTTAAGAGCAATAAAGCAAGCGCTGGCCGAAACTTTCTTCCGCCTCCTTGATTCAGCGCGCAGCGCGAAATTGCCACAAAGGAGGATTCGCCCTTATCTCGGACCGCCTTAAATTCTAGTCGTGATCCCACATCCATAACGCTCGCTTATCTGCTGCCTATATGTGCGCATGCAGCGTATATTCCGCGAATTCCTTTCTGGCTCTCTTCGATTCTCTCGCTATATATAACTGCGCGGTCTTTCTCTCTCTTGCCAATATGAATCGTCCGATCGACCGGGGAAAAAAAGGCAGCAAGCGGAGCGAGAAAGAAGGAGTTTCCATTCCATTAGGAGGGAAACGTATATATATATATAGAGAGAGAGAGGCGCTGGCACGGAGCGGAGGCGATAAGGGATATATTCCTTGTTTCCGCGTTTATTCCGCATCATTTCCTAACCATCGACAAGACACTGCCGTCATAAATCAAAGGATGAAGCGAGGAGAGCTCTGCGGTGTGCTCCGACTCCGAGCGGTATATACACAAATGCATTATGTGCGCGAGCACTTATATGTACCTGTATTGTAAGAAGTTATGGGCTACTTTGTACGAGATCCTCTTTGGTCATTTCCAGTATTTATGAAACGAACATAGAAATCTGTTATTATTGCTCGGGGGAGGGAAAATTCATTTTTATCACTGTTACGGCCGAAGATGCTTTATGCGGATTACGTAAGCTCCGGGGGGGGGGAGTATTTATTTGAAATTGAAATCGAAGCCAGTGAATCATCCCTTCTTTGTTAGAAATTTTAACATTTTCTTAATGACTCTTAAAATACTTTGCGCGAAGCATTCGGTGCCGCAAAAAAACCAATGTCTTCCATATCTCGAGTAACGGAAAAGCCTCGCGACAGGCTCGCATCCTCGAGCTGCAGGCCGCCGCTTCATTGCGTAACCCGCAATTCATACGAAATCCAGCCGGTAACCGTATATCTCGGCGAGGACTATAGAAGAGCGAAAGATAGCGAATACTTCTGCGGTTTTCTGCCTCTGTGGCCAGACTAGATGCACCCGCGACGGAGAGGCGCGGGGGGGGGGGGGGAGGGGAATAATGGCCCAAGGCCTCGGCCGATTCTGTTACGCGCTCTCGCGTTTAGCCGCTCGATAACGAGGGAGAAGATCTCTCTCTCTCTCCCGGTATCGGTCGGCCAAGCGTCGGCCTGTGAAAAAACGATGGAAACGCCGATACGCCTTACATAAGTGGATTGTGATTTAGAGGACGTTCTCGAACGTGGGACTTGGGGGGATTTTCGTCTCTCGGAGCTTACGTAAAAAGGCGCGTTCGGCTTTCCGAGAAAGTTTTCGGAGAGCTTTACAACAAAACGCTCGATTGTCTCGGCGAGCGAGAAATAGCGAGAAACTTTATAAATAGCACATACAGGCGGTAAGTGCCGAGGGTTTACAAAGTTACAAGTAAATTATGCGCAATAAAGATCGGTAATTGCAGACCGCGATGACAATGGAACGGGGCTACGCGGGGCAAATTGACGATCCTATAAAGTCAACCGAATATCAATGGACGCCTCTAATTTACAACGGCTGCACTCCCGACACCTACGTATACGTTTTTCAATCGAATGCCTCGCCGCGCATACCGATTGTCCAATAAACACTTCTCGAAATAAATACATCGTCGTCGTCGGCCGTCTAATTACGCACTCCGCGCGCACTTTCCGCGCGCGCGCACCAAATAAAAAACCTAATCCCCCGCAAGACGCCTCGGATCCGCGGAATAAAAAAAAAAAAGGCGCACGGAGAGGCTGGCGGCTTGCACAACGCGACCGGCGCTTCTCTCCTACTCCCGATTCAGCCGCTCGATATGACACGCTCCATTGAATTCGCGACGCGCATCTTTCTCTCTCTCTCTCTCTCGTAATTAAGCACCTCGAGCACTAATCGGCCGTCGTCGGCAGCCTTTCTCCGCGCGCGACGAGCGGCGAATCGGCATTGTTCGCCGCTCGATGGAAAGTTACGATGCAAATCACGATCTCTCTCTCTGGTGCCGTGTGCGCGAAAAGCGGGGGCCATAAAACAGTCTCTCTCTCTCTCCCTCGCGCGGCGGGCTACGATCCTCTCCGCGAGGAGGTGATGCAAGACGAGAGCTGAGAAGGAGCACCTGCGAGCCTCCTCGCGATGTGGACCGAATCGTGGCATTAGTTGAGCTCGCTCTCGGCTAAGGATTAGCTTTCGGCTAATTGAGAAGCGTTTGATTAGGCTAATGAGGAAGAGGTGTCTGACGCAACCTGACTCCAGCTACTTGCCAAGTAGATAAAGGCCATTTTTTTCCAGTGCTTGCGATTTGCATTGGATCTAAAAGTGGCTTAACGTTCCTAAAAAAAAAAGGGAGCTTCGTTTAAATTCATAACTTCATCGGGCGAGAAGCGATCGGTCGTTAAGGCGCTATTTGCCCATTTTTTAGCTTACGCCGATCGACTTATAAACTGCCGGGGCTCTTCATCACTCAAGCGTCGCAATTACAGCTCTCGTCCATCCCTCAGTCGCGCGGACTCCCGTAAAATTAACGGTTCCGATTACAGAAAAAGTCGGCGGATAAAGAAAGCAAAAGACTTCGGCCGATGACTTTCGAAATGCATCGCGCGGGATCGCGATCGGCCTCTCCTCTCCTCTCTCTCTCTCTCTCTCTCTCTCTCTCTCTCTCTCTCTCTCTGCCTGCGCGCGAGGAGAAAAAGTATCGACGCGATATATCGCGCCGAGGTGTACACAGAGCCGCATTTAAATGCCGTCGTTTGCACGGAGGACGAAGACGACGAGTATATATACACTCTCGGGGGCCGGTCGTGTCTTCGCCGACGACTTGCTTGCTTCATTACTTCGATTTTGCTCGGCGGCGATCGCTCTTCGCGATGTGAAATCACTTCGCGGATGAGGCTTCCTCCTTTTTTTTCTCTCTCTCTCTCTCTCTCTCCCTCCGTACGTATATAGGTACGTGTTGGCCGAAGTGAGTATGAAAGAGCTGCTGCGCGGAGCTGGTGAAAGGGAAGATGCAGGGGATTAGATAACGATATTTTTGGTCTTCCGAAGCGAGAGAGCAGATAGCTCTGCCTTCAGGTTTTCGAAGGGGGGGATGAGCTTCTTTTCCAGGACGAGTGTTGGTTTTCGATGATGGTTTTATTATGCGTCGATGACGTCGGAAAGTAGGAGTTTAAGAGGAAAATGTATGGCATTAAGTTTCGACGCGTCGTAATGTAAGGCTGCGCCGAGCGTATAAATTAGTAGGAGGATTTGCATCCGCGTAACTTTTGATATAAAACGCGTAATAGCAGCCCGATCGATAAGTTATGTTTGAAAAATCGGCAAATTGCCGCTGTTATCGGAACAGTCATAAATAAAGTTTATTTTTAGCCTCGGCACTCCGAAGGATCACTTTAATTCATGTAAATTCCTTGGCGCTTTCGTTCCGCGGAAAAAGAGAGGCGAGAGACAGAGAGAGAGAGAGCGAATTCGGCTCGATTATAAATCTGCGATCTCTAATTATCGAGCGCTTAAGAAATTCGTCATAGGTAAGAGCAACAATAAATCCACACGTATCGCTTATCCGGTTAAATCTCATTGTTCGGCGCGCGCATAGAGGCTGCGCGCGCGCACGAGAGTGCGCCGATACATCTTTTCCTTTCTTCTCTCGCAAACTCACTTTCAAATGCTCGGCGTCCCCTTGCGTCGCCTCGTATATTTAACGTTACATCACGATTTCGTTCGACGCCTGCACACGCCGCGGAGCCCCCGGCAGACTTTTTTTTTTTTTTTTTTTTTATAAACAAAAAGAGTCACGTCGCTCTTTCTCTCTCTCTCTCTCTTCCACAAGCAAAAAGAGAAAACAAAACCTGCAGTCACCGCGAACGAACGAATGAACGAAGCAGTGTCTCGCAGGGAGAGAGACAGAGAGAGAGAAAGAGAAGGAACACGAACGAGACTCGGCGGTGGAGATCGTCAGGGGTCACGCGAGGAATGAAGCTGAGCCAAGAGCCACCGAACGTCTCCGTACGTGGTGTACGTACGTGTGTGTACACATCTCGTCGCATTGTTTCTTTTCGAAGATGCGCATCTCTCCTCCTCCTCCCCCCCGACCTTTTGGCTCCGCTCCGCAAAAGAGCGCCGATGAATCATACCTCGAATTGGTTAATTAACGCTGATTTTCGATGCCCGCCGAGACGGCCGCCGGGTAATTATTTGCCGATGCCGCTCCGGCGAATTTTAATTAAAGCCACAAAGCGCACTGCTCGTTTTCTTCGGCGAACAATGTCCCGAGAGTACGGAGCGCGGGTCTTTGTAATTACCGAGGGGGGGTGCCGAAGCTTTGTAATTGATTTAGGATCATAAATTGCGCTGCGTAAAGAGGCTTTTGATTAAGCGATAAATAAAAGTGTATATACAGTACACTGAAGCTTCGAATTGAGCGCGGACGAGAAAATGGTTATTTAAGGAGCTTTTATTCATTAATCTCTGTAGCGAAAAATTTTTTTTTTTTCCCGAGTCACTAAAAGATTCAATTTGCTTTGCCGCCTATATTCGATCATCGAGGCCTAATAGAACAGCTTAATCAGTCGACGAGAAAAATAATCCGAGTCACTTATCGCAACAGTTACGAAATTGAAAATTTAACGCGATATTATCTCTCGCTCTCGCGGAACTCATCAAAAGGAATCGGACTCGGTGCGCCGGAGCCCGTAACTGTATCGCGGACCTCGGCGGCGCGTCACTTGCTCCAAAACATCGCTTAACGGATCGGCGGGGGGAAGATAAAAAAAAAAATCACAATGGGACGTTACTCGCCGAAACCGACGAAGCCGCCGCCGCCGCCGCGGCCAATGATCCTCGCTGTACAAACACGAAGAGAAATTGCGGCTGCAATCAGCTGCGGATCAATCGCGCGTATCTCCGCAGCAGCCGGCCGCGTATATACGTATGGTTATGGCTTGGCGTGGATGGACGCATAATGGGCTGCCGGCGTACGTATTTATGCCTCGGCGCGTGGACTTTAACGAAATTTTCCATACAATGATGATCCGCGCGCCGCGGATTTATTTTACCCGCCGGTGGAGAGAATGCGCATCGCGGCGGCGGAGATGGCAGGCGCAAGATGCGGCCGCATTGTGTGTTAGCGGGGGAAACCGTAAGTCGCGCTTATGAAAATATTATAAATCACGGCATTGTGGCGCGGCGCGCCGGATATTTATTGGCGGCTTATTCAGCCGGATTTTTGCGTTCCTCGATTTTGACATTATACGTGTTTTTGAGCGCGGCCCGAGCGACAAAACGTCGCTGCTCTTGCGGCCCCGTGCATCGCGTGCCTGTTTCGTGCCGAGGCGGAGATAAGAAAATGCGCCTGGGCGCTGCGTAATATTGAAATCGAAAAATTTATGACGGACCGCGCGCGCGCGCGCGCCGAGTTTTTGTATTTAAATTGCGAGGATAACGGATGTTTTAGCGCGGGGAACGCCGGGTTTATTGTTAATTCGACGATAAAACGGTAATTTATGCGCGGAATCCTGTTTTATTCAATAATTGCACGCGGAAAAATGCGTCGTCGTGACACGGAAAAAATAACGCCGAACCCCTAAAAGCCGCCTGCAGAAAACGTTCCAGCCTCGCGCAACGTATTACAATGTAATATAACGCTCCGGGAATGTAAAATCGGCGACGACACCGACATGGAAAGGCGAATCGTGCTGTTTCGCGTCTGGCGTCGATATTACTGACGCTCTCGCGGCCGAATCACTATAATAAACAAGACTGCCGCGCCGATCGATGCACCGGCGATATATGCAAGCGAATCGTTCGTTACGCGGCTCGACGCGAGAAAGAGAGAGAGGGAGAGAGAGATAGCCATTCAACTACCGAGTGATTTTCGATGCTTTCAATCTTATTTCAATGGGCTATCGCGATGTGATTTGCGCCCCGATACACTGACCATTAGGCGCCCGCGAGAGGGAAGGAGACAAGTTTTACGCGCCGGCGGATAAATATGGATTTATTCAATTCCCTTCATTAAAGGCCTCTCGCCCGGGCATTTCGCTAATGCCGAGAGAGAGGCCTCGGGGTTTATGCCGTCGCGCTAACCTGCCCCTTTTTTTTGCGACTTATCGCCGCTCGCAACTTTATTCAATGCAAATTATTCGAGTTCGAGCTTTATTGATAATCGCGCCGCTCTTTTGCGCACCGCGCGCCTTCGATTATTTTAACGGAGAATGGAATTCGCCGACTAGCCCCTGCCTGTCTCTTTTGAATTTGCAAAATTGCATTAATCGCCGATAAAACGGTCGATTTATCGCTTGTAAAACGCGCGACGGTAATTGCAATTTTGAAAAGAGCTTTGTTTCTATTACGATGCGGGTAAGGCACGATAGATTTTCCGAAGGAAGGGCTCGTCCGTCGCAGAACGGCAAGGACGCAGAAAATTGCTCTTACACAGGATGAACGATCCTCCGCGTACGTACAAGCGCATGCGCGCGGCGAGAGATCGAGAGGAAGGGATAAAATTTAATACTGTCTCGATAGTCGATGGCGGAGATAGGACGAAATTAGCCGTTCGCCATGTACAGTTACGCATTAAGCTAACAAGACTCACTTCCGATTAGAGCGAGAGAAGCCCCCCATTGTTTCCCCTCTTTCGCCGAAGAAGAGAAGAGCATCCATCGCGGCGGTAGTGCACACGATAGAGCTCTATATACACGGAAAGCGCTCCCGAGCCTCCTTCATTCGCCGAGAGCGGCGACGAGCTGCCATTCCGGCTCTACGGTATCTATTTATCTGTCCATTCAGTCGCACGCGGTACATAATGCCGCCTTCTCTCTCTCTCTCTCTCTCTCTCTCCCTCTCCGCGGGATGCGTCTATTCTTTCCGCGCGCGACTTGCTTTTTTGGCTTCGCTCGGACACGAAACACTCTTTTCGGACGAAGCTCTTAAATCCTCTAATCTGCTTTTGTTTATTTACGACGGCGCTGGTTTTTTTTTCTGAATTGATTGCTTCGGCAACCAGATCTCTCCACCATCTATTTCGGTTTCCGAGTATATAAAAACCTTTTAAAAGTTTATTTAGACCTCGCAAACTCTCCAACACCACCTCCCGCGGCGGCGCGTCCCAAAGAATCGCGTCGCGTCGTCGCGCGACTTTTTCAAAACACTCGCGAAGCCATTCAACGGCCCCGATCCCCGTTCGCCAATAAAATCATCCCGAACGAATCTATCTCGTCCGGGTCCTCTCAACACAATGGAGGCCTTTTTTGCCGGGCGACTGATCGGTGCCGATTACGGCCGGATTATGGCTTCTCGTCGACCCGCCGCGTATATACAGCGCCGAATGATGGATCGCGCGGAGTTTTCAGCGCGGCTTGTCTCGCAGGAGGAGGAGGAGGAGGGATCCGAGATTATTTATGCAGACTGGTTTTGTTATTTGGCTCGTCTTCTTTTTCGGTCCTCGTCGCTCTCTATCGATCGTCGCGCTCGGAGCGGGATTAGAGGGACGCGCCCGGCGTTCTTTTGGGACACTCGTCGCGCCCTGCAAATTGAAAGTAGAGAAAGCGTTTTTTTGGCCGACGAATAGGTGTTGATGGAGTTTCTATCGGAGATTCGTGGAATTCTCCGGAGAATAGCGAGTAGGATTCGGCAGGATTTAGAATGACATTGTTCTCTATTTTTTTGTCTCGCAGAAAAGAAGAAAATTATGTGTGGCGTGTTTTTTTTAAAAAAAAAAAAAGGTTATTTATAGCTTCTACTCAGCAGAATGAATCTCGCATTTTTTCATTTTTTTTTTTTTTTTTTTCTAGAACTGCAAGAGATAGCCGGCCGAGAATTTTCCTTCATCACGCACCGACTTAACAGCTTCATTAACCCCGGCTCGCCGCATTCTTTCTGTGCCCCGTGACACAGATTCATTCCAATCCCATCCCAGTAATTCACAGCTCGGCACAGCATAAACCTTCCCGGCGCAGCGAATATAACCAGCATCTCCGTGTAGGCAAATTATCTCCTCGTCGGAGAGAGAGAAAATCCTCCAATGAGTGGAGAGAAAAAAACGCGGCGGCGCGCTCTCTTTGCCGCGTGGAAAATCCGCTCTCGGCGCGGCCCGCCGAGAATCTGGGACGGAGAGCGTGGAAATTGATATGTGCGAATCGCGCTAGCAGGTCACCGAGGCGGCGTTACAGCCGCGAGCTAGACGACCATACGGTAGCCCCTCCGGCGAACTTATCCGTTATGCTCTCCCGCGAAAGCAGAGAGAGAGAGAGAGAGAGAGCCCGAGAGCGCGGCCTGCATGACTCTCGCCGCCGCCGCCGCGTGCGCGCGCGCGCGCGCACCGTACGGGATGATGCACGTGTATCCCCCTTTACGCAGCGAGTGGCCGCGGCTATCGCTGCGAGCGATTTCGTGTACAGGCCGCGAGTAGTTTTAATTGAATTTTCAGGTACTTTTCTTTCGTGCAGTCGCGAGAGAGAGAGCCGTGGACACAATGGGAATCGGAGATTAAGGCGCGCACGTGCGCACGCGAGACGTTTCTGCCGGGCCTACTGAGGGATGGAGCTGTGGATTGGAAACGTGTGTGCTTTATTCGCCGGCGGAGGAGAGGAGATTCCGCTTTCTTTATGGAAATCGAGCCCGATTCTTTTTTGCGTTTGGTCGTTACTGTAAATTTTCGACCTTTTCGCCAGTTTAGGCTCGGCGGAACGAAAGCTTTCATTATTATCCGCGAAAAAATGCTAGCTTTTTCCGCGGGCGTCTCCGAGGAATATCAGCGTAAATCCCTTTGTGGAGGCAAGAATGGATATAGGCGAGAATGGCAAATTTAATACCCGATTAGCAGTGCGTTAACTCGTGCAATTTGTAAAATTTATTCAAAGGAACTTTACGCGGAAACTTCAAACGAGCGTCTAAAGCGTTAATTACACGCAGCACGCCGCGGCTTTTCCAGAAAAGTCGCCGGCAAAAAAAAAAAAAAAGAAAGAACATATCCCCTTCACAATTACCGCAAGCATCGAGCCGAACTTTATAGCATCTTCGGGCCGACTCGTCCATAAAACTCGAAAAGTCGACAAAATTTATATTTACACTCGAGGCTCGGCTCGGCCGCGAGCGCGAGAGGTCTCCGCGCGCGGCGCGGTCACTTATGGACGAGTGGATCGAAAAAGAAGGGAGGCCTCCTCCCGATAATTCCCACGACTCTCCCGTTCTTCTTTAGTGGGATAGGCGCGCGCGCGCGCGAGAGGGTTAAGAGTCGCCCATTAAACGGGAGGTAACGGTACCGGGGCCGCGCGCGCGCTTTTTCTTTGTCGCGTTCGCGCTTCTTCTTATCTCTCCGCGGAGAGAGAGAGAGAGAGGGAGCGAGAATGAGACGCGCCCCTGAAACGGGCCATTAACAATTCAAATAAATCGCTAATCGCCGGACCATTATTTATATATATCTCTCTCTCTCCCACCGGTCGGTCGTCCACTTTAGCGCCACGCGTATGGGGTTTAGTGGCTTATTTAACGAGGATCGCAGGGGAGATTTATTTCGACGTCCGCGCGGCGTCTGCGGGCCTTTTCGAAGGCTTTTCAGGCGAGGCCCTCGGCCGCTCGACATTCCCCGATGCCTACTCAATTAGGGACGCGAGGCTGCGATATTGACGAATATCGTAAGCACGGAGGTTATTTAAAAACAGTTAGTTTTTTAACAGTCGGCTGTTCGCCGATGAGTATTTGCGAGAATCGAAGCCGTTTTCTGCTGTTCAATTGGAGACGGAGATATTGTTTATCGGAAGTTTTTGGTCAATTTAAAAATAAAGTATTTTTCAGCAGGATAATAAAATATTGAAACTCCGCCGCAGCAGAATTTCTAATATCAAAGGACGCGATCTACTTTGGTGTATCTTTCGATCCATAACCTATTTTTCGCCGCCCGAGTCCCAAAAGCAAACAAAGAAACGAAAGCAAAAAAGGTCCGATTTATTACGGCCTGGGCAACCTAAAAATCCGAATCCTCCTCCGAAGTGGGTTAATGCACAGTTGTCCAAATACGTCCGGCAATCAACATCCTCGCGATAGCATCTCCCCCCCCCCCCCCCTCGACAGCTGCAGCGGGAGCAGCTCCATATATACCTATATAAAAAGGCGAAAAAGCTTAGCTCGCCGTACGAAACGTGCAACACCGAAACAATCAGGCAAAGTCACGTGTCGGCTGCGGCGGCGGCTACGGCGGCCGGTGCGGATCGGCTGGAAATCGCGACCTGGATATCTCGCGCTCGCCTCGGGTGCATCTCACACGTACGTACGGGGCGTCGCGCTCCCCGTTATGTGGCGTCGTCGCGGATGCTCTCCTCGCATACGTACGCGAGGAGAGTGGCTCGTGTCTCGGGCAATAATGGCCAGGGAGAGAGAGAGAGAGAGAGGGATTGACCCTTGCGGTACTCCCACTGCACTCACGATGCACTGGTGCACACACACGCCTAGAGAGAGAGAGAGAGAGAGAGAGAGAGGCAGGCGGCAGCACTTGGCTGGGGTCATATTCTCATCGGCGGGACGCGATGAGCGCGAGAGAGAGTCGAGAAACAATTCCCATAAGGCAGCCGTCTCTTTCTCTCTCTCCTCTCTCTCTCTCTCTCTCTCTCTTTGCCGAGCGAACGTTGCCCATCCCCTCGGGCGACCAATTTATATAGTCTCCGTCCGGTCGCACGTCGCCGAGCGGTCCCGAGCCCGAGAGCGCAGTCCGTTTGCTCTTTCGGCGCGAGGCGTTATTATCGACGGATCGGACGTGTGGCTAAGAGGATATTCAGCCGAAGCTCGCCTCCCGCTGTTGACTCTGCGCCGATGATTTACGCCGGGGGATTCTATTGAAACCGCGAGACAGTGAGAGAGAGAGAGAGAGAGAGAGAGAGGGTCCGAACCTAATTGAAAAGCCCCGCTATTATGCATGCATTAGACGGCGCGTTAATCTGGCAAATTGACAAAAAGTTCTCTCTCTCTCCGCCCCCCCCCCCCCCGCCGTTGCCGGCGATGAAAACTGCAGGTTCATTTGACGGACGATCGCGGAGGGAGGATTAAAAAAGCTCGCCGCTCCGTACACCAGGAATCGGGTAATCCCCGCAGAAAAACGCGATGACACGCACAGCCGTACACACCGAAGTAATCAGACTAAAAGCTTCTGGCGCTACGATACCAGACCGTTTTTCATACCGCCATTTAAAAATCCATTCTCCAAGTGGATAATGCCGGTGCAGGGCGAAAAACTGCTCCCTTTCGGGGGGGAAAAAAAAACAAGGGAACCGGATTAATGGGGGAAGCCTGAAATTTAGCGAGATCCCCGCTCGGTTTTCACGAGACGCGATTTAAGCCTTCGAAAAGATTTATCACGGAGCGATTTCCAGAAACACAAGACTTCCCAAGCGCGCGCGCGCCGATTCCCCGCGAAATTAATCATAGCCCCGCGAGAGTATCGGGCCGATTACGGGGCGAGCTCTCGAGATCGAGCTCCCACAGCCGTGTCATCTCGCGACTATCGATTTCAGCCATAAACTAACTCGCGCCCGGGCAACAAGTTCACTGCACTCGCCGAGGCGAGTGTGCGCGGCTTCGGAAATTGGGTCGCTCACGATTACATCGGAATAATAGATTACGCCGTAATTGTCGCGCGCGGCGGGATGGGGGGGTGGGGGAGCGCCGATTGCGAGTAAAAACGCTCGCGATCGTGGTAATAAAAGGGAGCGAATCGCCGGAAAAATGGAAAATGATGATCGGCCAAAGCTCTATACCGTAAGAATCGGCGAGGGGAGAGAGAGAGAGAGAGAGCAGAGCGCGGAGAGCCGGCCTTTGTCCCGCGATCCCGTAACTTGAGACCTCGCGATTTCGCATCGTGAAACTTAAATCTTGGCGCGCGGGCGCAGGGCCCGAAGACGGCCGGACGCAAAAATCGAGCGGGGAATAAGAGCACGGACGGGGCCTTTTTGCTTTCGTGCATAGCGCGCCGCGCCGTGCTTTTTTGCCGCGGCCTGAGAGAGAGAGAGGCTCTCTCTCTTCTCCCTTGGCCGGACTTTTTCGGACCGACCGAAGTATTGTTGCCGCATCGTTTACAGTTTCAGCGGATGATTTACTTTAATATTCACATTTCACCGATGTAAAATGCCGTTCGTCGCCTACTTCAGGTACAAGCTGTAAAAGCTGCTCTTTGATACGGATTTTAAAATTTATCGCGAGTTTAGATATCATTTTAAAAAAGTCACTATCCCGGCGTTTCGTTCTCCCTCCCCCCTGGTCAAGTACCTCGATAAAGTCGAGTCAACTCCGGGGCTTAGCCGTGACAAGCGATTATTGCAGATTCTGCGGCTCGAAGTCGAATATAAACCTCTGGAAGTGGCGCGCGAGGAATTCGGCGGTGCAGCGGGCAAACAGGAAGCGGCAATCGCGTCGTTTCGGCGGTGCTTTTTTTTACCTTCGCGCTCGTCGTTTTTTTTCGCGACTCGATTGTGACTTCGCAAAAATCGCCCGGGAGAAGAAGGAACGAAGGGTGCTGGGTAGGCCATAACAGGAAATTCCTAATAAACATCGGCAGAGCCTTTGTCGCTTTATTCGGTTAACTGTACTTCTTTGAAAATCGCATCTCAATTTCAAGCGCATATAAGCAACGCCTCTAATTTATAGTTGGCACTAAAAAGCAATAAATTAAAACCTCTTTCAAAGCCCGAGCTCTCTCGGCTTTATTAAAGAAAGTATAGGAACGCGAGCTGAAGCCAAGCCCTTTATTTATCTCGAAAAATAAGATGCCGACGAGGAGGCAATGAAATTAATTAAAGCCGAAAATCCGCAAGAACCAGTCTGACAAATGTCGGACGCCTTAATTAAGGCGAATTACGCGCGGGAAGCTCTCGAGCGGGAGCCATTCGTTCTCGGGAGGGCCGAAACGCGGCGGCCTAATTGGTCACCTCGGGGATCTCGCCGCTCTCTCTCTCTCGCAGTGGGAGAAAAGGGTGGGACTGCGGTAGCCGTCCGCAGGAGAAAAAGGTTTAATTGGCCCTCGATGACGCGATGAAAAAAGATTTACGGAGAGCGCTACAAGCGGCCCACGTGGAGACCGGGACTCACCGATAATGTCGCTGCTGCTGCTGCTGCTGCCGCTGCTGCTTCGGCTCCTTCGCTGCCGTTGATTCGCCCGGTGTTCTTGCCGCGTCGCCGGTAAGCCGATCTACGCCGGCTCGTTCAGCTGAAAAATACAAAAATATCGATCAGCTACGAAGTTCCGAGAATAAACACGTGAATTGGAGTAATTTTTCGGAAAGCTTAAAAGTGCTGAAGGCTCGAAAAAAGCAACGCGTCCGAATTCATTGAATTCCTCCCCCGCCGATTTTGAGGCGAAGGGTCCCGCCTGACGATAGAACGCAGCGTAAAAGACGCAGAGAGAGAGAAATGTAGAAGGGGGTTCGTCAAGGTTCGATCGTCGCGACACGGCCGCTTTAGAGGTCTCGTCTCGTTGAGGACCAACTCGCTCGAAACCAAGACTCGCCGTCGGCTGTTTGCACGTACTTTCTGCTCGATTTGCCAGCGGCAACTAGAATGATGAGTTCCCGGCGTTAATCGCCGCTCTTCCAGTCGCCGTCCTCTGTACGTCCTTCCAAGTGATTGTTTTGAGATTGTAAATGTGTCAAGCCGGAGGTTTAAATACGGTGACTTGGCTTTGATTCTATATGGCAGTTTTATTTCATTCAAAGGAGCTAATTTTAATGGTTTTACGTAAAAGGAGAATGTAAAGTTGCCTGTCCCTTTTTGAGAATGAACGATTACTAAAACTTAGAAACCTTAAAATATTAAACAACACGTTGATCCATTCATCTTGAACTCCGCACTAAAAATTCTCCAAAGTCATCGTAATTTGGCAAAGAGTCTACATGAAAAACCATCAGCTGGAACTTGACAAAAGTACAAAATCCCATCAGCCGTCCCTGCATGGCCGGCCGGTGTTACCCGGCGATTACGGGGCTAATAAAATTCCGCTGACAAATTTGGCGCGACACCAGAAAAGCCGGCCAGACAAAGGATATGGTAGCTTGCTCTCGGCTCGCAACCCCGCCCTAACTGGGCCGCGTGCCTATGGGCTCTCTCTCTCTCTCTCTCGTTTATTGTCCGGCGCGTATACATACGTGCACGAGTGCGTATATAGGTGCACGAGCTCGCATATTTTACGGCTGGATAAAGCCGATACCGGTCCGCCCATGTGTGAACTGACCGACCGCCGGACAAAGACGGAGAGGGACGGATGGATGCCGATCGCAGGTACTCGAAACGGGGGGGGGAGGGGACGCGCGGACCGCGGACGGGATGCAGCTATACTTTCCTCACTTTCGGCTCTCTTTGCCGAGTCGTAGGAATTCCGAGGCTCTCTTGGCTCTCGAATCGCGGTAAACGGCCGATACTCGGAGAATACGGTGCTTCTGCGAATTCTTTAATATTATTAAAATCCCCCGTTTTAGTGCTGATATTACGAGGCAGAGGAGCAAGAATTATCTTTCTAATACCTCATAAGAATATGGAAAATTTTACGATGCTGAATAAATCTAATATTATTATTCGCGACACATCTCATAAATTATGTTCAAGTACTTTTAAAAAGTTACTCTTTTCTGTGTAAAAAATTTCAACTGACGAAATAAACTTAACAGTAATATTCAGATAAGGATTACAAGGTTACCGGATGACACGAGAAACATTCGAATTGCAAAATCAAAAACCGACAAGACATAAAAGTCAATTTAATGATTCTCGATCATTAACTTTTTTACAACGAATAAAACAAGCCAATAAACTTTCATCTAAATCAGCGAACCCAGATTTCGAGAAGCTACTCCCGGAGTACCGATGGCAATCTGGCCGGGGCCGCGAACCACATACGCACTGTAATACGGGCGCAATATCGCGCGGAATTCCAGGCGGCTCGGCGGCGGCGGCAGCGGTCTTTTTTTCGCCCCGAGACACAAAGCCGCGCGCGGCGGCAGCAGCAGCAGACTCGACTGCCGGCAGTGCCAGGGTCGCCCACGCGCTGCCATTGTGTGTCTTATCGATGAGGCCGCGGCGGCGCAACTCGCGATTTCGTTGCGTGCTCCGCTTTTCCCTTTCTCGCGGCTCAAATTTCACGCTGACAAGCGGCGCGCGAGGCGGCGGCCGAACAATGAGCCAAGTGCGAGTAATGGGCTCGTTTTCCCTCGGCAAGCGCGTTTACGATGGAAAGTCAACGCGGGGAGCCATTTTTCGGACTCTTGATTAGGCCCCCCCCCAGTATTTTTTACTGGCCCCGCTGCTCTGGAATGAGGATTGTCTCTCTCTCTCTCGGCTCGCCGTTCGAGCTGATTGTTTACAGAGCCTGGCTATTAAGTCGCGCGATCGGAGTTTCAAGTTTATTTGGCCACTTTTGGAAGGCTCATTCGCCGGAGTGTTGGAAAAGTGGGTTTATTATTTAATTGTGTAATTGATAGTAATTGCCGGTAATCGATAGGAGAAAATTTGATATTGCTTCGTACTATATTTTTACAGTTTTTAAGAAATTTCTGGTATATAAATCATTAAATTTACGATACAATTTTCCTTTTTGGCGTTGCTCTATGCGAAATATTTCTGAAAATATAAAAAAAAGCCCAATCCTACCCGCACTATAAATTCAGCATATTTTTCCACGTTCGAAAAATTTACAATAAAATTCGTTTCAGTTTTGTTAGTCTTGTTTCTGTTATTTAATTCCAAAACGAAAAGGCCGCTTCACACCAAGCAACGTACAAAAAGCATTAATCTCAAAAACTAATTACCGGCATTCCCAGCGAAGGATGCCGCGAGAGAGAGAGAGAGAGAGAGAGCTCTGCACTCGGTGAAATAATTCGCGAGAGCAGCCGGAGAGAGAGACCTCCCGCCTTTTAGCTCCTCTAACCCGGCAACGTTATTTCCCCGCTCCTCCACTAACCTATCTCGAGATAAAAAGCGGAGATACACATCCCGCCGCCAGAGGGAGAAAGCGCCTCTCCTGGCCCAGCCCTGCGCACTGTACATGTGTATATATATATACGCGCACCGCCGCGGATGTTAAGCAAGTCGCGCTCGCGCGAGCAACAATAACGTGTCCAGCGCTGCTGGCCAACGAGCCGTAGCATATTTCTCGGCGCGGAGCGGAGGGAGCAGCTCCGCGGCGTCAAGGTCGTCCGGATGCGCATTTACGTGAATGAACTTCGGTAGCTTCTGCTCTGCTTCTTCTTCTTCTTCTCCTTCTGCTCGCCGCTGCCGCTGCCGCTGCTGTTGCTGTTGCTGCTGCTGCTGCTGCTGCCGAAAAAGGAAAGGAACGTTTTACTGGCCGAGAAATCGCCGCGGCGATTATACCGAAAGTAAGGGAGAGCGCTTTTTGCCGGCTGAAGCGATGCTGTTGCTGCTGCCGCTTTTTCGCCGTGTCGCTCGGATGGAATAAGAATTTTCGAGGGGGGCTGCTGCTGCTGCTGCTGCTCTGTCTTTGAAGGAACGAGGATACTTTGCCCCTCATTAAAACATTTTTATTCTTTGCGGGTCTAAGCGAAATTTCTTAATTGCGACACGTACGCGGTTATACAAAGCCTGAGGGGTCCGGGTAACTTTGATTGTTTTTTCTGAAAAAGAATTTTTAATTGAAAGGGATCGGATTGCCCCTCGGCTTTGTAGTTATGCAGTGCAGAAAAATTTGTTGTATCAAAAGATGGCAACTTGCAATCCGAGTACTGTTATTATCTAATGGAGATTTTTCAGGGAATCCCCGTCCTATCCAAAGTGTCATATAAAATAAAAGTTGAAGCCAAGCTGCACCGACATAATGAAACCCCCCCGATAAAATCAGTAATATCCTTAGAAAAAGGCTGAATCGGAATAGCGGTCATTAGCCGGGGGTCTCTCTCTCTCTCTCTCGGCTTCCCCGCGTTTCAGCGCGGAGATAATAAGAATCGGCCGTCACGTCTAGTCGGCGCGCATCGATGGAAAATTCCCGCTCGGCCAATAAATACGTATTCTCGAAAATAAAAAAAAGGCAAGCCGTCCGAAAGGAGGAACAAGGAAAATGAAGCTCTCGTGTCTCTCCCCTTACACGTCAGTGATACGTTCGAATCGAAACGTGCCTCATTACAAAGAGCCGTGTGGCTGCTCGCGGCTCTGTCTCTCTCTCTCTCTCTCGCAAATGGCAGTCCCATAATTACGGGCCCGAACAGGCTTACGTATATAGGCTCGCGCGCCAGCTACTCGCCTCGCCTTCTTCTTCTCTCTCTTTCTCTCATATAGTTCTTGCTGGGGTCACGAGGTGGTCGATGCCGGTCAGCCTGTTAGTCCGGCACCACACAGCTGGAGGAAGACCTGGTGTGGGTGTGGACGGTAGCGTTAACAAGTATTTTAATTGACCGGGGAATATTGGCTTTCCCTCAAACCAGTTCTATTAGCAATCGTTTGATGAAATTCAGCAAATTTTCAAAATCAGGATATTTTTTAAATCCAATATAAATAATTAAAGAACTCTACTCCTCTTCGAGTAACAAAAAAAGGCGCAGAATTTAATTCGAAAAAAAAAAAAAACAAAACAAAAGTAGAACGACGTCTCGCGGGCATTCTATTCCGAAGGTGACTATAGAGTATCCGCGCAGCCTCCGCGCCGAACAGCAGTAGCGCATATATGCACAATGAGCTCTCTCGTCGAATTCGACCTTGAGATCCGCTTGCACCGTTGCGGAGCGCGGCGATACGGGAGGAAGGACGAGCGCGAATAAGAGAAACAGAACGGGGGAGGGGGGGGGGGACCCTTGGCGCGCGGATGTCTAATTAGCAGGCAAAAACGTGCTCTTTCATTTTACTACTGGAAAGTAATCTTACAGATCGAATCTGCCTGCCCCCGCGACGGCGACGACGACGAAGACGACGACGACGACGACGGCGACGTGCCTGCATTGCTAAGCAGCGCGCGGCCTGTATCGCCTCCCGGGCCCCACTTGTGCATCTCTCTTTTTGGCGAGCCGTTCCAGAAAAAGCTCGCGTACGTAAATTAAAACCACTAACGAAGCCGGCCTGCACGGAAAAATGACGATTCGGATGGGAGTCCCCTCGGGTGATGACTGTAAAATCGAAGGACGCGACGGTGTTCGACAGGTGCAACGTGAGCGCGCGCGGCTCGCGAAATTAGCAGCGAAATTTGCTCCTCCTCCATTTTTTCGCTCTCGCTAATTATGCTCGAGTACTCCGGTGTTTTTTAAAGCTATTTTTAACGAGTTTTACTTTTTTTTATACAAAAGCGCACTTTTGCAAATATTCACAAAGCGACGTTTGCGGGAGAAGATTTAAACGACTTTCTAAAACTACCTACATGCAAAACAATTTCGAGCAGAGAGCTTATATATTTTAAGCCGAGTCATGATTTGGCCAGACTATTCAAACGAATCCCTATAAATTTCTATCCCGGCTTTGAATCCAAAAGAGAGCAGGCGCGCATCTCGCCTCCTTAAACTAACAAACCCAGTAGCCTTTTCCTTTTCTCCAGACAATAAGGCTCGGAGTTTTTGCCCACTGCGCCAAGCGCAAAAATCCGCGATCGCGAAGTTTTATCCCCCCCCGGTGACGAGGCGCCATCGCGAAACCGTAGAAGAAAGAACGAGGTAGCCGCGAGCGCGACATTATTTATGGGGCAATAATTGTCGCTGATCTCCGGAGTTCATTTTCCCCATCGGCGCCGTTGCGCCTCGTCTTTGGCCCTCGCTGCCCGCTGCGTCTACACACATACACACACACACAGACAGACGAGCGGCCGTTTTTCCAAGGGGAGCAGCGATTTTCCGCGCGGACTACTTAGTCGAAGGATTTATCTTACGTCGGCGTACAATTGCTCGGAAAAATTCGACGCCTGTAAACCCGCGCAATTATTTTTCCCCGCGCGAGCGTCGGCGAGAGAGTTTTTATCGGGCGCGCGCGACTGCGCGGCGGGCAGATTAATCCGAGATTTATTCGCAACTAACTCGGATGGGACTCTAATGTGCCGCGCGCGGAGGTTTACGGCAAATTAGCGGAATACGGCAAAGTATAGGGGATTGTATTTAATTTCGGAGTGATTGCCCCGCCGTGATTTATTCCGCGTAAATTGCGCGAGATTCGTTTCATAACTTTTGAGCATTTTATGCACCACTGTTTGCAACTGTTTTTTTTTCCTTTTTTTTTCAAAGTGCAGCTGGATACGTTTGAGGTATTTTGTAGTCGAGAAAATTGCGATAATAGTGGGAAAGAAAGCTTTGCGCTAATCAAACTTATTTTTCTTGGAATATCTTTCTTTATTGGCTGGTCTAATCGAGAGTGAAAAAACCGTAATCTTGGAAGTAATTTTCAAAAATAATTTGATTTAAAGAGATTATAATCTGTTCAACGTTTTTGTAAAATGACCGAGAGAGAAAGTTGTATTACATTCGAAATCCTGCGTGAAAAAAGTAAAAAGCTGCTAAAATTCAGATATAGTTTAATTCGAATCCAGGTCCTTTCGCGACCGCGACTTTAGCGAGCTCCCACTGCAGAGTGTATATCAGCACACCAGCCTGCATTCCTAAAAGCGAGCGTCATACCCACAATTATCCACATACCAGCCCGCGAACACCTCGCTGCCACCACCTCGGCCACCGCATCGATATTCCCGCTAATAACTTTGACCCAAAATTCGCTCTCGCTCCTGTACGGAAGCCAAAAACACGCGGCCTCGTCCTCTCCTCGAGAACTTTCCTCGCGCCGAAACGAAATCGCTCCTCGCCGCGCGGAGAGAACACCGACGCGCGCCCCGCGCCGAACAAAGCGCAATAAAAGAGCCCTGCGCCGCCACGACCTTCCCTTTATATCGCGCCGTAAAATCGGGTGACAACGCCACGTCGCTCATACGCGCAGCGCGGCCTCCGCGCGCAAGTACGCATCTCTGTGTGCGCGCGCGAAGACAACGACGAAGACGACCTTCGCGAGTCCGGTAGTCGACGTGCTCTCCCCCTTCGGCTGCTTCTTCTTCTTCTTCTTCTTCGCCGGGCCGGTGTGTCTTCTTCGTTGCTACGTCGCTCTCGACCTCGGACGAGAGCGCGAGCTGTATACGAAACGGCCGATCGAGTGTAAGGCCTAGGCGCGAGAGGCAGGTTTTCCGAGGGGCAGACCGATATTACGAGCCGCTCGCTTTCTTCGCTTTTTGCGCTCGTATTGTTAGAGGGGGAAACACGCTTTGGGAATCGTTCGGGGTTTCGACAAATTTTTCAGCGAGGGGCGGCTCGTTTTTACGGTTATTTTTATTTTATAGGCGAGTCGATTCATTTTCTATTCTTGGCCGTGTGTCTATAGAGATAATAACTCGTTTCGTCATGCCTCTGGTTAATGGAAGAAATGGAATATATTCTATAAATGACTTATTATTTTTTTTTTTAATACCATTAAAAAGTCAACACCTCTCATAAAACACCATCACTTAATCATGATAACCATTAAGTTTGAGTAATTATTGCATGTCGACATCGCGCAGCTGCGTACTTTTTAGAACGTCATTGTCGCATTATTGTCTTTTATATTACGCAAACTTTCTTCCAGTAGCACCGATAAGCATCTTTATAGTCGTTTTGTCCTACTTAACTCCTTCGTTCTAAAAAAAAAGGAAAGAAAAAGTGAATAGGAGAAAAAAAAAGTTAATTGGCGACAACTACCAACAAACCCGAGAGCTCATCCTTCTTCATTTAAAACTCTCGCGAGTAGTACACGGTATTTCTTACGCGTCGTGGATGACGTTTTAATTTTAGCGACCCTAATAGTGTCTTCGTAATGGAGCTCGCTGCGTGTACGCAACAAGACTCTCGGGCGTCTGCGTTTTATGAAAAAAAAAAAAAAAAAAAAAGGACGCTCGATCGATCGGGTAAAGAAGCTTTTAGCGAAAAAGGGGTGGTTCAAAGGAAACTATTTACAGAAGCCTCCGGGATTCGCGAAAGAAATGAGAGGATTTCGAGTTCTCAAATTGCCGGGGAATGACGCAAATTGCAGGCCTTTTATCTAAATAAAGCGAGCGAAGATTCCGGGAGTAAACCTGGCATACTTTTTCGAAGAGGGTTTAAAATTTTAGGCCTCTTAAACTCTTTCGGAGAAACGAATTTCTGCAGTGACTCCAGACAAAACTCGCAGATATTTTATGCTGGCTATTCGTGGCAATTATCAAGAAATTCTTTCAATGTATTTTATTCATTGACCGACGGATTTTTTTTATAAAAACGTGTTTCTTACGTTTTTTTTTTTATCTTTCTGAATAAAGATTATCAAGGACTAATAAAATTTTACGAAAGTTTGTCCTCAAACTCATTCTAATAATTCATCCAGTTTGAGGCTTAAATTTCATACAATCTTGCGACCATCTGAAATCAAGATATCCAGCAAACTAGAACGCAAATTCGCCAGAAAACTTATGTACTTTTACCAAGCGACCTCCTGGAATTCCACCCGGTTAAAAGAAACTCATCGCCGCACTCGTCGCCTGCCATTAAAAATAATCAACTCCGAATTTCCCCTTTATAGAAAGAGGTCGCCGGCCACATAAAAAAAACAAAGCAACGCATCAAACTCGAACCGAAGGGTCGCTAATAAATGAGAGGAGCGACGCACCTCCCCGCGTGCGTGCGGGGCTAATAAAATTAGGCGCGCGTGTTTAATGAAAAGGTGCCTCGGTTAAGGGTGCGGCGGTGAGGGTGCGGCTTCCTCCGAGGGGTGTAATTCCCCGCGTCGCTAAACACCGAGGGAAGGAGGGGGGGGGTGGAATGTGCCGTGTTTTTCTTTTGCGCGACGCACAGAGTCCTCGCGTGAGTCGCGCCATTAGGAGGCGGTTCTATGCGTTATTAATGGAGTGCTAAGCTGTTTGTGCGCGCATGAATTCCTTTGACGGCGATGAATATCGGGCTGATTGGTTGTGCGAGGGCTCGATGTCGCTTCAATTTTTATCTAATTGAATTTATGTAGATTACGTCGAGCGAACTGTTAAATTATGTAAATTAAGGCAAAAGAATAGGCCAGCCTTTGTTACTGGAATTTTGCATAAGGATTAGAATATTCAGCCGAAGCTTAAATAACTGATTCAGTTTCTAGATACAATGTAATGGTAAGAAAACAGCTTTTAAGTAAATAGCTGCATTCTACAAGTCATCGCTAATATGGGTCTGCTTTCTGTCACCTCCACCTGAGAAACCGTCGCCGGATATATACATCCGGCAAACATCAAATAGCAAAGTGCACTCTCATAATACATCATTTTTTAAGTGCAATTACACTGCCGCACGATTCAGCAGTGAGTTAAGTTCGTCCTTCTATTTCTGTGCTAAAATGTTTAAACTACAATCGTAAATTATAACTTTGTAAAGTAAAAATATCATCGAGTTATAATTCTCCGTTGAATTAAAAGTTAAACTTACTTTAAATCTTTCCCCTTAGCTAATCTTAAGGTCACAAGAGAGAGACGAATGCATCCATTGAAAGAAAGGTATACGTGGCAGTTTCCATTCCTTTCAAAAAAGATACGTTGTATGATTCAGTTTTCTCTTATTCCCGATAAGCTCGGCCACGAGCCGCGAAATGGACCGAAAGATTTAAAAGGATAGACGATACTCGCGCAATTAAATTGATTACACGCTTCTAGTTTTACGCAAAAAATTCCCAATCGGCCAATCGGCAAGTCAATCGAGTGTACGCGCCCGGCGATTAAATCGACAAATAGAGAAATTTCTCGGCTCATAGAAAAGCGATATCCGCGCGCCGATAAAGGCTTTGGAACAAAAAAAGTCGGCTCTCGCGCGCGCGCGCGCGCGCAACCTGCGATCTAATGTTTGGAAAAGCCGCGCGGCGAGAAATAATTCACCCGATCGGTCCGGCAATCTCTCTCTCTCTCTCTCTCTCTCTCGGGAGGAAAAACGAGAGCAGCGAGCGGCGCGATACGAATATTAATCGATGCTCGCGCGTTCCGCTCATCGCGATTCGCGCGGCGCGTACGGGGGAAAAAATCCCGCGATAATGCTCTCTCGAGGCGTTCTTCTTCGGCCAGATGCGAGTGCCGATACATATAGAGACAGAGAGTGAAGCTCGTCAAGATGGGGCAAGTGCCGGAATTGCTTCGGGCCCAGACACGAGTGGAGGCACGTTATCGCGGTTCGGCAATCGTTCGGTGGGACCATTAAGCCAAGGGCTCGGCAATCATCTTCTCGCCGCGGTGCTTTCCAGAAAGAATTCCCGAGTCTCCTGCGTAAGTTGCCGCGGAGTACCACGCCAGGTAGTCGAGAGCAGGTGTGGTTAAGTTTAAACCACCTCTTTTCGGGCTGATTTCGTTTAATTAACTCGTTGATAAACTTGTTTTCAAAATTGCATCGACGCGGACTGAAGTACACCGCGGCAACGCGAATTATTCGTGACTGGATACAAGAGCACACACACAAGTTTTAACGAGGTTGCCGCGCGATATTTTGATTTCAATTTCGACCCGAAAACTAGTTAAAAACTCATCAGCGTTTCGACCCAGGGACGTCCCAAAATGCATTTATATCCACCACCGAGGACGAAAGTCGCGAAGGCAAATCTCTCTCTCTCTCTCACCCACTTGGAAACTAGGAAAAACAATTTGGACGCACGAAAGCCTAATCGCTAAAACTCGAGCCTCGTCGGCCCAGAAAGTCGAATAATTACCCGGGTAGGCATTTAGCGATGACGGTGCGCTGCAGTCGCGAAAAGACGCTTAGCCAAATAGAGAGATAAAAAGAGAGAGAGAGAGAGAGAGGGGCAAACTCCCGTAAATCGGCGAGTGCTCACGAGTGGGCAGGCATTAGGGAGGTCGTATATACTTATGAGGTCCGGTCACGAAGCCCTCTCTCTCTCTCTCGCATCCTCGCGAGCGAGCCATTCCGCCGAGAGAGCCGTGCACACGACGAGCGAACGTGTCGCCGCTTCTTATCTCCATTCCACTTTCTTCTTTCGCCAAAGCGTTTTCATTTTCCGGTGGGTATTTATAGGCCTCCTGCCTAAGCTATTGCGGTTTCGTTTCCCCTGCCATTTGCTTCGTTTGCCGCCGTTACTTTCTTTCGGCGCTGAAACGGCCGCCTAAAGGGGCAAGCACGAGAATTTCGTGGGGTCAGGCGGTCTTTTACGTTCGTCGCTGCAAATTGATTCCTGGAAATGCCTCGTTTTGTTTGTAGTGTAGAGCAGCCAGAAATATAGAAGAATTCGAGCGTCGCTGGCATTTAACACTTTAATTGCAATGAAATTTCGTTCCATTTTACGCGGCGCGAAAAGTGAATTTCCATTCCGTCAAAGATAGGAATCCCTTTAATCAATCGGCTCCTCTCGTCCATTGTAGAAAATTGATAAAAGCTATTTTTTCGCTCATGCATATTCAATTCCGCAAGCGCGCGCGTCTGCGGGCTTCTCTCTAGGAAAGCACTTCTCTCTCTCTTTTACCTCGGCGCATCAACGGCGGAATCTAACCTATCGAACCTAAAACAAGCAAAACCTCTTAAGAAACTACATCGATTTTTCCGGACTCGTCCCGCGCGCCGCCGCGGTACTGCTATACGGACTGAAGCGATACGGAATCTACAATATCCCCCACCTTCGTCGGAGGTCTGCACTCGAGGAGAGCAGGAAGTGGTGCACCACGAACTGGCTCTCTCTCTCTCTCTCTCTCTGGCCGTGTGGTAGTTTCGGAAAAATCTTTTCGGCCCCGATGTATATGTATGTATGCGCGATCGAGCAGAGCGAGGGGCATAAGTCACCCGATGGCGCTCCGCATTCCCCCACATTCTGAGATTTCGAGCCATAATTGGCCGAGATATATCCCTGCTCACGACGAGAGAGAAAGAAGCAGCTATCGAGATATAGTTCTGCGGGAGAGAGAGGAGAGAGCTCCTCGTTTATGGTGAGAAGTGAAATAAATTCGCTTTGTGGGCGCAGCAGATGCGATTGTAAGGAAATCTCGGTTGGATAAGGTATAACCCTTTTCCAGAGCAGCGTTACGGCGAAAAGAAGACTGAATAGGCCGGAGAACGAGAGAAGCACCGCTGAAATCGAACGGTTCCAGGACTCGATTTGCATTCTTTTTTTTTTCTACCCTCGCGCGATCAGCTGGTTTTTCGAGCCGTTCGATCGGGCGCGCGGGGAAGGAAATAAATCATAATATTCCACATCGAGAGCGGAGATATAATTACACGCTAATCGGAAAAACATTACACGACACGGGCGATTTATTATCAACGCCGGGCTCGAGATAGCGGGGCCCCCGGTAGAGGGGGAAGAGGGGGGGAGAAAGAAACCGCCGACTGCTTAACCCGTAAACAAGAGCAAGGCGTGCGGTCAGTCTCCGCGGCGGTCGGTGCAGTAACAGCTCCGAGAGTTCCGCGCGATGTAACAAAGCGCCAGCGACAGCACAACAGCGCGCCGGCATAATGAGACGCCTTTTTCTCCCCCCCCCCCTACCTCCCCCGTCCCGCTGTTGTGCCTCGTTGGCTCTCGCTCTCTTGGAGGTCTAGCCGATTTGTTTTATACGCCCGGATTATTACCGTTATTACTGTTCAGAGAGAGAGAGAGAGGGAGCGACGTGTTTCGCGATCGGTCGACACGCCTAATTAAGGTCACTCTCCGCAAAAGTCCTCCCCGCAGACACACTGACTCCGGCTCTCGGCTCTCCTACTTCTTTTCCTCTTCTCTCCCTGATGGACTTTTAAGTACTCGGGAGCAGATGAGGTATACGGGAAGCCGAGTAATTATCGCCTTTTGACGGTGACACGTGGCCGCGGGAACTCGTGCGAAATTTCGCCGGCGGATTTTGTATACCGTTAGGATATCGAAGGGCCGAGGTCTGCCTCGAGGCGGAAGCGCGCGACGATCTTTTCCTTTTTTTTTTTTTTTATAATTTTTCAAATTATTTATCATTAAAGCGTGCAATTACCGAGGCTCCAACGCTCCGACTCGATCTACAAATCTTTGGCGCTGCAGCAGCCGCGGCGCGTTTTTTCACGGCTATAAGAATGCAAATATAGTGCACACGTCCCGGGCAAATACCCGTAATAAGAAAGTCTAATATACAACGGGCAATAATAACAGTAATAAACAACTCGAAAGCGTGCACATAATATCTAGGAAGCTCGAGAGCGTAAAACGCACCCGAAGCTCGGGCGCCGCGACACCCCGGGACTAAAAAAGCCACCGGCGCAGAAAACTCCCGTTTCTTCTTCTTTAGCCCAGGGAAAAGCGTAATTGCCGCGTGGCCGCCGGCCGGGGATAGAGAGAGAGAGAGAGACGCGTCGTCGCGCGGCCGGGCAAAAAGCTCTCTCGAGCGGGTCGAGCGGCGAACTTGACCTCTCTCTCTCGCCGCCCACCCATCGGCATTCTTCCCGAGTCGTAAGTTCGCGCGCGCGACGTCGTGTCAATCTCGGGGAAATAAGGCTCGGCGCTCTTCTCTAATGCCGCGCCGTGGCGCCGACGAGAGAGAGAGAGAGAGAGAGGAGAATACGCCCGCGGGCTCCAATAAACAGCGGAGAGCGAAGGGCAGCGCGTGCGAGAAGGCAATTAAACTCGGGCCGGCTTAGGCTAAGAAAGGTCGTAAACCGATTTTGACCTCGCGCGCGGCTTTAAGTTTCCGCCGTGCCTGGGAGAATCGGACGAAGAATTATGTACCGCGTGGTGATGGTCGAGAGCTTTTTTCGAAGGGGATTACGAGTGTTTTGAATTTTTTTCAGCAATTTTTACGGGATGCTTTGTAGAATTAAAAATTTAATTTGCAGAAGATAACCTTCTAGTTAAGATTTGAATAATTATGTTCATTTTACGATGCAAGTTCTGCTGATTTTCCAGAAACAATTGCGAACATCCATTAAAGATTGTGCACGAGCAGTGTGTACGCATAAATCTAAGTAGATGAATGCCGAGTACAAGAAGACATTGTCTTGCTAAACGCTGAATGCAACTACTTATCTGCGCGAGTTCTGCCCTCGTTAATTATTTGAACTGAGTTTACGTTTCTCCAACTCATGAATAGTTCACAGGGAATATGAAATTCTGCGAACAATCTTTTTTTTCCTCCGAAGAAACGAAATTTATAATATCATTTTTAACAGCAAATATTGAATTATCGCGTAAAATGAAATAATATTATTCGTTTGAAAAAAAAAACCAAACATCAATTACGATTCCTTCAATTTCTGTATTTATAAATGGCTTTAGTCCGCGAGCAATCAGCATTTACTACGTGTACGCCACAAGCTCTAAACGACTCATTAATTACCTTAATTATCAATACATCCAGTCAATTTCGAAATAATTCCTCCGACTCGGACGGAATGAAATGCGTAAGCAGTCATTTTTCCGTAGCTAATTAATCATAATTCCAGGCTAAAGGACGGTAATTCCCCCGACGTCTCGCAGGCGCGCGCGCCTACTTTGACGGGAGGGTGTGCAAATTTCATTTAATCCAGCCTAGCAGGCCTAACATTATTAAGTCAAAGAGACGGCGGGAAAAAAAGCTCGCGATATCTGTCAACGGCTTGCACGCGAACCTTCTCTCTCTCTCTCTCTCTCTCCCCCCGTCGGACTACAATAGCCGCAGGAAGTTTTATCGCTCCGGCGCATCTTCGCGCGATAGGCCGTCATTAGCGCGCTCGCCTTGTCAGTCAAGGCTCGCGTTTCTCGGGATATTCTTTATGTAATCCCCGCGAGTTTTATTGCGGGCTCTCTCTCGCTCGATTGCCGAGGAAAGAGAGCCGCGCGCGCGCGGCTTTTAATGGCCTGTTTGAAGAACGCCAAACGGCCGATTACCGAAGCTTACGCGAGCACGTTAATCGGCCCCGTAAGCTCGCGATGCGTAAGTAAATAAACGCGCGCCGCCGGATAAATAACTTCGCGGAATCGAGCGCGATGCGCGCGCGGAAAGTTTCTTACCGCCGCCGCGATAGAGATCATCTCGTTCCGCGAATTTTCTAGGCCAAGTCCGCGGCGCGAATTAGTCCGCCGGTCCGCGCAACAATGCCGGCGCGTGCGCGTATGCAAACGAGAGCGCGGCTGCTTTCTAAGTCTCGGCTTGATTCGGCCCGTGGAAACAGGATCGTCGGTACGGTTTCGGCGAGGAAAGAGAGAAAAAGTATAACTCGACCGCGCGCACGGAGCGAGGCGGACGGAGCCACGGGCGGAAGATAGGCGTCGCGACGACGGCTTTCTCCGTTCCTGCGCGCCCTCGAGAAGGTTACTGCTCTCAAGGTCGTTATACTCCTTCTTCCAGGATCGCGCGCTCTTTTCTCCTCTATCGCTCTCTCTCTCTCTCTCTCTCTTTCTCTCTCGCCCGGCGTAACTAGACCTGCACGCTTTCGTACATCACGCGTTCGACCTCGCTCGCTGCCTCTGCTCTGCTCTCGGACGGCACTGCCCTGCGATGCACAAGCAAAGCAATATCGGATTTTACCTGCCACGAGGCAACGAGCTTGTCGTTCGCTCAGGTTTTTTTTAAACATTCTTGCTCGTCGGAGTTATCGGTATGATTTCGCTTTTCTTCGCATATTACTTTCTTTAAGCTAATAGGGGCACAATGAAAAACGGATAAACCTTTCCGAACGCGTCCTCGCCCGATCCACTTTCCTCGGCCGAAATGACTCATTTACACGCGCGGAGAGCGTTTGTCCCCCGTCAAGGGAGTAGCCTCTCTCTCTCGGCGCGATGCGACGGGGCGATTTCTCGCGCGGTGGGAGGCAGAAAAGCGGGGCCCGGGCCCCATAACTTAGGCCCAGGCTTCTTCCTACATTCCGCCCTCGCCGATGTATCGGCCGTCGTCCCAGAATGCCTCTCTCGCGCGCGCGAAAAGAAACCCCCCCGAGGCGATCCGCACCTCGGATAGCGCGCTTCTGTAAACATTATGCAAACTCGCAAGCGCGGCCAGGCCGGCTAAATTGGATCGGCGCTTTATCTATCGGACGAGCGAGAGCTGCTACGTGCGAGAGAGAGAGAGAGAGAGAGAGAGCGCACGACCGCTTCCGGATAGATTGTTCCGAGGGGGACTAACTCGCGGGAGGAGATCGAGGGAGCTTTTCGACTTTCGACGAAGAAGGGTTATTGATACGCCGGTAATGACGAGTCGTTCCCGATCTCGCGGCGGGATACCTGCTTTATGAGCTTTTGTGGATGTGCCGGTCGTAATGGGGCTTGTTTGCTTATTGCGCGGGAGATTAAAAATTCTTTATCTTCGATATGCTGGGGGATTCTTAAGCTGGATGGTGCATTTAGACTTACGGTCGGAAGATCATGTCACCGATAATCCGGCGTACTCACCTGCAACAGAAAGAAAATGACGCGTGAGCATTGAAATTTATATATTCATTAATTTTTTGATCGACGGCGTAAAAAATTGAACAATTTTTTTTTAAAAAAAAAAGATGTTTTCCCAAAGGACCATCGATCAAAGCCACGAAAACTCCCCGTCCGAGCGATATCTCCATCGAAATATCTGGAACAAGACTCTCTCTCTCTTCTCGGTACAGAGGCTCATAACTCGCCGCTCGCGACTAACCCCCGAACGTGTACGTAAACATAATAAGCACTTGTTTAACGCGATCCGCGCGCTCGGCCCGGCGCGGTCCGAATGCATATAAATTCGTTCGGCCGCATCGTGATTCTAAGACGCGGAGAGTATATATATATACACAACGCGGAGGGGCGGCCCCCCCTCGTAATGACGGGTTGCGCCTGGGCCCCCGTAGCCTAAATTGCCGATAAAGCACGCCCTCGTTACGTTCTCGCAGGGGGGGGGGAGAGGGGGGAAGAAGGTTCGGCGGATGGGATGATGGATGTCAACGCGAGCGCGCGCGCGGCCGAGCCACGGGCGATTTGGCCACCGCGAGATTTAAGGAGCGAGAGAGGAGCGTCCGAGCTGCTATACGTTAATTTTCGGTTTATCGTCTTCTTCGCTTTTTTTTTGCGGGGCTCTCGATTAGATCGGCACCGCAATTCACCCGGGTAATGTGGCTCCGCCGCTTTTTCACGAGTTATGGCCTTATCGGCACGCCGAGAGCTACGATCTTCGGCTCTGCGCGTTTTTTTTTTCTTTTTTTTTTTGTCTCTTCTTTTTCGGTCTCTTTCGTGTTTCATTCAATTTTTGGTCGCGCTGCCTTATTTTTAAAGGTACGCGCGAATAGCGATTTGCCATTTTTTACGGAGATAATTAAATGCCCAATTTATTAAATTGTTTGAAAAACCGTTTTGTAACGAGCAAGATTTGCCGGCGAGGTACGTTTAATACCAATAATATTGAGCGATTACAATAATTTTCTGAATGCACACAGACTCGGATAGGTAACGCGAAAGGTAATCTATAATATACATAAGAAAATTACATAGCATTTAATTCCAAAGAAAACAAAGTCGGCGCTCGCTTATGTAAGCAACAAATTTGCCAGTGATTCAACAAGCCAGCTTTTTACCCGTACTATTAAATATTTGCAATCAGACGTAGCAATCAAATTATTACCCAGGCCAAAAAAAAAAAAACAAATTTGAAGTAGAAATCGTCCTCCTGCGGTAACAATCGAGCAAGAGAAATCAGCCAATTCATCCCGATAACGAATCAGCCAATTTTTGCCACTCTATTTCGCACTTACCGCAATACACGCCTCCGTTAAAGGGAAGGATGCATGGAATAGGTCAGGCGGCAGGACAGCAGCGGGCAATAATAACGCTCGCTTGTAAATTTCTTATGTAATTCAGGCGGGCCGATAAGATCGGCGTAATATCGAGCTCGCGGGATGATGTCAGAAGGTCGGAGGCTGCCTCCTAGTTAAGCCTCTCTATCTCGCTCCGCTTCCGCGAAAAAGCTTGGCCGCGAGGCGCGAGAAAGTATTGTTTACGATGATGAGAAAGTATACTCTCGGGACGAGGCTGCGAATCCGCAGCAGCCCGACTCTGCGAGAGCGGAAAAACCGTACCGAGGAAGTTTATTGAAACGTGAAAGTCAGCGATCGAGACGCGACGACGGCCTGAGAACGCGATTGAAAATTAGAGGGACGTTTTTCATTCGTTCGGAAGATGCTGTAATGGTCCCGAGACTTTTTTTTTTTAAAGGATTTATTAGTTGGATAAATAGAGGCTTCTTTGGTAGAATAAACATTTTAGGCCTCTTATTCTTAATTGGAGTACAAGCATTGAAAATTAGGGAAAAGAGGCCATTTAAATCATTTAAAAAGCCGTAAAGGATTATGTATTGTAATATTTAAACCAACAAAAAAGGGGGACTGAAAGTTTTTAAATTACGACAAGTATACGGGCATGATGATGCTAATTTTGTGCTTTAACGATGTTTTTAGACGACCATTTAATTTCATCAAAATAACCACATTCTCTTCATTGACTTAAATGTCCGTAAAACTGAAAAGTGTTCAAAACGTAAAATACACTTTCTTCTCTCCACAGCCGCGGGGATTTTTTACGCATCCTCGTTTTCCCTCGTAAGAAACAATTACGACGGCACTTTTAAACACTGAGCAGCGTTTCTTGTCACTCTTTATTCACTTAATGGATCATTAAAAGATCCCGTAAAACTTGGAAAGTTTAACGTTCAAAGCGCTCCCCCCTGGTACCTCTCGAGCGGCTCATAGAATCCTAAGCTCTCCAAATTACGTAATTATATGATCCCTCTCGTTGTGCGCCTGCACTTTCCGCGCTGGAAAAAAAGGCCTTTTTATAAAACGACGTTATATAAAAATGCTCCGCCAACGAGCTCCGAATGCATATACATATACGTACGCTCGTGCCCACTTCTTGAGGTCGCTCGCGCGCGGCTTTTACTTTTACGGAGCTGCAATGCGCACAATTTGCGAGCGAGTAAATTTTCGAGTCTCGCTGTTCTCTCGCGAGATACATACATATTTATATAAGTCAAATGAGGAACGAAAATTAACCTAAAGATTCATAAACGTGCCCGGTAATGATCGAGCCTAATTTTCCCCCGGGGTAATTTCTTCTGCGCTGCTCGGCAAAAATTCGCGAGCCGGAGCACGTTTGTATATGTGTTACGGCCGACGTCAGAGAACGAAAAGGTAAATAAGGAAGCGGCGCGGCTCCGGCTCTGTGAGGTAAATGTATGTCGATCGATTCGCGGAAATGCACTTTATTAAAATTCAAAAGTTCCAGGTCTAAAAGTAAAGTACGCCGGCCCACGTGGAAAAATAGATTGAGCTCCGGCGCGGCGGTGTACGAGCTCCGCGGCTATTTCTGCCGGAGGAGCGGGAAACTTTTATTGGAAGTAAGTGCTCCGGCGTACGTCAGTGCCTGTTTTCGGTAACTTTGAACTTTTAATGCACGTCTCAAGTATGAAAATATCTAACTTCGTCGGTTTGAAAATACGAACCGAGAAACCAGAAAGAATGATGAAAATACAGTTTTTCAACTTTCGAACGGCGCGGGCGAAATGAATTACGCTGAAATTATTTAATCGATCGCTCGCCGATCGCCGGGCAAAAACCGGCCCCGAGAAAAGAGCCGTATAACCCGGAGGAAAAAAAAGAGAAGAAACAACATCCTGCCCGCGGAGGCCTTTGTGAAAGAGTTATCCGCGCAACGAGCGTAAATGCGTGCGAGGAAATCGGGCCGCTGCACTAGAAAATTGAACTCGGACGCTACCGTGCATTTTCTTAACAGCTTAGTCAGGCCCATTGAGCGGCTCGCGCACAACGGAGAGAGAACGCTCCTCGTACAGATTCCTCGGGGGGGGGGGGGGGGGCGAAGGATTCGTTGTGCGTTCTCCTTTCTGGGGAGCAGTAAAACGATATTTAATTGTCTATGACGTAATTAAAACGGTACCTGATAATGAAATTTCGATTTTACGTAAGCGCACGCGCGCGCTTTTGCTTTCCTCATAATCATTCAATTTGTAGTGCAGTCGATAAACGGCTCGTGCATTGTGCGGGATAGATTTATATTCCTCTTCTTTCTTTTTTTTTTTTTAACTACGCGCCGTAAAAGTGGAATTGTTAATTTGCGTGCTTTACATAATTGATTTGTTACGAAATTGACGGCTGTAATGTTTTCGTAGAAGCTTGAATTAATTATATAGCGGAGTTGTTTTTTTTTTCTTTTTTTTTTCCTAAGAAATAAACGATCCGTTAAGTTCTATTTTTAGATACAAAGAAAATATGTTGAACCCTTTTCTTTCTCCTCGAATAACAATAAAATTAGTTGTGCAGCTATTCAAAGCTTTCGAACTCTGATGTCATATATGCAAATGGCACATAGTTGCAACGTGATATCATAATTAACCGTTCCATATCTAATATCTCATCTTTAAATTGAAAAACTTTCAATCAACCAATCCGAGTTTAACTTATAAATTAAAAAACTTTATTAAATTCTCTTAGGAATTCTCTAAAAAAAAAAATCTACTCCAACTATTCGACACGCAGCGGGCGAAGAATGCGCCGGACACACCTACTTCCACCGTCAGTCGGTCGGCGGCTCGATCCGGAAAAGCCGCGATTTCAATAACGCACAGCCAGGCGCACGCGCACGCGCACGATCCCCCCCTCTGCTAAAAAAAAAGGGGTCCGCGCTCGGCGGCTGCGGCGGCAATGGAACTTAGCTCTCGGGGGGGCCGGCTTTGGAAGAAAGAGAACGCGCGCGCGCTTTGCTCGGCTATATCCTTTCGCTCGCGTGTGCATGCGTGCGCAAAAGCGTGAAAGTGCCGCGCGCGCGGCGCGCCGATGGTCAAGGTGATGGGGATCGGAAATATGTGCCGCATAAGGATGCATTGTGCGATGCATAGATTATGCGCGGCATGCACCGCGCGGCGAGAGAGCCGCGCGCGCGAGGCCTAACGGACGATTCGTAATAAGGGGGTCAGTGCGGGCATATGGGAGGATATAGCTTCCGCGTGACTCGAAGCCTCTTTACGAGCGAGGGACGCCGCCGCCGCGGCTTATCGCGAGCCGCGAAAGTAGACTTTTTTTCTTTTTTTCTTTTTCTCTTTTTGCTTCGAGGCTGGCCTGCTTTTTTGCCGGGGCAGGCCGGGGCTTCGCTGATGTATTTACTTTGTTTGCAGATTCGAATCGGTGTCGTAATTATTTTTTATGTGTGCCCCGGCTGCTTTAGACCCAATGGCTTTACGACTGTGTTTTTTCTAGATTAAGAGTGGGATAATCTTTTTGCGCGCGGAGGGGAGAAAAAAAAAGTTTATCGAACGACGTTGCCTAAACCTTCGGGTGAAAAGACATTACGTAAGGTCGCTTTAAAAAAAATTCTCCCGTAACACTCCGATTAATTATTTTGAACAAAACAGTCGTTATTTTACGGTAAATCTTCGGAAATCTTAATATCCGACTGTTCTCGTAAATTCTGTCATCCTTTACGTAAACTTTCTAACCGACCGAACGGCAATACGATATTTTCTTGCCGCGCCGAGTAAAGAAGCATTTGAATAAATCCAAACTGCCTGCCGTATACTTTGAAAGTTATCAATCGAATAAACGTTATTTATCCAATTATGCAACAAAAGAACAATGCGGAAAGGAGATTCCGCGCAGCCCCGGCAAAACACGACAGCCGGCGGGAACAGACCCAATTTACACCATTATTCGATAATCCGGCATAGCTCTCTCTCTCTCTCTCTCTTTCTCTCTCTCGCGTCGTCGTGTAGCTTATCTCGGCCTGTCCAGTACCAAACTCCAGTCACGGCGCGTGTTTTACTTTCAGGAACAGGCGATAAACTAATTGTGAAAAGGCCCGGGGAACATACGAGCGCATCCCCTTCCGATCTCTATCGGGGGCCTCTCTCTCTCTCTCTCTCTCTCTCTCTCTGCAGAATTCGTGAGCCGAGATATTCCGATGCATCTGGCCGCTCGTAACTCGAAACTGTATTAGCTACCGTATATACACCGGCCAAACAGAGAGAAAGAGAGCGCACCGAGAGAGCTCCGCTTGTTATTATTGCGCTCGCAATTTCGCACGGAGAGCTACCGAACGAAATTCAAGCAGATGGGCAAGCCGCGATAAGGGAGCTGCTACTTCGTTTGGCGACTTATATTGCACGCGAGCCCGGGCTTTCTTTCATTCCGCGGTTAAGCTCCAGTATAAATAAGTTGCCTGGGAGTCGTTCCAACTTTAGAAAATCTAATGCAGTTTACGGGACCGCTTATCCGAAATCTGACGGGAGGAAAAATAAATCTTGCCAAACTGAAGAGCGAAGAAAAGACTCGTTCGGTGGATTTATAAGAGGATTCATTTCGAGAATTAATTATAACGCCGAGTAATTGATTATTCATCCGAATTCACGTAAGCAAAGCCATACGCGGGAAAGTTTTCTGTTTACGTTCGAGCACGCCGCAAAACACGAGTAAATTCCAATGAATTCAATAACGAAAGTCTCTTTAATATACGCGCATTCGCTTTCGAGTGAATCACACTCGGCAACGCTTTTTTACACAATTTCAAAAGCCGAACGCAGAGAGATCCTTTTTTCCTCCTCGTCCCCATTCACGTCCGATGCCTTTTATCGACGCAACAAAAATATCCCCGCATGCAGCTTATTTGCAAGCGCGCCGATTCAAATACACGAGAATCAATGTAATACTATCGACTTTTTATTGGCAATCGAACTCCACCGGCCGAACTAATTACAAAATCCAGCGATTCCGATCCCCGTCCGCAAAGACGCGGTCTCCCCCGGCACGATCATCCGGCAATTTAAATAATCGGCGTATCGGCATCGCGCCAATCATAAATTTAGCGTCTAGTTAACGTCCGCGCCGCTTCAATAAAACTAGCAAACGCAATAATACCGCGCGCACAATCCGCGCTCTCTCTCTCTCTCTCTCTCTCGCTTTACGACTCGCGGACTGCGGCTATAATTTACGCGTCCCCTTCCTTTTTTGATCGGCGACCCAAGGCAAACATCGGGGGATGTCCGTGCAAATTGCAGCGTGCCGCCGCCGCAGCCGCCGCCGCCGCCGCGTCGATAATCGATTCTTAATTCGCGGAGGACAGAAAAATTTTCCCCCGCGCGCGCCGATCTGCCCGGCATATTAAATAGTAGCTTTCGACATCGATGTAAAACAGGATCGATCGAACGGCAGGAGGGACTCGTGCCGCCGATCTCCTTATCGGCACTACATCGCTTGACAATTAGTCCCTCCGGCGCGTTTACACGACTCCGCGAAATCGATTCCAATTATAGAGAAAGAGAGAGAGAGAGAGAGTGCTCGTTTTTTCGGAGGAGTTTTCTGGAAAAAAAAAGCTGCCGAGCGGTTTTTTCCCCTGAGTCGAGAGTTACGCGAAGACGAGGTGAGTGGTCGCCGATGAAACACGTCTTTCCGAGAGTGAATCGTTTTGATGAATAACTTAATCTTCCGCTCGGTGGATTAAAACTTGAGAATGCAGAAAAATACGCGGAGGTCTTTCTTTGTTGAAATTGCGTCACCTTACGACTAACTTTTACTTAAGTACCCTTCCTTTGGTCTTCTAATAGAATTTTTTAATGCCTCGTCGGAAAAATCCTCCGGCAATAAATGTTCGCATAATGACTTTGCACTATTCACATATCTATTTAGTTCAAAAGTACAGGGAACCCCTTTCGCAGCGACTTTACGACTGAAAATAAAGTCGGAGCGCGCGATTTCCCCGGAGGGGGGGGGGGGGATTTTTATTTTCTCAGCCGCAGCAAAGCAGCTCGGGGCGATCCAATAAAATCGATAAAGAATCGACTCGGCGTCATATACGCCCCGTACGAGATAATCTCGCGCGGCATAAAAGCAAACATTAAATGAGCTATCGCCGCGAATGAAATAAATTAAATCAAGGATTAATTGTCGCCGAAAAGGGACGAGAGAGAGAGAGAGGCGATACAGGCGCGCAGCGGAGCGAGAGGAGCGCGAGGATCGGCCGAGAGAGGAGACTCGCGCTGGCTCGGAGGAGAGCGAACGTATTAAAAACCGGTCAGGGGAGAACACCGACCGAGGAGCAGAAGAAGAAGGAGGCAGGGAGGAGAAAATAAAAAGTAAGAGCCGCAGAAGGAGAGAGAAGAAGCCGCTCTCTCGCAGTTTAATGCCGAGAAAGATGAGACCACTCGATATACTTACTCTCCCTCTCTTTCCTCCTCCTTCGAGCGCGGAGCCTGCCTATTCACCGTTCAAACTTGTACTCGCACGCTTATAAAGTAGAAAATTCTACGTTATTTCGTAATATCGGGGCCCTAAGCAGGAGGAGAGTCTCCCGATCGGATTGCAAAATCGCCGAGGTATCGGGCGAAAAATCGGCAGGAGTGTTTAACTATGTCGAGAGAGAGAGGACGAGTCGAAAATTTTGCAAGCTGCAGTAGGAACGGGAGTTTGACGGACGGAGCGGATCAATGAAAAGCCAGGCAGAAAATTCCGGATTTCGAACGGTTATGCGCGAACGAGAATCGCCGAGCTGAGTAAGCCTTTGGCAAACTTTAGCGAGCTGAAATAAGAGTTCGATGACGAAAGCGATTTTTTTTCCAAGTACTTCGAGAGCTTGTACCACAAGTGCCGGGGAGAGAGTAATTTTCGAGAGAGACGCACTTTTATTAAAGGCGCGCCTAAAAGAGCAATTACTATAAATCAAAATTCGTAAATACTTGCCTCGAAGGAGCTCTTTCGAACGCGAGAGAGGAAGATTCGGGCATCGATTAAATAACCCGCATCGCCAAAAAGAGCCGCGAGGAATTTTTTCAATCTAAAAATTCGTCGACATTATACCCCCCTCGTGATTTAAAGTTCCCTTCCACGCGCCCGCAGCCCTTTTCCCTCCCCGCCTCCTCTCGGGTTCATCGAACCCGGCCACTTTTGGGTGATCGAACCCTCACTCTCGCCGATCGAGATAAGCGGCGCGCCAGCTTTTGCTATTCCTTTTCGTTATTGAATAAAATGCGACGGCGGCCCGGCAATTTTTTTAATTACAGCCTCCTTGCGTCTTCCGCGAAAATTCGCGAAACGCCGCGAAATTAACGTATACGGTGCTTCGCGGAAATCGAGCGGCCCAAGATTTAGCAAATGGAACGGCATTATGCATAGTAGGATATATATATATATATTGGTCGGCGGCGCGATCTTTCCGGAAAACTTTAAAGTCCGCGGGCAGTAAAGCTTTAGAGTTCGCGGAATACGGACGTAAAAGGTACTACGAGGAAGCTTCTTACCGGAGTGCGGCCAATTTTCCGGACTATTTGTAGACGGTTTTCTTGAAATGCGCGCCGATGAATAACGAGGAAAAAGAGAGAAACGGACGAAATTGATAAATACGGCGCGGTCTTCTCGCGGGGAGCCTAAACGACGGCTAATATGTCGCTTTAATGCACGCTAAATTGCAGGCGGGGGACAAAAATGCCGGCGCGCGGATATCCTATTATCCCCTCGGCTTAATACCTCTCTCGCGCCGTCTTTAATTCTTCCCCTCCTTCGGTCGTCCGCCTCTCCGAGTTTATACGTCAAGCCGCGCGCGCGGGCGCTTATCCGATTTAGAAACGAGTCGGGCTCTCGGCGAGGGACGACCCTACACCCGTTCATCATGAAAATTAGCCGCGCCGAAAGGACATAATTTTGGGCGATGTGTGTGAGATACGTCGCGCCTCTCGGATTTATTAACTCTCCCCGCGAACTTTGTTACCGGAATGAATTATCGCCGACGGGCCGAATTTCGAGCGCTAAATTGTTGCGTTAATTGCCCGAATGTGAGTTATTGGGCAAGTTTTTCTTTTGAGAGTTTTGTGTATTTATCATTCGCGCGCGCGCGGGGAGAGGTGAATTATGCGATGCTTTCTTTCAGAAAAATTTTGTTGCGCCAGGCGAAAAGAAATTGGAGTAAAACGTAAATAAACTTTAATTAAGCCACTTTTGTGCAATTTTAAAATTATTTCTAACGATTTACGTTTAGTATTTTGCTCTGCGCGCCTTGCTACGTTAATTCAGTTGTAAAGCGTAAATCATATTTAAACTCTATAATATATAAAACGTATAAATTAAGAGTTGCTCTAATAAAGATATTCATTAAAAATTATGCTCTGCCTTCAACCAATTTATTCGAACGTCTAGATTATAAACATACTTTTATGGTCGAAAATGTTCTTCGACTCTCGAGAGATGCAAATTATATTTATTTTACAAAAGCATTTCTATACGATAATTCGCGAAATGATCATTAATCATTTAAGCAAATTGTAAAACGAGCGCCCATCCTCATTTTTTTTACCAAAGCAATTCATATATGCACTCGACTCGTACGTCTCCAAACAAACAAGACAGCCTCGAATCGAGGCGAGAGAAATTAAGACGACAGAGGCGCAAATGGGCGTGTTGATCGGATCCAAGTCGAAAACGATCTTTCGAGAGTCAGCGGGTGGCCGCGGCTCATATACATACGCGTTTAATGGAAAGGATACACGTCATTGCGGCCGATAGCATCTTCGGGGGAAACGCCTTTGTTCGAAAAAATGCATTTTTCATTCGCATAAACGGACGCGCCTCGCCCGTTCGTAACGGCGAGCGGCTCATATTCGAGCTGCGTCTTTGACTTACGAAGGGCGGGACGGAAAAAAATGCTAATTTTCTCTGGTGCTTGCCAGAGAGAAGTCGTCGAATTAGAACTGTCTAAAGGAATCCTTCGAGAATCGCTTTGTTGCTCGTTGGCAATAAAAGAAACTGGCTTTCGAAACGTTTCAGCAAAAAGCGCAAAACACACGAGAAAAAAGGAACGGCAGGCCGTGATTACGCTCCCGCGATGCATGTAAAAATAGAATATCGCGTTATTATTCGCGAAGATCGGTGACTCGTTAATTGGACTACAAACCAGCTAGTCAGCGGCTAATCATTCAGCGGTTAGCGCTATAAATACGCGAGCGCGCGCGAACGAAATTCAACTTCACCCTTTTAATTATTCATTCGGCTAAACGTTTCTTAACACCTTCCCGGCGCGCTCGGCTATATACGCGCCGCAAAAAGACCTGGAAAAATCTGCCGCCCGCTTAATTACACGGCGGCGGCGGCGGCGGCCGTCGCTGCGCGCATATACCCATTTTTCTGGAAAACGGCCAACTTTTGCAATAGCCGTCGGGTTCTCTCGTCGCGCATTAATTACCGAGCCCCGGCGCTCGACAGATCGACGCTCGCGAGCGTTTTCACTTTTCGCCATCGTGCGCAAAATATATCGCGGCGCGCCGCGCTAGATATATAAATAAAAAGCTTGCGCAACACAGGCTGCCTATGACCGCCGGCTGATTTCTATCCGATCCCTATAAACGCCTGTATTATTGAAAAGGCAATTATGCGCTGTAGACACAAGGCGCAAAGCGAGGACGCCTGACGGACAATTTAATGGGGCTCTCTCTCTCCGCGAGCGCGAGGCGAGCTTTAAGGCGCCATGCAAATGCGACCTCGGCCGCGACGAGCTTAATTTATTGATAGGCGCCAACTTTTTGCGCCGTCCTTTTTGGAGGGTGGAGCCGTCGGAGCGGTGTCATCGGCCTGGCCGCCGAGCGTAATTTCGCATTCTCGCCGGGAAAGACGTCACCGCGGGAATGTTACTCGGGGGGGGTATACGGTTATTACCCCGAGAGCTATTTCATTTTTACGATTATCCGGCAAAGCTGCGTGTTGACTCTATTATACTTTCTTTCAAGCTCGCGCCGTTTCGCCCGCCGACGTGGATAAACCTTTTTTTTTCAGGAAATAATCGCCGCTTTCAGGTACGTATACATAGAAAAACGCTGCTTTCGCGCAGAAACTCGGCTTTGAATTTAATTAGAGAAGCAATCGATAAGCGCGAAATTCCAGCCTCGAATAACGCGGAGATTCCGCGCCGGGCTTACACCAGGAACGCTCGTAAAAAAAAAAAAATCGCAAGAGCCAACCGCCATCAGGCGCTCTAGAAAGTCCGGCAAAATTTATCGCCGAAGAATGGTCGGCGCGCGCGCGCACACACCTACGCAGCAGCTCTCTCGCGGCGACACGCGGAGGAGCGTATATATAAAAAAACCGGGCGACGCGATGTACCGCTAATCCGCGGATTATTTCGCTGGCGTCGTTTTCTCGCAAAAATTCCCCGTTGCGTCATGCGAGAGAGACCGCAAATTCAGATGGAATTACGACCTTGGGGGTTACCGAGAGTTTTTTTTGGCCGATTGCCGCCACCACCGGCCGCTTCTTTTCTGCAACTCGAGATGGATATTCTGGTTTTGCGTGTCACTTTGTTTCCGACGGCGTTCGGAGCTTGTTTTTCCGCGAATCGGTCGTTTTCAGCGGAATCGATTGCCCGTCGGCGCGCGGGGAATAGATAAAGCTTCGACTTTCGTTTTCTGGAGATAAAGGGGATCGCTGACGCGGACGGGACACACCGCTCGAATGAATGTTAATTTTATACGTATTTTATGCGGAAAAAACGTACGGTTTCTTTCGCTGTCGTCGGCACGGTGTATACTTTACGATTCCGAGCGCGCATTAAAAAACCGGCGGCTGCGCGAAGGAAAAAAAAATTTTTCAAAAAATCCAAGCAACCAAGAAAAAAGTGAAGCTCACAATTATTCGAGCGACTCAGCAAGCGCTCTCGTAAAAGTGAAGGAAAAACAGCGGCGACCCGTTACTCCTGAAAAGATCTCTCTCTCTCGGAGCGTCGTCTCGGAGCAAAGAGACTCGAGAGAGAGAGACCCACGCCTGCAGTGGATGCGATTATTAATGCGGCCTCGGCGCAGAGATCGGCAGCGGCCTGGGACAGGCACGCACGGCGCTAAAAAGCCTGAAAAGAAAGTGCCGAGCCATCCCGGCGCATAGGGTAACGGCTCGCCGCGCGGGCGACAGATTTGCGAGGTACGCGCCCGTAAAGCTCCCGCGGCTCGGCGAGGTGTGCTCTCTCTCTCTCTCTCTCTCTCTGCAGATGGAGATAAAAGCGCGACGCGTTTAAAATAGACGCGCGCGTCGGGCACGCGAGCGTGAGATAGTTCGGGGCTCGCCGGGCTCGAAAAGAATGTTAATCGATGTCGTGCTTACGCTCCGCCGCGGAGATGCATCTTCGACCTTCGGCCTTCGGCCCGTAACGGTATAATCTCTCTCTCTCTCTCTCTCTCTCCCGGCCAAGCCGCGCGCGGTAAATGACTTACCTGTAAATAAAAGATAAAACAATTAATATGAGATGAGGGGGCCCCGCCGATGTTATACCTACCTAAGCGAGTCGATATATACGCGCGGGCCTAATCGCTTGACAATTTTTCCGCGAGGCTAATTGATACTTTATATCGAGGCAATTTCTCGATCCCCCCTCCCCCCTCCCTCCGCCTCGGAGCCCCGGTATAAATTAGAGTGAAATTTAACGGTCATCCCGGGACGAGGGTGCGGACTTTTTGCTTAGGTTATAACTGTACGCTCGCGGGCTGGTTTGTTAAAAAGTAAGGAGGTAACTATGGAAAGTTTCCTCGGTCAGTTGATATCGAGCGCTGTAATTATAATTCACTTATACATTTCTCGCTGGAAAACCCGCGCGCTTTTCGGAATTAATCCTCGATACGAGAGAGAGAGAGCCGTTTGGAAACGTGCAATTTTCATATACATATATACATATAAAATTAACGTCGCCTAACGAAAGCTAATTAATCCCCTAAAAATACCCCCGCGGCAATCGCGTTTCCCGATCGGCCCGAAATAATTACCGCGGCCTCTCTCTCGGCATCGATTATTACGGCAACAATTACAGATGCAGCAGCCGCGGCTCTGCGACGATATCGACGAGGGAGTATATATCCTTAGAAAACCGGCGAAATTAGAGGCTGCTCGCACGCGAGACGCATCCGCGAGATAGCGCCCGCGCGTGTGACGGACTGAAATAGACGCGCACGCACACACGCACTTACAACTCGACGCTCGCGCCGAGAGGAGGCGAAACTAGTTTTTACCGTAAAGCCCGAAGGAGAGAGAGAGGGAGAGGAGCTGCCACTGCAGCCGGCCGGGAGAAAACTCGTTATTCGATCTTCGAGAGACGCGAATAGGGCGAAGGGATACTCGCTCGCGTGCGAGAAAGACCTTACGCACGGCGGAAACCTTTCGACGATTCGCTCGTGTATACGTTACGGGCGAGGGAGACGAGCGGAGGAGGAGGAGGAAGGCTCCGTTCGCGGTTTTCGGACGCCCCCGTGATAGATTACGCCTCGGGGACTCGACTAGATTTTGAGACGTTTTTTTTTTTTTTTTGCTTTTTTTAAACCAGTTTAATGACATTCCGCCGTGAAACGCGATCCAAAATTTACGATTAATGCTATCTTTCTCATGATCGGGTATTTTCAAATCAGACAGAAAAGGAAAGGAGTTCCATTTTAATCGTGACATATTTTAGGATTAGATAACATCTCCGCGGAAATGATAAAATTCGAAAAGTTCACCATCTCCAAAAGGAGCGATACGTATGCAAAATGTTGGACGGAATCAAGCTTCGTAGAACGAGCCTTCTCTCGATCGCTATTTTCTCGGAAATATTTTTCAATTTAATTTTTTTTTATTCAAAATTTATCTCCGAACTCGTCGCCGACGAAACTCCACTTCTCGAGCCGAAGGTCACCGGTGAGTTTCCATTCCGAACTTTTCTCTCGGCTTCCCACCTCCGCTTCCACCCGCTGCGGGGGGAAATAAAGCAGTCAAGCGGCGGGCGACAGGATAAATTGTATCGTATCGTTAAGCCACCTTTAACGGAATTACGCAAGCGCGCCAATCGGCGACTGAATCGGCGCGCGCCAACGGAAACGAGCGAGGAGTACATATAGAGAGAGAAAAGAGAGAGGGGGAGAGGAGCTTAGCGATTACTGCACTGCGGCCGGTCACGCGATTTTGCGTATACGTACTTCTCTCTCCGCGCGAAATATCACGGAAATCGCCTTTCCGCACGCGGACTCGCCGAGAAAATAGCGGCGAGGAGAGAAAGAGAGAGAGAGAGAGAGAGCCGGCAATCGGCCGTCTAATCTGCTTAGCGTCTCCATTAGGATTGCGCCGAGCGTGATGCCAACAACTGCGGCAGCCGAATAAGAAGCGAAGCTTCCCTCCTCCTACTCCTCCGAGCTGAATTCGAGGATCATTTGAGCGATGCTTCAATTCGACTGATTGCTTAATGGGGATTTTATCGAGCCGATTTTTCCTTTGATTCATTTGCGAGCGCCTGCGAACACTCCATCGGCGATCCGCTTCCTTATAGTTTACCGCGTACTAAATTTGTATTTCTCAAAAATCGCGGAAACATTCCGAACAAGTATAATATTTTCCTTAATAAACAGTTTACAAGCATCGGAGTTACACCGTACAAGCAATATCCATAAATAAATATCCCTAACTGTAGAGCAAATGTTTTTCCAGGCCAGCCGACACCGCCGCCAAAACGAATAATGTTACCGCCGCTAATTTCTCAAAAGCCCTGCTCGGCTACACGGCTTCCCCTCCCTCCCCCCTTCGGGGGGCGACCTTCGTCAAAGTGAAAAACCGGCGTCTAACGAGCGCGGCGTGCGAAAATCGGCGAATCTCCGCGGGAGAGGAGGGAAAAGCAGCTTGAGAACGAGGCGTAATGTAATCAAGGAAGGCTCCTCTCTCGCGCACTCTTTGCCCCGATATGGCGGCGTAAACTGCCGGGCGCACACGTATATAGCAGCAGCCCGCGGCCTCCTCCAAAGGTCAGGGTGTGCGCGCGGCGGCGCGAGGATCCGCGTGGAAAACGGTCCGCGGGGCCTTTTTCCTTTTTATACCCCCGGCGCGAGGAGAGAGAGAGAGAGAGAGAGCCTCTCGCGCGCGCGCAGTAAATCCGAAACTACGTGAAGCTTATTAACGCGAACCTACAAGGAGATGTATATACAGGGTCGGCGTGTACAACCGTTGCTCTCGCTCTCGAGAGCCGCTATAAATCCGCGGCCTCTCTCTCTCTCTCTCTCTCCGAACCGGCAAATGTAATCTTTAATTGATATAAAGTCCCCGAGCGCGAGCAGCGGGACGCCGCCGATTTTTCGGCCCCGCACGCGGGAGAGCGTTTCGGATATATATCGGGCTTTTTCGCGTAATTTTCACACACGGACGAGGAGCCTGGGAAATTATTGGAGACCGCGACGGGGCTTGGGTGTCTTGCGCGTGTAGGAGCCGTGCTCGCATGAATTTACATAAGTTTTCAATTTTCTTGGAGTTTTATGTAATTGAGAGATAATTGTTGCTGGGCCGCGTGAGAGGAAAATCGTTTGTAAATTATCTTTTCATTGACACGATCGTTAGTTGTGTAATTTTAATAAATACTTCTGACGCGTTTATCTAAAATTATTTTTCACCGGACAGCCTTAATGATTGTAACTTGCAATAAATACTGCTAAAGTAAATTGGCTGCTTGTCGGATTTATGCTAACCAGCGATTTAAATATTGTAAAATTTTCGATTAACAAAACCGAAGCGAAATCGGTGGATAAATAATAATTAAATACTTATCTCCGTGAAAAAATTCAAAGACTCGCCCGAGAAGCCGCAACATTCGAATTTTCAATATTATTTAATCCCATAAATTACGCAGCCGTTCGAGTGGGATACAAGTGAAAACACTCAGCTCGCCACTCGCGAGTAAGACAGGCAAAAGACGCAGAGGCGCCACGACCGCAGCACCGGCCGAAGGTCAAGGAGTCTTTTCCAACTCTCTCTCTCTCTCCTCTCCTCGGTGCTTGATTCGTCGAGGTAAACTCGAGGAAACGCTTACACGACGCGTTCGTACTATCCTTTTCCCCGGCGACTCGGACTCGAGAGAAGAGGAAAAAGTGCCTTGAACTCGCGGCGCGCGAATGGTATATTGACCCGCCGCGCGTGTGTCCGTGGAAAAGCGCTTTCGCTTAAAACGCCCGAGATCGCGCACGTGCTCTTTTCAGGGCTCTTTAACAAGGGGGGGGGGGGGGCTAATTATGCGCGCGCGCACGCGCGTTCATATATCCGCGGGATGTTAATTCGATTCGAATGTCTGCCAAGTACCGAAGAAACCAAGAGTGAGGATCCGCGAAGGGGGCCGGGGAGAGGTGATTAGCGAATAATTGCGAGCCGTGGCTGCTCTTTTCGTGGAGATTAACTCCGTTCTGGAAAGTCGTTTACTTTTTTCTGTCCGCGCGCGGCGGGAGAACCAGAATGCGCGCTGATTCCCTTATAACTGCGCCCGATAAAAATTAAAACTCGCTTATTTTAATTGCCCGCTTCGCGGCTCGGATCGCGGCTGCAAATTATATCGAAATTGATCGTTTTCGAGAGAGAATTACAAATCGTGCCTGGGAAGAGATGCCGCGCTTGCGACACTTCGACCGAGATTTTTCTCGTCACCCATCGGTGGACGCGAAAGAGTGTAAGGACGATTGTATTTACAAACGACGCACGGCATCCGATGTATAATTCATGCACGCATAATATCCCGAGGAGGCGACTGCGTAAACACGCGATTATAAGCCGGTGTGCATTCGCGCACCGAGAACAGCTGCACAGTAGTGCTTACAATGATGACATTGAAATTTGATAATTCCGCTAATCGTCGAAGGAAAAAAAAACGCCGAGCTCGCGAAGCCCGTAAAGTGTATTACCATAGCAATTAATAAGCAGTTCAATTGTGCAAACGCCACGATAAAGCCGGGAGAGCGCGAGTCTCACGAAGAATTACGCGACGATCTTCCCACGCGGAGAGTCCAGCTGAAAAGTCGCGGAGAGATATCCGAAAAAAATGTTCCCACAATGCAACAATCCCGGCGATCGGCACGAGCGGCGCCGCTGGAAAAAAAAACGAAGAGGCCATCGGAAGCCGGAGCCTCTGAATTACGCGAGCAATGCGCGGATATCGCGGTGACGAATCGGAAAATTGTCTATGATCAATGTTGCGGCGGCGGCGGCGGCGGCGGCGGCGGCGGGCATTATTTCCCCGCGCGGCAGATCGCACGTGCGTGCGCGCCTTCTGCCCAGCAGCAGCAGCGAGAGCTGGCGAGAAAAACAAGCAATTACGAAAGCGCGCCGCGCGCGGCGTGTGCGCGAAACAATTACAGATCGAGATTTTACGGCGAACGTTATAATTTCGTGCGACTGCGGCGGCAGCGGCGGCGAGGAATCCCCCGAGGCGGAGGATTTTCTGAGAGACGCCGCGGCGGTATTCGCCGGGGGAGATTGATGGCTTTTCTATTCCAGGACTAGACGATGCCGGGGATATAGCTTATCGATGCCGCAACGCGCTCGATTGTCTGGAGATTTATTACATTCGGCGCTGAGGATTTGTTTATACGAGAGTTTTATTTTTCAATTGATCGAGCTTATCTAAAGGATTCCCGGTAGCAGTTTAGTACGTGCTAGTTTTCTTGCGAGGAGTAATTATGGATCTGGGAAAGACGTCGAGCGGGAAAAATATTAATCCTGTTAATCGTTGAGAAACCGACTAAACTGGTCACGCTTCCGAAGGAAAACAGCTGCGATCGCCCAAGCAGAAATTCGATTCGCTTCGATAACAATTATCAACGCCCGAAATAATAACACTCCCATCGAATCTTTATCAACGATACGCGCTAATAAAAGTCTCGCAAAAAAGGGGGAACGCGTTCCTCTCCCCGCGGCAAACGACACAGCCGCGAATAGCCCCCGAGGAATTCCAGAGAGCCGCGCGAGAAGAAAAATAAAATGCCAATACGCGCGCGCTCGGAAGAAGCAACTCTCCGAAGGCCAAGGAGGAACCGCAATCCGTCGCGGTCTCGGGCGACGTAAGTGTAGCGCTCGCTCGCGCGCGGCATAAAACAAGCTGCCATACATGGCCCGAGCGCGTCCAGGCTCTCTCTCTCGTCCGCGCTCGCGATTCTGCACGCGCCGAGAGGCGCGACTCTCGATTACCGGGAGGAGGCACACGGCCAGAAGCAACGGATTTCGCCGCCGGTTTTATATTGCCCCGCGAGAGAGCTTCGAAAAGTCTCCCACCTCCTCTTCGCGACGAGGACGCCGTGTGACGCAAGGGCCGGGACAGTTATGCAATAAAATTCCTAAATCTCGGTAATTTCGATGATAATTATTTGGCGCGCCGAGCTGCGCGCTGCGTTATCGTAAAAGAGGGCTTTCTAAGAAAGTTTAGGCTCGCCTTTACGGGCTTCATTGCGTAATACTTAAGGATTTTTAGTTAATATTGTAAGACTTTATCGATTATCCGACGGAGGTACTAAAAATCGGAAAAGGCTTTTACGGTAGTAATAAACTGGAGCATGTATTTACTGTTTCTATTCAAAGTATACAGTGCACTCTCAAGCTAATTAATCCGGCATACGTCGAAATTAGTTTTGACAAAACGCGTCAATTGTATATAAACATGCATCTACAATTTAAAATGTTTTTTTTTCAGCTCCGTGCACTTGATCCCAATAATGGACAATCCTATACGCAAGTTAAATCAATCAAAGACAAGACAAAAAGTGGCCTCACTTAAAACCCCAAGATTCGCGTGCTGATTCAAACTCTGAAAATCACTCACGCAAAGCAAATATTGGTAATGATACAAAGGCAAGTAAAAATGGTTAAGAGGAGCCTAAGGGTGTTTCCTCTCGTGTCTGAAAAGAAGCAATTCGAGACAGCCCAATTTGAAAAAAGCAGCAAGAACGAAAACTCCGAGAGTCCGCGTGACGCCTATACCTATATATATTACACGCAAATACGTATACGAGAAACACATAGGCGCGTTAATAAAATCCGAGGGAACCGAAGGGGGCTGCTCGAGGAACGACAGAGCTCCAATTTGCATATTTTATTTTGAAGCCGAGGCGAGGAGAGAGAGAAAGGGGACCACCTCCGTAGGGATGATGATGCTGCCGATTCGGTTAGACGTACGATCGCGTGTGTGTGCCTCGCTCGCCGCAGGAGAGACGCGAGCTGGCGGGGTGTGAATTTTCGGCGAATCGGACGTTTAATTTGGCCCGAAGCTAGTTTGGTGACGACCGAACGTTTGGGCTATGTTATTTGCAAGTCGAAATTTATTAAATCGGTAATTATCTTTATTTATCCCCGAATCGAATCAACCGATTCTATTTTTTGTTTTTAAGAATCCCGCTGGAATTCTTGTTTCTACGATCGGGGAAGATTAGAAAATTGTCTTTTTTTTAAGATTTAAGGATTTATATGTAAAACAGCGACCCTCGTAGAGATGAAAAAAATTAAATACCTATTTATAAAGTATTTTTAGATGTAAAACCTATAAAATAGGTATTTTTAATTCCTAGTTAACTAACTTTGTTTGATGTAACGCTTTTTTTCATGGTCTTAACAATGCCCTGGTAGAAATGGAAAACATTTCTTACCTAGGAAATAGGTAGCAGAAGAAAAGATTAGGTAGGAACGAGCTAACCTTTTTAGAATATAATTTCCTAGCATGAAACGTTTTTTTTTACATGCAATAAACATTTGATAAAATAAAAGCTTTAACCCATTTTTAAGGTATTAACTAGCTATTCTAAATGTTCTAAAGAAGAGAGGCTACGTCATATCAGAAGAGAATTTCACCGATTGTCGAATTGTTTCTTATACGTATTTACAAGATAAAACTTATCTTGTTATGTTAGGACATATTTCATATGACAAAAATATAAAAATACAGAAATCACATGCAAAAAAGTGTTTCATCGCGACCTGTTAAATAGCCACGAGACTTACATCTATTAGCTATATATATTTCCTGGCCACTTTCAATGCTGGAAATACAACCAGAGGAATAAGGTTTGGTTCTTATCTAATAAAAATCTTCTATAAAAAACAAGCATCACCTTCCACTTTTAAAAAACAATTAAACAATAGATTGCAATTCGCAATCGAGAAATTATCACCCTAAAAAGCTAACAAGAAAACAAAAAGTGCGCTGAAATCAGGCGGTGCAGAAGCCTCCTATATACAGTATAAACAGCTCGTCGATTTATGTCGATTCCGTAGCTCAACCGGCAAAGAGCGGAACCCGCTCGCGCTCTCGATCGCGCTCGTTTATCCCCGGCTGGCGCGAGTCCTACAAAAGACGCGTCGCTTTAACAGCGTGTCAGTTAATTTCCGCGGGAGACATTTTCATAGATCGCCTGGGAGGATTTACCGTACGGCTGTGCGCCGAGCCGCAACTAGACCGTATAAAGCCCGCTGCTCTGCTCGCGGCGCTGTTTAGTGACCCGAAACTCGTCAACTCACTTTCTGCGCCGATGCTCTCTCTCTCTCTCTCTCTCCCTCTCATTCTATCGCGAGCCGAGCCTTATAAACAGCGTGAGAATCGGCTGGCCTTCCCAGCCTCCTCTCTCTCTTCTTGTGACCTCCTAGGCGCGATCCTCTCTGTGTAACTGTGCGGATTTTTGGGGTCTCGCTTCGCCGGCTGCAGTTTTCGTGAGGACATTGTCTCTCTCCCTCTTATTTCCCCTTCGACCGCTCGTGTTTAATTTATGAATATCGGACCTAGTGGGATTTACGCTCAGTTTGTTTTAATTAAGAGGTCGCCTGATATTTATCGCGATCCTGAATTTTTAACGAGGTCAAAGACCCAGAGAGTCATCATGTTTTAATAAAACGGAGGAGGCCGCGTATTTCGGTGCCGTTATTTATTACCGTATCGACGGCAGGTTACGTAATGCACGTAATAGTCATTTAAGAAAGGTAACTCTTGATATCCTTGAAATTTCGTCTGACTTCCTGCATTACAAGAGCAAAAGCTCGATGTACTTGGGAATGTCAGGCTGGACTCGTTCGTTGTTTAAAAAAACTCGTATCTCCATTTCGAGTGAATTTCCTCGTCGCGCTCTCTTATACTTATCATTAAACCGATTGTTGAAAAATCCACGTAAAGCAAGTTGAAAACCCGAGCCGTACCCGTCGAGTCCGCGAGAAATAAAAGAAGAACCTCCTCGCAGCCCCGCTCCGGAGCAGGAAACGCAATCGCTGCCAAAACTGACCCAAATTCCCGCTTGGCTACATCCTCCGCCAGGAAAGGGCTCCGGGGATAAAAATAGCGGCGCTCTCGGAGAACCGACAATATCGACTCGAGATCGGCTATCCTCTCTCGCGGGGCCCACGGTGAAAGGATATCGCTCGGTCCCCGCGGAGGGGGAGATTTATATGCGGCGCGACGTCGCGCGCGCGCGCGCGCGATTGTTGTCGTCGTTATACGGGCCTTGAGAGAGCGTTTTCAGCTTGATTCTCTGATTAAATCATCGCCGAGAGTCGCGGCCGGTGATAAATCGATTCGTCGTCGGGTATATGTGTACGAATCGGGCCTGCGCGCGCGGCTCATTTCAATTTGCGAGCGAGAGAGCTTTTTCGCGGAAGCGCCGCGCTTTCGACGAATCCCCACGAGCGCAGGACGAACGTGCATTAGAATGAACCGTACGCGAGATGGTTAATTTTAGATTTCGAGCTAATCTCCATCGCCATTCATGAAGCATCCTTCGTTATTTATCACAATAGCTTTTATAGGTGACAATTATAATGTACTTCCATCTCGTTGAAATCTTCAATTTTTGGACAACGATCCGCCACGAAACAAAGAGGCGAAATTAAAACCTCGTCCAGTTTCCCACTAAACGAATATCCTTCTTCGAAAGCCAACCTCGAATCTGCGAATCGATCCGTCGCCCCCCTGAAACCTCTCTCGGCAACCATAATAATCAGCGGGCAATCATCGAGCCGTAATACCCCGTCGGCAAATCGATCTGGGTCGAATATCACTCTAATTCGACTCCGGACGTAATTTCGCCGCCAAGGCCGCGGATCCTATAACGTCCAGAGCCCGAATTCGCGGCTCTGCTGACGTAGGCGGAAATCGAGCGCGATATATCGCGTTATATATATATATACCTATATACACATCCTCGCGGGCAGGCACGAGGCGCGTGCGCGCACGCAGAGAGGCCGAGAGTCTGGCTTTGTCGCGGGGTATTAAGTAACAGAGCGGCTTTCACTCCGCGCCCACGCATCGCCCCGCAGCTGAATTCCTCCGCGACGGGCGACAAAGTTCAGCCGCCGCGGATCGCTGCTTCCTTATATTTCGAGCGCACCGTTTCCGGCCCCGGCCGATGAGGCCCCCCTTTTTTTTTTTAACCGGCCAGTCGAAGAATGTCTCTGTTGGATATCCGAACTCGTTATTGATCTCGCCTGCGGGACGGCAGAGAAATCTAATGGGTATTATATGGAGATAAATATAAATTCTGCAATGCGCGCTCGCTTGCGTCTACTGTATATTAGACAACAACCCACGCGGTTCGAGCGCTCGCGGCATTTTTCGTCACTGCGCGGTCTCTCGATTCTGCTGTTCCTCAACTGTGCGTTTCAGGAATGTTCGATGATTAATGGAGCCTCGTATTTTAGAGCGTAATGACAATACGCCGAAATTATTAATTTTCTCCTATTACAGAATATGAAAATTTTATTCAAACAGAAACCAGTTACGACTCTGGACGCGGCCCGGATCGTTCGCGTTTTAGTTATTGGGTTATTAATCTTTAGAAGAGTTTGCGAAATTCGGCTAAACAAAGCACGAGTAAATAGTCTTTCGAGTCGAAACGCTACCCCAATTTAGCTTCAATCAATAACTTTCGACTACCTCTCTTGTCCCGCACAAAGAAACTTTACTAATTCAAGATTAATACGTAATTTGCCTATTCGGAAATTCCTCGTGATCGGACTGCAGCCAATTGTGTTCGGCTGCAAGCAAACTGGCCTATTTCCCCGGCAAGATTTTTATCGTTCGCTCGCAAGCCGATTGCTGTAGTATAGTTTCTTTGGTCCTACAGTGGGGTAAAAGTATTTATATATACAGATGAACCACACCCACGAAAATGTCCCCGGGCTTTTTTAGCCAACTTCTACGTTGCTTTCGCTTTCCAGCGTAATTCCAATGACGATCATTAGAATTTCGAATCGGACGATTATCTCTCTAAGAGGGACAAATCAGCGTTGCGCAGCGTCACCGCGCCAGTCCCTTCTTTTCGGTGTGATTCACGCGAGGCTACTTTTCCTTCGTTCCCAGCGTTCTGCAACCTCGATAACCCCCCGAGTAAACTTTTACAGCCGCAATTTCCAGCCTAAAACCCCTGTTTTTTCAATAACAACGGCTATCGGCCGAACCGATCCACCTCGCCACTTGTCGAGCGGCCGCGAAAAAACGTGGGCGGGCAGCTTAACCTCCCGAGCTCCTTCCAGAAAATTTTTCCGGGCGCCCTCTCTCGCGCCATTAATAAATCTCGCATCGTCGGGGCACCCCTTGCTCTTCCTCGCGCGCGCGCGTATTCCGTCGTAAATCGCGAACTCCGCCGAGCGTCGAAAGAATCGTCCGTCTACAAATCACGCTTGGGTCGCGGCGCGCGCCGACCAGCCAGCGCCTGCAGCGCCTCGGGCCGCGCGGCCGTATATCGCGGTGCCGAACAGGAAACGACGAGAGGCAGTAGTGTAATTGCTTTTATGTCATACGCCGCCGCCATTGTAATGAAGTCAAAGTTGAGCGTTTTTGCCGAGCGAGAGAGAGAGAGAGAGAGCCGGAGCTCTCGGGATATATATCGGACGGACGATGCGCGCGCCGCTAAGAGAATAATAGAATCTTGATTGTGCAGATAAATTAGCTGGCTCGGGTTTTTTTTTTTTTTTTTTTTTCGGAGGGAGATGCGATTTATGGGCGCTCGGGAGGATTAGGTGTTGAAGTAATTAGAAATTCTTTGTGCCGGCTGCAGAATGCCAGAGGAATTGTGAGAGAGTGCGAGAATGGGATTTTAATTTATTCGAGCGTCGCCGGAAAAATTTAATTGATTGCGACAAACTCGTTGCTGTCTAATATTTTTCAGAAGAAAAGTTTCAGCTTCCTTTCGTTCCTCTTTATACTACAGAAACAAGCAGCGACGGTATCGCGATGAATTAAAAATTCCACTGTCGTCAGCGCCATTTCTATTCAAAACGCGAAAAATCTTCCTCTATATATATTCAAATTTTTGTACGCAAAGTAAAACTCTTATCTCCCCCGGGGCCGCACACAAAAGCCATCACAATCAATCCTATTAAACCGCAAAACAAACACGACCCGAGAAAAAAAAAAAGAAGGAAATAGCAGGAAGCTCGCCTCGGAGAAGGAAAGAATCGCGCGTATAAGAGGATTGCACTAGATAGCGCAGAAGAGCCTCTTCGAACGTCAGGAGCGCGGACAATGAGAAGCCGCAGAGCCGACTCTAAATCGAGTCTCTCTCTCTCTCTCTCCGGCTTTCATCTGCAACAGGCGTCCGCGCGGAGCCTCGCCTTCTTCTCTTCCGAGGGCATTATAATGCACGAGTCTCGGGCAACGGCTTATGCTAATTGAGACGTGTCGCCGCGCGGAACTGTTTTTATAAACCGCGTGCTTCGTGTATATACTCCGAGGCTTAAGGCCTGATGCGCTACGCGACAGTCTAGGGTATGACGAATTTCAGCTCCAGAATAGATTGAACGATTTAACGTGTAAAGGCGGAAAACAAACAGATCGTTACTTCGTTTCCGTCGACTCGCGTTAAAACGCGGCCCATTCAGAAGGAAACAAGCCCGCGCGGGCGCTCCTACATCCTAGAATAACGAGCTGACTCTCGAAACCCAATAACCTAGATGAAAAAAAAAGCCGCGCGTAAACTCTCTCGCGCTCGCGGTGTGCGCTCACACAATGGAAGAACAAGCAGAAGAAGAGGACTAGCTTCCGCGAGCGCACAAGAACGCGTGCACACAGAGACGCGCGGCTAGGCGGCGGCGCGAGCACACTTAACGGAGCGGAAACTACGGGCTATCTCTAATTACTTTCTCTCGGCTGGCAAGAGAGAGAGAGAGAGAGACTATAACCGGCGAGAGAAAGAAGGCATAACGCGGCCTGGCTCGTTACGTGTGTGTAGACGCAACCGTATAACCTACTTCCTGCCCGCCGCCGGAGAAAGAAAGAGACCGCGGCCGGCTTTCATTCGGTCTCTTCCTCGTTAAGCGCGATTTTACACTTGGCCTTCGAGGCTCCACCGCGCGGCCTTGAGCTACTTCCCTACGCCGTGTTTTCGTCACTTCTTTCGATCCGGGGCCTCTCTCACGGGGCCCGCACTTCGATTGCTTTTTAATGCGGTTACGCATTGCTTCCTTTTTTCCTCTCTCTCTCTCTCTCTCCCCCGATATCGACGTTTCATTCTCACGCCGGTCCTGCTCCGCCGCGCGCGACCGACGCGGACGCGACGGACGGACGGACGGACGGACGGGCAACGAAAGTGATTCCGAGCTATGTAGGAGGAGAATATATATACGCGTGGCTCTCGATGAAAATAAGAGCGCGAGTGCAAGCGATGCGTGCGAATCGGCCGAGTCCGCGAGATGACAGACATCGGAGCCGGGGATCGGGGCTGATATTGTGCACTTGCTTATTAGCCGTCCTGCCGCAACTAATTAATGGCGAATAACTTTTACGCTTGATAAAAAACTTTATTGCCCGGCCATTATCATTTTATGAGGCACCTTTATATAGCGTAATTTTGAAAAAAAAAAAAAAAAAAAAAAAATGATTAAAATTTATATTAAAATCGAGTCGTTCGAGGCATAAAACCGTATAGGCGAATACTTTTTGCTTGACAAAAACACGCCGACGTTAAAAAACGCCGAAGCCCGGCGCATTAAAGGCTTGATTTTCAATAGATTCCCCGCGCAGATAAGAGCCTCTGCCTCCTGACCAACCGCAGCGCATCGCCGCCGCGCCTGGCACCTCCGAATAAAAAGAAAATAGCAGCGCGAAGAGAGGAAGATGGACCATCGACGGGGGCGTTCCGCGGCAGGTGAGTACGTGCGTATATATACATCGCGAATCGCAAAACTCGTTCCGCGTCCATCAAAACGGCCGCCGCCGCCGCCGCCGCAGCCGCCGAGGAAAACGACTCTTTTCGACGATTCAATTCGATGCGCGCGATAAAAGCTCGTGGGTTCGACTCTGCGAGAGGGTTGGAGGCGAGATGGTTATCGGGGTGGCCAAACGAGCGTCACTAATGCGCTGAAAAGGCTTTGCGGACGCGCAGACACTCGAGAGGTGCGAAATTCTTGGTTTGAGAATCGATTCGTCCGGCGTCGAATCTTCGAGTGCTCGAGTAGTTCGAGGCAAAGATTCGTTCGGAATCAAAGAAGGATAAGAAACGAAATTTAATTCAAGATCCCGAAAGATCGCTCGAACTTGCTGCAAGATAAATCGAGAAAAATGACGAGATTAGCGCGATGCGCGGAAAATTCACAGAAGAACGTACCTAACAAAGCACTCTAATTAAAGACACAAATTGCAAAGATCTAAGAAGCTCGTACGCGCGTATCTCGCTACGTATCGCTCCCCAAACAAATCACAACAAATGCCCCGGCTAATCAGCGCCGAAACATCAGCGATCATTTCAGGGCAAAAAGAAGTCATCGCGCGGTATCCCGCGCGCGCATCTACCTCTCCTGCGTTTACTCTCTCTCTCTCTCTCTCTCTCTCTCTCGCGAGTCGTGCACCGGCTAGATTCGCTTTAAATACGGGCACACAGCGATTCTAATTAGAGCCTGTACTTAAGGGGAGCCTAATTCTAGCGGATCTCGCGCTGAGATAAGGAATGCGCTCTCGGTGAGGACACCACCGAGAGGCTCTTAGCATCGTTACGTTTTACTAATGAAAACGAGATCGCGTAATCCCCTCCCCCTCCGACCGACGCCCGATGCCCGATCTCGCTTTTACATCCGCGCAGAAAGAAAAGGGGAACGGCGTAGGGACCGGTCGCGAGGCAAATTGAGATGAGAGCCAAATAAAGCCCGAATCCGCGCGAAATTATCGAGTCGGAGGCTGCTTTCTTGCGACGCGCAATCGTATAATTAAACGCGAGTTAAGCAAGGGAAAATTGATGCCGACGGACGTATAATTGCCTTTAATTTTGCGACGCTAAAAGCCGGTAGCGGGGCTTCGGTGTATATACAATATACTTTCGCATCTCGAGAGCTCGCGGGAGAAATTTCGCGAGCGGATCGTCACTCGCCGAGTGCAATATTACGTTCTCCGCGGTGCATTGCACTAATCCATCCGATTTCTTCGATTCAAGGATGCGGCTTACGGCGAGAGAAATACTCCGCCGTTGTCGGTATTATACGCGGCCGCTTTGCGCCGACAGGCCGCAGATTGAAACCCGCGTCGCTTTGACGGGGCGGCGATGGTTTGCTTAATGTCCGCGGTTCATTGGCGGCTTCTGTCTCCGTCGTTGCGCCACTCTTATCGACACGAGAGCTCGCTTATTGCGTTTTCGAATTTTCCAGCGGCCCGCCTCGTTTGCTCTTCTCGCGCGAATGAATTCGTCCGAATTATTTTCCCCGATTATCCGATTAATCAATCCGGTCCCGATTCGAGCGGCTCATCAGCGTCGATCAATTAAAATACCACCGTCGTTTCTTAACTCGCGCCTGGATTTTGCGCTCGCGATCCGCGGCCGCAAGGATGTCTGGCTGCAAGTTTTCCCCCCCAGAGAGCTCTGCGCAATCGCCGATGATGAACCCGCGCCGCGCGCAGCGTTCAAAGCCGCAGCCGCATATTGCGAGCCGCGGCGGCGACCTTCGCTTTCCCGCCGCGCTAACTGGGACAAATGGGAAAATTGCTCGCCTTTTTTTCTCCGCGTTTCGGAGTTGCCGAAACCGCAGAGCGAGCGAGAGCCGCCGCCGCTGTTTTGCCCCCGCGGATTACGTTGCCCAATGTGTTGTGGAGGAATTTTTTTTAATTTCGGGTTCGAGGAGCTGCACACACACACACACACACCGCCGCGCGACCGATCGCCGTTTAGGGAAAATTGCCGGGGATTTTTTCGAGGCGCGCTAAAGGCCGCCGGTGGAATTAAGAAATCGGGAAAAGAGCCGCGGCGAATTGCTTCGCGGCCGTTTAAATTTTGCTTTTTTGGATCTCTAACGAGGGGGGAATAAGTTGACGGCTCCGTCACGGTTTACGTTCACAGTGTATGAATTGCCGGCCTTTTAGACGCTAATGGGCAAACAAATTCCTTTTTCGAAAAAAAAAAAAAAAAAAAAAAAAATCTCGTCTCTTTCGCAATGCGCCGGGGGGGCAGTTAAAAGCTCCCAATGACCAAAGCACAAATTGCCCAGGCTCGAGTCGAAACTGAAATAGAAGTCACCGACGCGTTAATAAACCGCTAAATCGCAGCCGATAAAGCAGCCGCGACGTGCACAAGAGCAGGTGTTAATTAAGCGTTCGCCTTACAAAATTAGCTCCGCTTACTCCGCATCGGCATTATCGATTAGCGCAATAAGGTACACGAGGCTCATCAGTCGCCAACAATGAAACGCGCGTACAACAATATATATATATATATAGCGGCGGCAATTTGCATAAGCAAACACAATGCACAACGCGGCGGGCCCCGTGTTAGGAAAAGGCGCGTGTCACGTGGGCTAATTTTCATTGCCTCTCTCTCTTTTCTCGGCTAATTTTTTACGCGCGCTCTCTCCAATTACCTCGCCATTAATTTCAACGTCAGTCCGGCGCGGCTACCGCTCGAACAATCGATATCGCTCAAAGGAGCCCAGGAACAATGGGTGGTTTATGAGCACGCGGGCCGCGCGGCTCTTAAAGACTCGAAGCTCTCCGCGCGAGAGTGTAAAGGCAAACGACGTGTCACGCGCCCGCCGCGGATGCATTATGTATACGCGGCGCCCGCCGACGATGGAAGCCGATATGGATTTCGGCGGGTAACGACCGCGGCCGCATGTGCATTTTAAGACACGCGGAAGCCCCGAGTTACGGTGTGCGCCCTGCTTTATTGGGGCGGGGGGGGTATTAATTATCGCCGCGCGCGCCTTTTTTTTTTTGGGGGAGGAAAAGACAATCGATGGCGCAATGGCCGGGAAAAATTCCATTACCTTTCGCGATAAATAGACGGTTGAGAGGCTATAAGGAAACGGTATCGGCGTAATTGCCGCCGAGAGACACTTTTTTCGGACACTTTAGAATAAATTTTCTTTTAAAGACGGCGGCGTTTTAATTATGATTAATGCGTCGCGCCTGACAATCGTTCAAAGCCGCAATTTATTACCGTGTTATTGATCGTGCAATTTGATGCCATAAAATCTTTGCGAGAATTATACGTATTATAAATTTTTTTTTTTTTTTTTCATCGGAGCACGAACGCAGACACATACTGTCATAAAGGTATCCATTTATAGTACTTATCGGCAACAATGGCTCGGTTATCTATACGAGTCACGGCTTTATTTAAATGATTCATGATAATATACGAGTGCTCTCGTGCGCGCGCTCGACTGTCAAACGAGTCATTTCTCATTTATTATCGAAAATCCATCTGAATAGGCCGTAATTACGATTTAACAAATTGAATCGGACGCAAAAATTGACGCGATCGCGGCGCAATGTTCTCCTCCCCCGACAACCGCGGCGCCGCGACGACCGCCGCGTAAATATACTCCTTTTTCTCGCGATATCGGAGCGCGCACTATAACAATGCGGCCCGCGCTCGATTACGAAGCGAGAGAGAGGGAAAAAAAAGGAGCAGGAATTAGTTTACGGCTGCGGAGGAGAGACAATCGCCGTAATAGAGGCAGGGGAATGCGGTCTCGTGATTTCTCGCGCGGCAGCCAAGTAGAGCGTTAACTCTTGGCGTCGCGCGGGGCGCGAGACCGCGGAAATTTACCTTTACTTTAATCAATTTTCTTCGCGGTCCGGATCGCCCGTTAGCGCGGAATTCGCAAAAACGCCGCTCTCGATCTTCGCGGTATCAAATGATGATTTGGCGCAAGTATTCCGTCGGGCTGGAGGATAATAATATTGTGCATTTTCCGCGGACTCCCGACACTTTTTATTCGTTAATAAAACTGATTTCGGGAGATTAAGTATTTAATAATTGGAGTAGTGAAACGAAGAGTAAGATACTATCGGGGAGAAAGTTGTGCGAATTCAGGGTAACGTTTTTAGGACAAGTATAACTTACGGAAGACGAAGGCGCAAAGACGTGGTACTCACCTGGAACAAAGAAAAATTATAATTAGTTTTGCGTGTTTTAATAGTAGACATTTTATTGATAATGATAAAAATAAACATACAAAGAGTTAGCTTGTTATTTTACTTATTCTTTAAGGAAAATACTTAATAACTATTAAATATCCCATATAAACAGACTTAATTTATGCTACCCCCAAGAAAATGTGATTCATAGAAAATTCTCAAGATCATTGTATGCAGATGGAGAAATGCTACCGTGCACATTAATACATCTAACGCCGCAAGTCTAAGCGGTAAAAGTTTCGCAAACTAAGAAAATTGAATAAACTTCCCGACCTGAAAACGGCGCCGTCGAAAAAACAACATCTCGCTGCCTACTGACCCCGTAAAACGGCCCGTGTAATATCGATTAGCTCTTCCCCGCGAGGCAGAGCCGCGAGGTGAATCGCGCGGCTCGACCGAACAATATCCCAGGACGCGTCGATCGATCAGCTTGCCGTCAGCGTCATATTCCCGACGCGGAAGAAGGCCAAGTTGGACGCGCCGCGGCTAATATCTCAATCTCTCGCTCCGTTGCCGGAGGTTCGCGACCAAAGCGACAGACAGTTTCCCCGCGCCTGCGCGAGTCTCCGCTGTGTACAGTTAGCCTCAGACGACGACTGGTATGAATCAGCGTTCGCCGCTTTTCGCAACGATTGCGTCAGACAAGCGATTCCGATCGATGTTCCGTTGCATCTCTCTCTCTCTCTCTTTTGCGCGCTGCTTTTCGAGAGGCGACTGCCCCCCCCCCCTCGATAGCGATCAATTTTGCCCTGTTGTTGTCGCTCCTGCACGACATTGCGCTTAAGTAAATTAATCGTCGAGAGTGTCTCAAGTGCTTGACTTTTCTTGCTTGTGCTTGCTGCCAAAGTGCCTTTGATAGCGAAGTGGAACCCGTTTGCTTTTATTTGAAAATGTAAATTGCAATCGTTTGATTTACCGAGAATTTTATGGATTTGAAGAAGTGAAATGTTTTAATTGAAAAATCATTTGCACCGAAACGAATTGATTCACATTTCCCTGAAAATTTCGCATTTCAAAATCCAATCAATCGGCGCGGCGAGCTCGAAACTCCATCTCGTTTCAGCAAGACTGCAGGTACACAAAACCGGAACGCCGCGACAAAAAAGTTCGGCGAGCGAATTTCGCGCCCGACGCCCGTAAAATAAGTGGTCCGTCATCTGGCCGCGGCGGCGTTTTAACGGATGTCCGCGCGAGCGTTAAAAATCGCGCGGAGCGAAATCGCCGGACTCGAGTACCGTAAACTCTCTATTGCGCAACACGAGAAGCGAGAGAGAAGTGTATACACATAACGGACGGGACCGAACTTATTCAGACGCCAAACTGTCCTCGATATGTAAGAGGCGCAGGCTTGCTATCCTACTTTTGTAGGCTCGACCGACTTTCGGAGGATCGGCTCTTCTTTTCTCGGCGGAGGAGGTGGAGGAGGAGAGAGGAAATTTATTTTCGTGAGTTATCGATTCGAGCCTGTCCGGGCTCGACATATGTAGGAGATTGAATTTAGGCTTGGCCCACTTACGAGTGCATTATGTGGCCGGGCCGAGAGATTCTGCTTTTTCTGCTTTCTTATCTTCGGCCCTTTCTCGAGAACGAAAGGGGACGGTTGATTTATCAATGAGTGAAAAGTATAAGCCGCGAGATAAATTATTGTCGCGTATACAAAGGATTTAACTCCAAGTGTATCGTAATTTGGGTTGAGCATGAAATTGGCTCGGCTCTTAAATTATTAAACTTTTTAGTAATTTTGTGATTAATCGACGATGATGGCTTGCTTCATAATAATGAAATTTTCTAAAAGGTCGAGTAATTCAAATGCTTAAATAGGTAGCTCCTATGATGCAACTATTATTGTATTACACTGGTTTTTTCGTCTAAACGAGCGGTATAACTTTCGTAATTCATGACTATCATTTGTAATAGAAACTGTACACAATGGGATTCGAGGTGTATGCACGAAGACGGCTTCTTTAATAAAACGAATATTTTTCTAACGGCAACGAAAACATTAAAAAATCCACACAATCGTTGCACAAATTAAAATTTTAAATGTTCTCTCGTATGAAAAAAAAACTCTTTATTAACATTCTTCAATGCTTCATCATAGAATAATAAATTACACTATTTGTTAAGAAAGTCGTAAAACACGACCGTAATACTGTACTTTATATACTTTTAACGAACGGATTACGTAAATCTACCCAGCAAAAACATTAAACGCCCGCTTAAAATTTTGATAATCCGAGTTTCACAACATCCGCAGCCCCATCGTCCGCCTAGTTAGGCAATCCTTTAAAATAGCAGCCGAAAATGAAATTATTCCGTCAAGCTCGCATGCCCGAGAGCCGCGCGTCCGTCAGGCACCCCTGTCAGGAGGCGCACACATTTCACGTCTCTCACGCAGCGCGCGGACGGACTAAATTAAATTTAATTAAATTCCGAAGCCGGGACACGAAAAACCGAGAGAGAGAGAGAGAGCCTCTCGGAAGAAGGGCGAAAAATGAGCCGGACGACGTAGCCCGTCATTACGCGAAATGAATTCTCTCCTCACCTCTCGCGCTCGGCTCTTCTCGAAAGAAGGAGGGCAACAGTCGAAGACAAAGCGATTCGCGAAGTGCACGTACGTGAATACAAAGCTGCGCCGTAGAGAGAGAAAGAGAGAGAGAGAGAGAGAGAGAGAGAGAGGGAGAAAGTCAGGCTCGAATCCGTTCAAGGCTACGGAAGGTCGAGCGCGCGCGCGATCCTCTCCAACAAGGATCGAAAATCTCTCGTGGCGCGAAGGAGAGAGAGACGGTGCAGGCCCGAGGGTAGGCCGCATTGTCTGGATAAATTTTAATTGGCACTGAACGTGTACGCCTCTCTCGCTCTATTCTCTCCATCCCCCCTCTCCTCCCTCCATCTCTCCCTCCCTCCCTCCCTCTCTCGGCAGATCCTCCGAACGAGAGAGAAATAGATAAGCGCCGGAGAGATAGCTATAGATAGATACAGAGGAGAGCGGAGCAGAGCAATTGTTGCTCCTTCCGAGTTCCGAGAAACGGAAAGTTCGCTCTTCCCTTCGCGGGCAGCTCTTCTCTCTCTGTCTTTCTCGCGGCTGTGTGTATATATATATATATACTGTAGCCGGGAGAGAAGAGACTGGGTCGAGGCGCGTCACTTGTCCGTCTTTCTCCCGAAGGAACCTGTGCGCACGGCGCTCGAGGCACGCGATGGATTTGAAAATCGACGCGAGAGAGAGACTCAAAAGGATCTCGCTCGTTTAACATTTATATCCGCGCTCTGCGCGAAGAAAGCTGCTGCTGCTGCTGCAGCCCCGGGCGGAATTTTAAAATGTGTGCAATTTGTTCTCGCTAACGGAAGGTCTGCCCGTGTTCGAGGTTCCTTTGGAGATTGAAAAATTGGAGGAGCGCCTCCAGTAGGACAGTGGAGCAGGTGGACGCGCTCTCGTAGTGTAATTTATTGTAATGTTCCAGGGGAGTTAATCAGTTCAGGCCGAAGAAACGATTTTCGTAATTAATGCGAGCAAAGACGCACGCAACTCCTTCGCGGGTGAAATATACCGGAACCGCATGCGAGGCGTAAATCAAAAGGACATGTATGTACGACGGCGAGCCTAAATATGCTTCGCTCCAAAGAGGCTCGCCCCCGAACGTAAAATCTGAGCTGTACGAAGGACTTTTTTGCAGAAATTCATTAGCGGAAACTGTCCGAGAGCTCAGCTGGAAAGAAAGCCCCAACGCGCGCGTAACAGTACATTAAGAAGGTCCGCGCGACACTTCTATAAAAGTATATCCTCCCTCGTTAGAAAAAGGCATCTCTCTCGGCGCTCTTTCCCATATCAAAGTGCCGCTGCTCCGGGGACTCGGATAACGGAAGTCAGCAAAAAGGCGACGTTCGCATGGGGCCCACATTAAGCTCTCGGCTCATTAAGGAGGCATTGTTTAGATTGGATTTCAAAGTCCGACTCGCGGATCGACTACACCCGCGCTCTCCTAAGTGGCCGCTCGCGCGCGCGCGAGAGAGAGAGCGAGATAGATGTGTAAGAGAGGCGCGGTGTCGTCGCTCGGCGCAGAGGGGCTAATTGACCGGACACAAAGTTCCAGAGCGGGCAGCGCGAGAGACAAGACAAAGAACAAAGCGGAGCAGCGCGAGAGAGGATCGATGGAAAATGTTTCCAACTTCTGCCGCCCAACATCCGGATTCCAGCTGCTTCTCTCTCTCTCTCTCCCTCCCTTTTCTTGGGCGAATACATACACAACGGATATCTACCAGGAAACTCATCAGCCCTTTGGCCATTTATTCCTATTCTCGTGCGAGAGCGCGCTCTTGTAATTATTGGTCTGCGTATCATCAACGTCCGCCGTCGACGCTGATCGAGTCTCTCGGTGTGTGACTGTGTGCGTGCACCGCCGCGTACGCCTGGATTATGAAGGGGATCGTCGAGAGGAGAGAGCCCTCCCCGTATAAGTAATACTTAGACCCGAGCTACTCTCTTCGCCGCGAGCATTTTTTTTCGCTCGAGTTTAATGCGGAAGGCGCTGCGCGGCGGAGTAACAAACGAGTGCGATATATATCCGCCCACTGCCGGTATCAATGAACCGACTTGATGGAAAATTAGAAGGACGTACGGCGTGCATTCATTAGGGGAGGGAGAACGAGAGGAGAGCGCATTACCCGGCAGGCTCTCCTTTGCTCCCTTTATTTCTCACGTGCGCGCCCCGGACGTTTATTATCGCTTCCGAGCGAGTGCCTTTGGACGTATACGAGGTGTCGGGGCGGTGGCTCGTTACTCCTCCGACGAGCTTACCGACGCGAGTATTATAATCCTTTTCGGCGAAATTCGAATCCGGCGTTTTGTCACCGTAGAATTACGCGCGTCCGCCGGTGTCCGGAGGCTATACGCGCAGAGCTCTTTTCAAGAGGCTCTCCTCTCGAGAGCGCTGCGGTCGCCGGCAACAATTTAGAGGGAAAGAAGGCCGCGACAAAAGAAGCGGATCGGCTCCTCGGGCGAGAAGGAGACTCCGCGGGCGAGCGGAAGGGAGGATAGACCGCAATCGCGCGCGGCGGTGGCTACGCAAATGCCGGGATGCGAGGGCACCAGCTGGGCTGATAATAACCACGTAAGAGCCGGATGAGCACTCGTGCCGACTGCACCTATTATTAATCGCAGGCTCTTCTCTCCGTATGTCATTTGGCAGTCCCGGGACTGACGCTTTCGATTCCCCCGCTCGAGTAATCTCCATCTGGTTCATCAGTTTTGCACGCAAGTCATACGTGTAATAGTCCAATGCGGTTATTCCGATACGCAACTCCAATCATTTAAACAATGATTGACTTGTCATGGACTTGGTTATCGGCAGTACGAGCACGAAAAAGAAAAGTGAGCCGGTGTTGGGGAGGTTAGGTTGCAAGGCGGTTAAGAGACGATTCTAGGAAAATGAGAGGAGGGGAAGACCATCAGTTCTAAACAAGTCTCACTTTATAAAACGCTCCAATTTTCGAGTTGCCTTCACGATCTTGGCCCGCATTAAGCTTTTTACCTCCAGCCGAAATTGAAAAGGTCACCGCACGAAATTCATTTCCGTCACGCTCGCCGGAATGCTCACCTTCAAACGCGCTTGCGCAACTCTCTTCAAACGGCGCCGTATGTACACCATGGAAGCTGAAAAAAAGCAACAATCCTTCCAACTACACGATGTTTCGCAAATGCCTCGGAAAAAAACTCGCCCTGCGTCCGAGCGTGCTCTCGTTCTCCCCCACATCCGCTACACATTGAGGCCGCAGCGACGGTGGCGGCAGCGGCGAAGGCCAGCTCACATACGTACGTATATAAAGTGAAATGATCGCCTCCCGGCGGCCGTTGCCCTTTTTTTCGCGTTTCCGCGTGAATAATCGCACGACCGACTTTTCGCACGATTTGCTCGCGCGGGGGAGATTTCGAGTGTGTGTTTATATATATATTGTTATCGGCGGCGAATCGCAAGCGTGGAATTCTCTCGCCTTGGACGAGGCTCCGGCCGCGACAGGGGGGGAGACGACCTTATCTCTCGATACGCGTTCATTGTCACGCGCTCCGTCCTGTCGCGGCGAAATTTCTCTTTTGACGTTTTCATTGTCTTCGGCGCTGAGCGAGAGAGAGACGGGCTTTTTGTCGTCCGATAGCTACGTGACCCCGCGATTGTATGCCGAATCAATTTCGTGACTCTGGTGGACGTGGTTTTCATAAATCTTTATCTCGGATCTGGAGGAGAGGAAGAAGAGGTATTGCGGGAAGAAGAAAGTTCCGAGAGATGAGACGCTTTTTTTTTTGCCTCGGCTGCAGGTAGAATGTTCGGAGATGGAAGGGAAAGATGGCGAGAAACAATACTTCATTTATTGGTTTTGTGCCTCACAATGTTCAGACCTCGAAAATTTAATACATTTCCATACTCGAAGTAATTGAGTGCCGAAGGTGACGACAATTCTACAATGTTTGCGAAACACTATTTCTTTAATATATAGAAAAAGAAACTACATTTATCACCGTACCCCATCTGTAATTTAAAAATAAATCGTAGCTGTCAAGTCGAAATTGAAATTCATGCTTTCCTACACCTACTAATTGCTTTCGATCTAATTTCCTTTCCAAAAACTCCTTCCCTCTCCCCTCCTCCCCGAAACTTTCACTGCAATTCATCTCTCAAGACGACGCAGCCTCCTCGCCCTCTGAGCCACTGGAGCAACAAGGAGCGGCTCTGCTCCCGCGGATAAAAAGCAATCCGCGGAGCGTAAAGTGCAAAGTGTAAATATTAATCAAGAGACAGGCGGGTGGCGGAGCGTAAAATTCGCGAACAATCAATCGGAGCGAGTCGGGGCCCGATTTCCGGGACGATCCTTGCCGCATAAATACACTCCCGGGGCATAATGGACTTGGCGCGCAAGCGGTGATTAATACGAGCCGGACGAGTTCGCTCTCTCGCGCGAGCAATTACTATTGTAATTATCGTAATTGGCCGTCTCTTTCTCTCCCCGAGCGAGCGCACGATGCTGCTGCTGCTGCTGCTTCTGCCGGGCGCTGATCTCTCGCGGAAAGTTCGCCATCGAAAGGGAGAGAGAGAATTTCAGCGACCAGCGGTAATGAAGAGCTGGAGCACGCAGGCTTTGCTGGTAATTAATTTTCAAAATGAAAATTCAATTACCCGGCGCGACGCAACTATAAATGTGGAAATGCGCATTCCCCCCCGCCTGCCCGGGCTCGATCAAATTGCCGGGATGATTGTAAAGAGAAATTAATTAATACGAGGAGTTCTCATCTTAATGATCCGAAGATTGCAATTATCTTCGTCGTGATTGAATGGTATTGCGAGGTGCTTAGCGTAATTTTCCCCGCGCGCACCGAGCGATTTTAAATTCGCCGCGAATTTCAAGGATAATATTTTGCATGTGCAGACGAATTATGACGCACGTAATCTCGAATAAGTAAACCTTGAAGTGAAATCGTGATTGGAATAAACTGCGTCAGAATTGATGTCGATCTAAAAAAAAAGTAGTGCAATTCTCGAATGCGCAAATACTAATAACACTACTTTGTTATAAAAAATAATCCTAAACAGTAAACTGCGGACTGCTCTTTTTGTACGTCTAATCAATTAATTAACATGTAAAGTAAACATGTAGCAATCTTTAAGAAAAAAAATCGTTTAATTAATATATTTAATAAATCTGCCGTCTTATTTAATTTTTAATTACAGCTTTATGTAAGATGTAAAATTAGAAAGTAAGATCTACTTGTATTACCATTGCTAAATGAATTTACATCGAATTGATACATTTCTAAATCACCTTTGACTCGAACAAGACAAAATATTTCCTGCATCAAAAGCCCACGGACCGAAGCCTAATGTACTTCCTGATGTCTAAACGATGATTCTAATTACTTATTTTCATGAACTAGAATCCGGCGTTACGGCAGAGGATAATTATACTTTCTATCGCGGCACTTTCAACGAGAGACAGCCGTAAAAACCCGCTTCGGGGAAAAAGTGAATTTAATCGCCGCTAATCGAGTGTATCTTTCCATACATTTCCGCGAAACGAGGCGCGTAGCGCGCCTTCCGCTTAATCTAATGAAAATTTACTCGCGCGAATTGGCCTTTCTCATCTGCTGCTCCCCGAGAGGCTAGAAATGAAGAGCCCCGTTTAAGGCGTCGTTTAGTGAAAGAGACACTATCGGTATACGCAGGTATATATACCGATAGGCTTAACAAGCGGCCGAGAGAGGGAGAGAGAAGAGAGCAAAGGCTACTTCGCGCTTATTAGGAGGGTACAACTAGTCGATTAGTACTGTGACTTTACGAGAGCGATAACTACCGGCAGTAAATATATCGCCGCGCAGAAAATCCCTATCTTCCTCTTTCGAACGCCCGCTGCTTATTGGCCCGTAAATACAAGATTTTCGACCGCTCGCAGGCCTGGGAAAAGTGAATATGCGCGAGAGCCCCGATAATACTGTACGCTCGAGCGAGCGCCCGAAAGAAAGTGAAAAGCGGCGTAAAAAGCTTCGGCGAACTTTTGTCGGCGCGAGAGAGAGAGAGAGAGAGAAGAAAATTCTCCGAGGGAACGTTTAGGAAAATCGCGCGGGCCTTTATCGCGACCCTAACTCGCCGCTTTTTGCCGCGATTATCGGCTGCTGGAACGTTTAATTGTCCTCGCGAGGCTCTCCGAGAGACGGTAATAATGCGAATGGAATGCGGTACGAGTCACACTCCAACGTCTTTTCCGTTTTTTTTTTTTTTTTTCTTATACCCAGGCCGAGAAGACGCGGCAGGATTATAATATTAAAGAGGATCCCGCCGAGTGTCGAAAGAGCCGTGTTGCGCCACTTTTTTTTCGAATAAGGAGCTGACGCGGTTATGGATTTGCCTTTCTAGCCCGATTCGAATGGAAGATGAGAGCTCGCGTTCGATTTTATTTGGAATTCGTTAGAGGCCAGGATCGCTCTCGGATTACTTCGGCGTTGCGTCAGCCACCCCGGTGACATTGCTTTCTCAATATCGGAGGCAGTGACGAAAGGCCCAGAAAGCTTTCCAGCCTCTAGTTGACCGAAGAAACGTCGCTGTGATCCGTCGTTATTCAGAATACGTCGAAACGTCGATCTCATTGTCGAGGCTCTCCGATCATATTAGAATTAGAAAGGCCGACGGCGGCTGCGCGCGCGACTGAATGAACGCGTCGAAAGAAATGAATGATACAAATGAATGTGTTGCTTAAGCCGGCAAAAAGTTTTTATCGCCGTTAAATTAGCGCGCTCCCTTATGCAACGGATAGGAAGCCGGGACGAATTATCATTTCCTTTGGCACATTGGCCGAGTATATATCGGGACCATTAGCAATGCAAACGAACGTATAGGTTAAACCTTGCGAAATCCGCCCCAAAACGAAAGGGAGAAAAAGCGGGCCGCGCGGCTCTGGAAAAGATTTCGCGATTTCGCAAGGGAAATCCCCCCGCGCGCGTCGCGCCTTTAACCGCGCGGAGGGAGCACTGGCAGAGAGAGAGAGAGAGCAGCCGACGAGCATCGAGGAGAATAATCGATGCGCGCGGCTTTATAAGATAGCGATCGAATAATTGGCGCGCGCGCGCGCTCTAGGTGTTTTGCATCGACGTGTCTTATTAGATCGTCTAACGGGCGCGAGTAGAAAAAGCGTGACTAATTGATCTAAGTGTGTCATCCGAGCGCAGCGCTGAAATATGTTAATTGCTCGGAGGACGGGGGGGTATATATTCAGCCTCCCTCCCCCTCCCGCGTGAGAATCGCGTTATCTATCGCGACAAGGACGCGCCGTTCCTTTTTTCTCTCTCTCTCTCTCTCGGGCGGCCGGTGCCGCTAATTTCCGAGTAGAGGCATTCCATTATGCGACGCGCTGGAGGATGCTTATCTCCGGGGAGGCTTAGGGGCGCCTAGGACGGCATGAATATTGATGGTTAAAGGTCGTTCGAGCGGGAGTTTTATTTCGAAGCGGAATGCCCAAGCGGAGCCTGAGCACAGTCGGTTGGAATATGCGATGCATTTAAAATGAGTCACTTAATTCGCGATTTTCCGAGTGCCGGGGTTAATTATTCTTCCAGGCCGATCCTTTGCTGAAATTCACCTCTCGTCGAACACCGTCGGCCGAGCGAAGAATCGGAATAAAAATTTTATTATCTTCCCGCGCGCGGACATTCCAGTGTGCACTTAATTATCGTCGACGGTGCATACATTTAGCATTGAAACGAGATTTTTCCTATACGCGCTTCGAAGCGATTCTCGCGCTCCATTAGTCTCTGCAATTAAACGCTTCCATTTACATTAACAGAACGAAATTAAAATCCCACCGACAGACGGCGAGATTACGTATTATTTATCGCCGCCATCAATAACCTCATCTAAATAAAGCGAATGCACATTTTCGTGTAATTATCTCGGCCTCGGGCAAGGTCTCTCGCCGCGGAATCATCCTTACTCACCTCCTTTGTGCCTCTCGCGCGAGTCGCAAAACAAAGCTCCCCTTTGTAGCCGCGCTCTCGTCTTTTATGCGGGTCCTCGTCACTTTCGGCCGTCGCGCTCTTCCGCGTGCGCGCTAATTAACCGAGTGTCAATCGCGGCGCGATAAAAGGTGTCGGTGCCACATTAAGAGCGCCGCGTGGTGTGTGAGTCACACGACTCACGTCGTTGCGCTAATCCGCGAGATCGAGCCTGCGCGCGCAGCTGCGCAACCGCGCAGATCGCAAAATGCGCGCGCGACTTTTTGCGCAATTTGAATTTGTCAGTAGCCGGCGCGCTTTGCAGCTTTGTGGAAATTTCGCGAAGCCGCGCAACGACGCCGATCGACCTTAATCGATTTATCGGCGGCGCGCCGCCGCGCGAGAAGAAAAGGAACGCTCGCACGCGCCGAGATTGCGAGAAACGTGCATAATTTCCATTCGGCCCAATTCGCCGCGGCGCGCCGCGCTTTGAAAAATTGATAAATTATTTACCGTATTAGAGCCGCATTCTGAGCGATACAATAACTCAAGCCCTCAAGGTGATCGGCAATTAAGACATACGCGCGGCTCGGAGCGCCGCGCGCGGATCTGGAGCACGAAATATTTGCGAACGCGGGTGAGAGAATTTTTTTTTTCTCGATCGGAGCGCGGATACGCGCAAAAATATATCGATCCTTATCTAAAAATACGCGCGTGTAAGCAGCCTCCATTACGCTCGAAACAGCCGGCAATAACCGAACGACTCTTGTACACATCGAATGCTCGGGCTATCTAGAATATTTCCCCCGGTCGGTAACGCTGTAAATTTCTAATCTAATTAAATTATTGCACGATCCGTACAACTGAAAAAGCGGCTTTTTACACACTCGCTCTCCGCCCCAGAAGCAAAAAGAAGTGAAGGCCGCCGCCGATGCAGCTCAAACAAAGTTCCCCCGGCGGCTCCTTCTTTTGGAATGCTCGCGCGAGTAAGAGCGAGCGGACATTATGGCATTACGCGCGATTACCCATTACGCGAGCTAGTTATGCGCGCGCGCGCGGGGCCCCGGGAGAGATAAAGCGGCTGGTAAAACATGCCAAAAAAAAAAAAAAAAAAAAAAAACAGGCAAGCAGAAGGCAAAAGGGGGGAAGCCTCCGCGCCCGTACGCACACGAACGGATAACCTTCGTAAATTAGCCATTACGATAATGAACATTATAAGGTTGAGGAGGGAGAATCGTCCTTTAGGCGCGGGATGATCGAAAGTATTATATATATATATATATACACCGGGTTGTATATGCAAGCCGTTTAATTGCGCGGGGCCCCGCTCGATTTCAATTACGCTCGTATCGCACCGCGGGCATCCGTAATGGACGCGCGATTGCCTCCCTCCATGAGCACACAGCCTTGAACTTCGGGGGGGACTAGTCGAGCGAGCGAGAAAAGGAAATAACGCACCGGCCTCAGAACTGTCTTTCGTCCGCTTCCTCCGAACGGGAGGAAAACGACCGTTCGTCGGGCCGTGATGGGCGGGCGGAATATAACACTGCACTCGGATGGAAGGACGCGCAATTAGACCGCGGATCATCGATCGAGTGCCGCCGGCGGCTGTTTTCGTTGTGTACGTTTCAGCTGGACGTGACAAAAACAAGCGGTCGCGGGTTAATTAGAAACGGAGTGCTTTCGGATTTGGTAAAGTTTAATGAGTATTTACTGCAAAAGGACTTTCTTTTGTCTCCGCTGCAATTTTACGGTAAAGGAAACTTTTGTCCGAAGAATGTTTGGCTCGGGGAGAAACCATTGTTTTCCTCTGGGGGTCTTGCATTAAATGAGATTTCGCATTATAATTTTTTTAAGACTGGGCGTAAAAGCTTTTGCGGCCGTTAAATTAAATCAAAGTACACGTTGTATAGAAAACTGCAATTTAAATGACAATTATAAACACACAGAAATAAAATGAAATTGGGTAAGTCGCTATATAATTACAGAGACACAGTGTATATATCTATTAAACGGGGGCAAATATTTTTGCTTTTACTTTGTTTTTGCTTACCGAGATAACTTTCCGCGTTGCGCAACGACGAAATTTGTGGGCAAAGTTATTATTCATAAAAAAATTATATAACGAATTTTGAACCCATTCTGCAATACTGCTCTCGGTGTCTAAACGAACCATTACTCAAGTGAAAAGCTGAAGGAAATTTGACACCGTTACCGAAAGCAATCAGCCGACTCCCCAGTCGCTAACTCCACTTCTGTCAAATTTTCACCCAGATATTGATCTATTATGTAGCCAGCTTTAAAACCGATTGTAAATTCTCGTTTACGCTCGGGCCCATGTCCAGCCCGGCAATTTGAGAGTCCAAAAAAAAAAAAAATCTCATCCGATATAGTTTTTGCTTGTCCGAAACTTGTAGGTCTAACGAATTTTCGTGAAATCCATTTGACGAGCGCGTCCCCCCCCCCCCCCACCCAATGGAATGCCGAGTATTTACAATCAATTTCGCCGAGCACGAGAGAGAGCCCATTCATCATTACCGACTAATCGGGGTTGCGCTTAATCAAGCGTTTTACGAATCATTAAAAGCCAATTTTTCATCAATTTTCCAGGCGCAAAAGCGCGCGAAACCACATCCTTACATAATTACTCGACAATAAACAAACGATCGCTCCGGAGAACACGATAATCCCGGCGCAATTACAGCGGCGGCCGCGGCGGCGGCGGCGGCGGCGCAACAATCATCACGCAACGAAACGAATCCATTTGTTTACACAGGCTTTTTCCTCGGGCCCATAAAGCAGACACTCGAGTTCTCTCCTCCGGCGTTCTTTTTTCTCTTTTTTTTTTTTTTTTTCAAGTGCACACGCCACACGACTCGGTGCGCGTAACCTTGCGCTCGCTGACACCCTTCTATTTTTTTCCCGAGTCTCCCTATTCTACGTGATGGAAGCTCGCGGTTTTTCTTTTCGTCGCGTGGATGTAGTGTAATGATCCCGCTCTCTCTCTCTTGCGGGCGCGCAATAAAACAAATAATTGATAGTTTTGCCGCGGCGGCGGCGGCGGCAGCGGCCGAAACAACCTTGTAATTAATAAGCTGTAAAGCCGAGGCGAACGCTTGCGAGCGTTGCAAAATACGGAAAATTCGCGATGCCGTTTCGTCATCGTCGCCGAGGCGGTCACCGCCGGCTGATGCCGGGATTCGACGATCGGAGAAATTGTGTCGCGAGCCGCGGTTTTTCTCGTTTACGATTGTGCAGACGGAAGAGAAATGCCGCTGGTTTTTGTCGTTGTTTACAAAAGCTTTGTATATATGACACTTGCTGTCATTGTAATTTCATAATTCGATTGAAAGTACTGGCTATTTTGCGCGCTAAAATTTATAGGCGAGGAAAAAGCTAAGCATCCTAAAATTTATTACCGAAGAAAGTGCCATCGGCAAGCGTATCGACCTCGACAGTGGACAAACGCCGATCAGCGTCCATCGGCGCTGAAAATCCTCGAGGGAAAATCGCGTGCGGCAAAGAGAGCCGTCGAAATCGTCGGCGGGGAATTAGGCAAGAGGAGCAGCGGCAAACGAAGCGAGCATTATTAGAGCGCATTTTTCAGAGCGAATCGCTACGATCGATGCCGGCGAAAATAACAGGCTGTATCCTCTCTTCGGACGCTTCGGCAGACTCATCGGCGCGCGTCCGCCCACGATTCGGCTTTCCTTTTTTCTCTCCTCTCTCTCTCTCTCTCTCTCGAAATGGCTTCATTCATCGGTATCGGAGCGGGCCTTTCGACCGACTTGCGCGACTCGGTAAGTGAGATTCGGTCAGTCGAGCGGTTCGATATTCTCGGACGCGTTCGCGTAACAGTAAAGCGAAACCGCGAGCAAGATGGAAAGTCTTCGGATGCGACGACGTTTTCCAGGTCAGCGAGACACTTTTTTCGAAATTGCATTGTGACGTTGGTGTCGATCGCCGATTTGGGGTTGAGTTCGATTAGCCATTGGGAGAGTGGAGCGCGAAGAATTATGTAAGGTGTGATGCGGTATTTTTATATTTAGACGTTTCGCGATGCATTAGGAGATAAAAATAACAGACTCGCGGTAAGGCTTCGACATCGACGTGGCATTATTAATTAAATTACTCATCGTTTCCGCTGGAAGACGTATCAATCTTTATAAATCGAATTTAACATCGCGCTGTCTGAAAATAAACACTGATCAATACGGTAAAGAATACATTTATTTGTACCTTCTATTTTAATGGAATATACTTACTAATCGACGTTAGTAATTAATATGCAATAATTAATGAAGCCTGCACTTTATTTAAATATTATCTATTAATTTTTAATTTTTGAACAATAATTAGTATTTTATCATCTTAATTTCAATAAAAACTAAGACTATTTATATTTCTGCATATTATTTTATTTGTGTTCTTCTTATTTCTTTATTTTTCTCGTTTTATTGTGTAACAACGAAAACCCTGAATTTTTAAAAGTATTCGTAAATGAATAAATTATGAGGAAAAAACACTGTTCTGTGGGCATTATTTCAGAGAAAATAACCAGCGATTAAAATTCAAGGGTTTGAATATTGAAGGACTTATCTTTGGAAAAAAATCCTTTTAATATTACATCAGTTTTTATGAACTTTAATTTTTTACTTCTGTTACCTGAAAAATCCTCTTTTAATACCTTTATTATACAGTGAACCCTACTTTTTCATTATTTTCACTATATAATCTTCTACAGGAGCTTATAAAATTTTTCTCCTAAATCAAGATTAAAATAAACTTTACGAAATTTTCGACTGCTAGACTAATGTATCGCGTTTAAAAAACCATCAGCACATATACGCCCGAAAGTATAGAAATTTCGCTCGGCTCGGAGACCGGCGAGGACTCTGCTAAAAAAAAAACAGCCAGGCGGCCCAGGAAAAAAAAATCGGCAACTCGCAAGCCGGCACACTCCTCTCGTCAAGGAGCGAACGAACTCTCTTACTCGCCGCCTCTCCTTCAATGTCGTGGGGTCAACGTATCATACATTAGGCTCTCCACTCTTCCACATATATACACACACTCCTGCTCTTTCTCTCTCTCTCTCTCTCTCTCCGGTAGTTCTGAAATTTCGAGTCTGCCTCCGTGTGCCGCCGTATCCCAGATCCTCCGATTTTTCCACCCACACACGGAGGGGGGGGGGGGGAGGGGCAAAAATGGCGCTTCCCCTCTCGGTGCACGCACCGGCTTTATTAGAATTCAGCTCTGTAACCAGTTTCGTTCGTGAAAAATCAGCGCCAGGATCCGGTCGCCGCCGCCGCTGCTGCTCGCGGAAAAGCGACGGCGGCGGCGTCAAAAGCCGATGGCTCGTGTGTGCACGCGTGTATAATATCGCACGGGGCCGCCTGCATAAGCGCGTCGGCGATAAAAGTGAGCCGCATCAGGGTCACTGCACCAGTAAACGCGCCCGACTCGCGCGCGCGGAGCTATCGAGAGTTGCCGATTATCGAGGACGGATCGTTGAATAACTTGATTTGCGTAAGGCAGATGCAGCAGCGGCCGCCGAGCGAGAAAGTGCATTTCGAGTACGTTTCCGCCCCGCTGGACTGTGCGGGGGGCTTTTCAGGGAAAACCGGCTCGTTAGATAAAATCGTATCAATTTTGAGGAAAAAAAAAAAAGAATGCTCGCAAAAAATCGGTACAGTTAACCTTCGTAACAAACCTGAAACTCCTACATAAATTTCATAAAGCAATACCGGTTTCTCGAGTGTTCAAGTGAGGCAGCACGCGGCGTTACTAATCCTCCGAAAGCCAGCGAGGACCTTATACTTTCCGTCCCGCAAAAAACAAAAAAAAACAAAAAAAAAAAAATTCCGGAAGCAAAATTTCCAGGCTTACTTATCGCTCGTCCTGCCGACCGGTTCCTCACTGGGACACTCCGCACCGAAAAGGAAGCTCGGGACCCGGCAAAAGCTCGTAAATTATAATACCGGCAGACTCACCCTCGGCAGGCTCTTCTGTTAAAACCAAAAAAAATGGAGGCGTGCTCCAGTGTCCAGGAAGCTCGGAACTCAAAAAAAATCCTCACCACAATTACATATATATATATGTATCGGCAGAATGTCGCACTGAAAGGAAAAAATCACTGAAGCACTGGAGCGTTCTCCGGTATCACGAAAAAACTTCTCTGGTTTTGTGTATAAAGCAACCGGCACTGGTCCTAGCAACTACAAACTACATACTGTCGTGTGTACTGGCCCTCTCCGCGCTATCTCAGAGTGCAGACTGTGTCGCTTGAGGAGAAGCGGCTCGCGGCCTGCGTGGCACGAGCGAGGACTGACGCGATACTGGCTCGTACTCCACGGCATAGGGCCTTTGGCGCTCGTTCTCCCTCTCCGCTCGCTCGCTCTTTCTCTCTCTCTCTCTCTCTCTCTCTCGCTGCCAGTCGAGTCGTCTATATAGCTGCGGCGGCGGCGGCGGCGGCGGACCGAGACCTCGCGTCGCTCGCGCGCTACTCGCATCTGGCGGCGGCGGCGGCGGCGACACGGCCGGCCGGGATGAGCCCTTCGGCCGGCTTCGCCCCGGCTCGGCTCCCTTCGCGCCTCTCTCTCTCTCTCTCTCTCTCGCGAAAGAGAGAGTGAGCGCGTATGTGTGTGCACCGGCCTGATCGTGTAGTAGGTGGACGTGCGTTCTCTCTCCTCTCGTCCTTTTGCTTTTAGCCTGCTGCTGCCGCTCTGCTGCCGCTGCCGCCGCTGCTGCCTTCTTCTTCTTCTTTCTCCCCCCGTTCGATGCACCTCGCGCGAGAGCGAGCGCGCGCGCGCGCCCGCGAGCCTACGTGCAGAGGCGGCCTTTGTGCGTGTGTGCCTCCGCACGCCCACGCAATTTTGACCCTGACGATAAGCAGCGCGCGCTGCGTCCGTATATACGTGTATACCTGCCCGAGCGGTGGGGCGATTGAACCCTTTCACTACTTCCTTACGGCCCTTTGCTCGTCCGACGAAAGTTTGCTTTTACTTACTCCGCGATAGCAGGAGAGGCAGCCGGCGTTTTTTGCCTCCGTGTGGACAGAGACCCCGATGGAATCTCTCGCTCGACTGTGGACACAAGAGAGCCGCGCGGGGCCCTTTTTTTTATTTTTCCTTTTAGACGATTCCGGCGAACCAGGAAGGAGGGACGGATAAATAACGCGACGTGTGACGCGCTTTGATATTGCTGTTTGAGTTGAATGTTCACTTTGCCTTTTGTCTCTCTCTCTCTCTCTCCTGCCTGCGCCTGTTTTGCCCCGAGTGTTTGCGAAAGGATGTGCGCGAGAAAAATGGCTTTTACTCGCGCGCTACATGTTTTATTATCATTGTAAAAGCTGCAGGAGATCGCCTTTCTTTTTCTCGACCTAGCGGCTTTTCTTTTTCTCGGGTAAGCAGCCACATTTTTTTACTCCGAGATTATGCTAAATTGTAGAAAATGAAGCGTAAAGTGTTATTATACTGGTCTTTTTTTTTTTATCTCCGCCGAGGAGAAAATGGAAAAACGTGCGGTTAATGCTTCAAATTGAAAGCTACGCCGCACTTTCTGCGCGGCACATTAAATCCTTTATTTTGCTTCCATCCCCCTGCTTTCGCGAGTTCTGAAAAATTGTCGAGTAATTAACGGAATTGCATTTTTTTTTCTCGTTTTCGAAAAAAAAATTGCTAAATACCCAGTCGTTATGTTGAATTTTACGCTTCGGGTGTTAAATTACTTGTTCGAGCATTAATAACAGGAAATTGTATTGAAATGAACACTCCGACTGAAAGTAAAAGAAAATATTTTGTTAGAGACTTAATTACCTATTTCAAACACTCGAACGTCTGCGCAAGTTAATTAAACCAGATTTATGAACGCTTGACAAACACAATATTAAAAGCAAATGTTTAAGTTTCATTTCTATTCTAATCAGCGTTAATTTATAAAATAAATTGCCGCAACGACCACATCTCATTATCTCAACGAACGAGCAAAAAAAAGCCCAGTCGTACCTCTCAACTTTACAAAAATCATCATTACGCGCGATTTAACACATCGAGCTGCACAAATCCAGCGTCTCCCCTAACGATCGGTCGCGTCAATAAAGCGCATTTCTCGCGATTAAAATCAATCGGGCCGCTCGGGGCGAGCAAAATTTTTCGCTCGCAAAACAACCCGATAGCGCTCGATCGCGCGAATAACGACGGGAGGAGAGGATCGCGCCATTAACTCGCGAGAAAAAAGTCGGCACACGGGAGCGAGGTAGCAAGTGGTCTGTCGGGGGGGGGGGGGGGGCCGATAGGCGAGTTTCGCCCCGCGAGCGAGAGCGGAAAGAAGTCAAGTTCAAGCGTCAACTGCTAAGTGCAAGCGGCGTAAGTGCCTGTTCCACTACTGTACGTACCGGTATGGAGAGGCGGCCGTAGCCGCCGCCGCCGTTGCTCCCGTCGCGGCTCCAAGAACGTAAAGAGCCCGGAGTAATTCAGAGGTGGAGAGAAGAAACGCGTCTTGCCTGTGCATGAGCTATTCCGCTGAAAATGCTGAGATTCACAGCGCGGGAAGACGCTCCTCTTGCACGGCTTAGAACGAACATTATGCCTGGGAAATTAATTTATTTTATACACGCTTCTTTTATTTGATGCACCGAAGCCTTGGGCTTTTTTACTTTTTAAATCACGATCGTTAAGAATGTAAGAAATATAATTTAAATCCACGGGGGATTCAAAATACTTTGTAGCTTAAAAAAAATTGCTATACAAAAGAATTGTAATACTGTATCGACTTTTCAATACTTTCTTGTTTCGCTCTAATTAAAAACTAGACCAGTCTCTTAAAAGTAAAAATTTCAATATTCCCAAGTAAAAAAAACTTGGACTAATTTTCAAAGAAAAAAAAAAACTTGTTACTTTTTCACGCGGTAAAAGTGAACGAAAAAAGGACGGAAAATAACGTCCAGAATACCATAGTGGGAAAGCTGCCCCGCGGAATCTAATTCGAGAGGCAATGCACGATAAAAGGGATCTCTTAGCATCGGCTCGCACCTCCGGCTTTCCAGGCAATAATCGGCCGGCGAGCTACCGTTCGTCGCTTGGCTCCTTCGCAGAAACGCGCGGGCCCAGGCCTCCCGCCGATGCGTAATGAAAGGCGCGGAAAACCGGCCCTCGATAATATTGTACTACCGGCCCTTTTTCTCCTCTTCTCATAACGGAATAGCCTCGCGCGCGCGCGCTGCGTATATACGCGAGACGGAGAGAGAGAGAGAGAGAGAGAGCACGTCTCTCGGGATGAAAAGTGGCAGCATCGGAAAAGTGCGGAGCGGAATCTCATTTCAGTCGGCCGTTAAATGGCGAGCGGAGTGTCAGTGTGATATTTCGAAATTACCCGATTCCGCGCTCGAAAAAGAAATTTTTCAATTTTTCCCGAGCCGAGGCGAAGACGAGCGCTGCTCGAAGTTAAGAGCGTGGAAGAGATATCGTAAAGTTTTTTGCGCCTATAACCAGATTATTAACTTCAAAAATGGACTCTGGTATTTTAAGTAGTTACAATTTTGTCGAAATTCGATATCGCGAGCATGGAAAATCGTTTTTTACGGCCGGGGTCCCACAGCTAAATTACTCGGCTATAAAGATAAAAATAATTTTATGGTTATGTACATTACGGTATACTCCAGTTCTATCTCAATCTAATCATGACTCTTTACTCCGAGGAAGATGTACTCTCTCCGCTGTACGTAAATCGAACTTCAACAACTTCTTTATTTATTCCCAACTAATACAAACCCTCCCATACTTCCCATATACACAACTGAACCGCAGCCCCATAAAAAGCCAGAACGGTATTATTCGAATAATACCGTTCCTGACGCAAGATTAATACGTAATCATAGCTCAACCCTCCCGAGTAAAAAGCCCAAAAGGACGTGTCGTCCTCTCCGAGGCAGCAGCCGATATTCCAGTCCGGCCTTCGCCAACCGAAAGCAAAAAGGCAGCTCTCTCGGATACGGCAATTTCGCGGGGGGCATTAAGAGCACACGGAGCCGCGCGATCGCTCTCTCGCCGCGTATATAAATACATCGCGGATATTAGACACGCACGAGAGGAGAGCGTGCAGTATATATGCAGAGGACCGCCTACGCGCGCATTTTAATTACAAAGGACGCCGCGCGACGCGCGATGATACTCCGATTAACGGTCCGCGCGGCGGCGGCGGGGATATACGGCGATTTTCATTGTTTTCCCTTGCGGGGAAAAACGTGTAAACGCCGAGCTCGCGGCGGAAGGTGACGATTATATACGCGAGCGCGATGCGATCTGCCTACTTTTGTCGGACTTTGCTTTTTCTCTGCCGCTCTTTCCGCTCGCCGTTCCGAGATCCGCACGTTGGTCGGACGGAGGAGAGTCGATATTGCGCCGCTGCCACTTTTCGCGGCAATATAAGCCTTGTCTTTTCGCGCACTTTTTTTTGCTGGATGAAAACTCGTTTTTTGCCTTTGGACGTACGCCGCGCGTGATGGAATGTTTTAGTTCTACTCTGCTTCACGAGCGCTTTAATGCCTGATTTACGTTAAGTTGATCTCATTTGGTTACTCGAAAGTATTAGACACGTTTTGTCCTTTTGCAGTGCAAGCGAGTTTCTCATTTTCATAAAAAAAAAAAAAAATAAAGCGCCTTTGCCGTTTTCAAGGTCGGAAAATTCATTTTGCGCAGAAACCAATGCATCATAATTAAAATTCTGCTGTCATCGAGTATGGCGTAGAAAAATTTTAAGTATCTGCTTCCAATTAAAGCTTGACTTTGCATTTACGTAATCAAATGAAACTCAATAGATCACGTTCGGCGAGATCACGAATTTCAAAATCTGTTGTATTTATTGTTCAATATAAAACATTTAACATCATCTGCAAATAGTCGATTTAAAGTTTTAATCAGTCGCATTACACGCGACTGTCGCTCCATAGCATTCATTAAAGTTGCATTAGAAACAAATAAAACGACAGGCCCAAAAGTAATAATAACCGCAGTTAAATCTAAGCATCTTGATTAAAGCGTCGAATCACTTGATTACTCGAATCCGAGCCAAATTCCGCGGAGCATTACCAGACACTAATCTCCTCGTCCGGCAGAAACTGCTCGCCGAAAAGCCAGCGAATTCCTGGCGCGCGTGCAGTGCATCTCTTGCGCAACTCAGCAGCGGCGGCAGCAGCGGGAGTCAAACCAAAATGTAACCCTGCATGGATGTGCCTGCCGCTCTTGCGTAACGCCGTAAAACGTTCTCTCTCCCGTCTTATCTGACATTCCCGCATACGTACACGTCGGCGCTCGGTTACGTCTCTCCGGGATTCGATGGAGAGTCGCGACGTGGGATATTCGCCGGAGTAGGTAGAAATGTCACGATTCCATGGTAATACCGAGAGCGGCCCGCTGAGTTATGTGAGCGCGCCGAGGCGCGCGCTTTTCGCCGGGAAAACCGCGAGAGAGGAGAAAACCGCGCTCGCGGATCCGCGCGGTACTCGGCCGGCATCAGAAATGAAGTGTGTTTCGTTCGAGACTCGCGGCGCGCGGAGAGAGAAGCTGCACATGGCAAAGCCGCGCGCGCGGGGTGTAAAAACGAACCTGTTTTATGCACACACGCGTGTATATTTACGCGACTGATTCATTGCGCGGCGGCCCCGGCTGTTTTTTCCGGGTAAAAGGTGGTAATCGCGCGCAGGCGCACTTTGCGAAATTATCCTTTCGAGGTTAAAGTGTTGCCTCGCCGCGAGTTTCGAAGCTGCGCCGCCGCTCTACTCTGTAGTTTTCGGTTTAACAGGCCTGCTTGGAGAGCGCAGTTTTTTTTTTTCTGTAATCTCTCGCTCTCGGTTTTTGCCGCCGCGACCAAACAGAAAGTCCCCGGCGTAATCACTGTAATCATCGAATTTGAAGAAACATTTTATCGCCGTAATTGATTTATTCGGCCCGTAAAATAACACTTGGTAAGACACTACGAAGGAAGCGCCTTAACGTTTGACCTCAAGAAACTTTTAACAACCCAATAAATTTCCAGCGGGAAAAGTTAATATGAATAAGGCCGCGGCAATAAGGCTTTAACGGTAAGTCGCGGCCGGAATCATATCACTTAATTACGCGAATTACGTTATAGGATCGTTAGCGATTAAATCGCGAGCCAGCCTCGTAAAGCTTCCCCGTCGACGTATCCCTTTAACCTGCCCGCACGAAAAGCTACTTTTCCGAAAAGTTTACGCGCCATGGAGACGAGATATCGAGGCAGCTGTAACAGTAAAACGTGGGGGCCGCGTGCAATTTCCATTGATTAGACTGCCCCCGGGGGAGGATAACAGGCAGCTCTCTCTCTCTCTCGGCTTTGGCAAAGGTCGCGATTTTCGTACTCCCGTTGTTTTCGGCCGCGGGGCCCGAACTCTCATGACGAGACGAGAGGCCCGGCTCCTCTCACGATCATCCTCTCTCTCCCGCGCGCGCGCGAGTGCCTCTTTGTCATTTCACCCGGCGGACGGACGCCGAGGTCGGGATGATGCCGGGGCTCGCGGACGGATCATCACGCGAAAACTATTATGGAAATAAGCTCGCCGCGAACCCCCGCCGAGCCGAGAGAGGACGATCCGTTAGCGGAGCCGAGAGCGCGAGCGAGAAAGCCCGAGTTTCAGCGCCCGAGACGCGAGAGAGAGAGAGAGAGAGAGAGCTTGGCGCGCCGATTGCCCGAAAAACTGCTGGGAAGGAGGATGCCTTTTGCTACGGTTCTGCTTTGCTCCCCTGCAATCAATCATTTATAATTGCCGGGAGAGCGTATACGCCGCAAGCTTCGTTTTCGAAATTTTCCCTCATATCGGCCGTAACCTGGATTCCGAGCTGTTAATTCTTAGTTTTTACATGTCGGACGGAGAGCGTAAATCAGACGACATGTTTATTAGTACGAGTGTAATCCGAACTTTTCGTTCCTTGATGGAAAATATTTACCGCGGAGATATAGCTCCACTTCGGGCTAGCGTACATACAACATTCTTCTCGAACCGTAGCAAATTCAGTTTATCACGGTGCCGCGCTCTTAGCTTAGCCATCGAAAGCTCGGTAATTTCAGCCCTACAATATGTCGCTCTTCCCGCTGTAAAATCCCCGCTCTCCGAGCGTCGATCATCGATCCCATAAAAAGCTCCCCAAAGCATAGCGATACACACTATCATTTAGGCGCGTTATGCCCACACAGGGCTTGACACATAAAGCTCTCTCTCTCTCTCTCCCTCTCGAACTCGGACTCGGCTCATCTTCCGACATATACATGTATAATTAAATTATTTAAAAGGCCGCCCGGAGCGCCGCTATAAATCCCCCCAGAGCGTCCAGAGCGGATGGTTTATGTCGGAGCAGAGCACGCGGCCGCGATTCTACGACGAGCTATTAAATTATTATCTCTCTCAGGAGCCTGGGCCCTCCTTTTGCATATGTGAGCGAACGCTGTGTCATTAAGCCGGCAGAAGAAGAAGAAGAGAGGAAAGAAAGAAAGAAAAAAAGAACGAGCGGACGAAGCTCTTTTCCGAGGAGGCGAGTTTTGAGAGATACTTCGGGCCGAGGCAGCGAGAGAGCTTTTACGAGTGAGGGATACGCGCGCGTAATGCTGGATGTGCGTAATGCGAGGCTCTCGGGCTCGTTTTCGAGAAATTCATTAGAGCGCTGATGGGACGGCTGGATAAGTGTTATTACGCTCCCCGCGGGATTTATGTCCTCTTGCGTTTTCGGTGCGCGAGGGGGCAATTATTGGGCGCGCGCCCTTCATTGAATTATGAAATGCAAACTTTCGAGGGAATCGACGAAACAAATCGAATTACAGTCCGACGCTGTTTATTCTTTCAGTATTGGTAACGCAATGTTTTAAGTTAAATCAATTTTCAGGAGCACATTAACAACAAATTACGCTTTTTATATGCTAGAAATAATTGTTTACGTTTATATTTACCATTTATTTGTGCTACTTACGTATTTGAAGACCATTACTAATATTGGAAACCACCAGCGACGTCAAGTACGACCACGTGTATTAAATAGCCACTGATGTTGACTCCCTTGACGGGCGCATCAAACTAATCGAATGAATATCTTAGACCTTTGCCTTACTACACGTGTTCTTTGGCTAACTCGTCGCGCTTTTGTTTTCCTAAATTCTTATATTTAATTTTTATTGTTTTTAAAATGATTTTTAAATTAATATTTAACAAATATTATAACTTGGAATGTATTTTCTTCTAATTAGGTATAATATATTTAAATATAAACTGAATTAGAATATTGTACAATCTTTTGAAAAATCGAACTGTAGACTGAGTGGAGCTTTTTTCATGTTTTTATAGCAGAAAATATATCTCGAAATAACGCGCAGGTATAGTACTTTCCTATTAAAAACTTTTCTTCCCAACAAAAACAACAAATAGTATGGCGGAACAATGTAAATTGCCGAGTTTTTATTCGGACAAAGAATTTATTATTATTACTCCCAAATGACGAACAAATCCGATGTATTTTCGCTAAACCATCAATTACGCAGAATCCCCAAAAGAGCAACATCCTCGCGAGATGTTCGAAAAATCCCAAGAACCCAACGGTACACCGTTCGGAGCACAAAAGCCTCATCTCTCGCCGCCGAATCGACGGGGCCCGCCTTCGAGATTTCGGCGAATCGGCGTGTTTTCCGTCAGCAAGAAAAATCAACCTCGTTAAAATGCACTCGGCGTGCCGGCAAGGTCCTTTCGGCGCGGCCGCGTGAAAAATGAAGACGCGCGCGGGGTCTTCGTCCTCCCGAAAAAGCATCCGCGAGCGAGAGAGAGAGAGAGAGAGAGAGAAGCGGATGAAAAATTCCGCTGGCCCAAACTGCAGGATAAAGGAACGGTACTCTCTCGCGGAGATGGCAGACTCTCTCCGGCGCTGATGAATACCGAGGGCGTTTGCCTTCTGGATGGAGGCTCTCCGAGGGTTGGGTTTGAATAAATATGACGCGCGGCTCGCGAAGAAAAATGTTTTTAATTGGGAAGCGAGTTCTTTTTTCGAGGAGCGGCCGGAGGAGCGTGAATTTTAAGCGCGAGCGAGTGAGGGATGTGGGAAGATTTCAGACGTATCCTTGGTATTTCAATTTAGCAAGGTGATTTAGAATAAATAGTATCGTAAATGCATATTTATTCGGTGTTATAAACAGGCTTTATGAGCGATTGTGATTGCCGTTGCATAGTTTTCTTAGGCTGATCGGACTCGGCGCGCGGCGCGGGTATAATTGCTTGTAATTCTCAAATTTATATTTATTTTCTTGTTAATTAAATTTATTAATTATCTGTCAGCAAATGCGAAACATGTTCGAGGTAATAGTTGTCGTAAAATTTAATAATAACAATGAATCAAGATTAAAGGACGTAAACCTACTTTTGAGTTGTATTACAAATATATTTCATGGAAAATTACGATACGCTAAAATAAAATTCTATTGTTCCTTGCATTTACAAAAAAAAAACGTTGAAATTGATAAATTTGAAACGTAAAAAATACTGTTAAACATCTTCTCAGCGCTTTAACTCCTTTATTATTGATACAGCTTATGCACCAGTCCTAATTATTCAACGATTCACTTTCCGGCTCTCCCTCTTTCTTTCTTCTATTCCGAGGGGAATGTCCGCGCCGAACGTTGGCGCATACGAAATGACGTTCCCCGGAGCTCCCAAGTAAAAAAAAAGTATCTGAATAATATATGGATTGTATATTTTTAACCATATACCGGTTTTATATGGAGTTTGGGCATACATCTTCCATATATTAGCAAGTTTACCATACATAAATCATGCATTTTTTCAAATTGTTTAATATTTTACATTTTTCACAATAAAATATACAACATTAAACGATTGTAGAAACGAATTATTATTGATAATATATACATATATATACATATTTATAATTTTTGTTCTATGGTATTAGGTGGTATACATGAATAATCATTTACATAGAGCAGTTTCCCTTCAATTTCTGTTACAGGAATTGCTTCAATAACGAAAGTTCTTCTTACAGGGAATATATATTCTGTAAAATTAAGATTAACTCCACCGTGAACTATTTTTTTTCTATCTGTGCAAATTACTAGTTTTTGAATAATAGCATGTACAATTTTATTTATAAATACAAAATATTTTATGACTCCATATGACTTTTTATCGTTCCAATAAATATAATAATTTACTCTTCGTTTTTGCCTCGTGTACATTTCGGATGTAAAAA